>CAUYUJ010014742.1:91599-101599 GCA_963575745.1 Prorocentrum cordatum | reverse complement strand
CCTCCCTGTCCCTGCTTAGTCTTCATACAAGTCGTAGTATGAGTACGAGTGCGATTGGTAGTAACAGTGTGATCAGTGATGCTCGTATTATCGTTAATGTTATTGCTGTGAGTCGCCGTCTTCTTATTATTATTGGTATACTTCGTATCATTCGTAGTCTGCTTATTGTCCTTCTTATGCGTCTTCTTCTTCGCCTCCTCCTCATCCTCCTCCCCCCCCCCTCCTCCTCCGCCCCCTCCTCATCCCCCGTCACCTCCTACTCCAACTCCGTCCCCTCCTCCTCCTCCGTGTCCGCCTCCTCCTCCCCTCCCTCCTCCACCTCCTTCTCATCCTCCTCCGCCTGCTCATCCTTCTCCTTCTCCTCGTCCTCCTCCTCATACTCCTCCTCCTACTCCGCATCATCCTCCGCCTCCGCCTCCTCCTCCTCCTCATCCTCGACCTCCAACGCATCATCATATTCAGTATCCTCTGCCTCTGCCTCCTCCTCCTCATCATCATCAGCATCAGCCTTCCCATCATCACCATAATCATAAGGATCATCACCAGTAGCATCACCATCAGCATCGGCATCACCACCATCATCATCCTCATAGTCATCAGCAGCATCATCAGCAGCATCATCATCACACTCAGCATCGTCATCATCAGCAGCACCATCATCATCAGCATCAGCATAATCATCAGCATCATCAGCATCATCATCAGCATCAGCATCAGCATCATCATCATCGGCAGTATCAACAACCTCATAATCATCATCAACCTCATCATTATTAGCAGCAGCTTCATCAGTATCAGCATCATCATCATCGTCCGCATCAGCATGAGCATCGAAGTCATCAGCATCATCCTCATCAGCAGTAGCAGCATCATAATCATCAGCCTCAGCGGCATCAGCATCGTCAGCATCATCAGCATCATCAGCAGCCGCATCACCAGTATCATCATCAACAGCACTAGCGTCGTCACCATACTCAGCAGCAGCATCATCAGCATCATCATCATCCTCAGCATGAGCATCAGCATCATCATCATCATCATCAGCATCATCATCATCAGCATCATCATTATCAGCATCAGCATCATCAGAATCATCATCAACATCAGTACCAACATCACCAGCAACACCACCCGCACCATTAGCATCATCATCAGCATCAGCATCATCATCCTCATCGTCATCATCAGCATCCTCCGCCTCCTCATCCTCATCCTCATACTCAGTATCACCAGCATAAGCATCAGATCAGCGTCATCGTCACCATCAGCAACAATAATCATGAGCATCAGCATCGGCATCAGTACCAGCATCATCAGCACCATCACCCGCACCATCATCATCATCATCATCATCATCAGCATCAGCATCATCATCATCATCATCATCATCATCAGCATCATCATCATCCTCATCATCATCATCATCATTATCGTCGTCATCAGCATCGTCATCACCATGACCATCACCAGCACCATCAGCATCACCAACATCATCATCATCGGCATCATCATCACCATTCGCAACTACAGCAGCAGCATCAGCATCATCATCATCACCAGCAGCATGATCAGCAGTAACAACAGCAGCAGAAACACCATCAAAATCACCATCATCATCATCACCACCACTAGCAGCAGCATCATCATGATAATCAGCATCAGCATCAGCAACATCACCATCGTCATCATCGTCGTCAGTGGCAGCGGCATTGTCATGATCAGAATCAGCATCAGCATCAGCATCAGCATCATCAGCATCATCAGCATCTCCGTCATCATCACCATCATCATCAGAATCATGTTCAGCATCATCATCATCGTCGTCGTCAGCATCATGACCATCATGGACAGCATGCTCGATATCGTCATCGGCATCGCCATCCTGAGCATCATCGTCATCAATAACATCATCATATGCGTCAGTATCATCGTCATAGCCGTCAGCATCCTCACCACCATCTCCGTCGTCGACGCCGTTGTCATCATAAATGTTATCATCATCAGCAGCAGCAGCAGCATCATCATCATCATCATCCTCGTCAGCATCATTATCATCGTCTTCGTCAGCGACAACTCAATCAACCTAGTCGTCATCACAGTAACTGGCAACGTCATCATCAGCAGTTTCATCACCATCACGAGCAGCATCGCCACCGTCCACATCATAATCATCAGCAGCAGCATCATCATCCTTCTCATTATCATCAGCATCGTCATCACCATCATCTGCAACACGACGGCAACAGATGCATAATCAGCATCATCATCGTCATCATCATAGTCATCGTCACCATCGTCATCATTATCGTCATCACAATCATCAGCATCATCGGCCCCTTCGACATCATCAACATAAGCATCATCATTACAACCTTCTTCATAATATTCTTATCTTCTTCTTCTTCATCATCATCCGCATGTCATCTAGTCATCATCATCTTCATCTCCTGGCCCCTCCCGCTGACATCATCCGTCGCCCATTCTCCCCCATTTCTGTTCCTGCCCCTCCACTTCTCAGTTTCGTCAACTCATTTTTTCCATACCTCTCATCCCCTCCTCATCGCCGTTCTCCACACTTCGTCCCCTCCTCCTCCTCATCCTCCTTCTCCTCCTCCTTTTCCTCTTCCTCCTCCTCCTCCTCGGATCGGATCGGACATTAGGGCTTGTCACATGGGAGCCCGTGCAAGGAACTCAGTACATGAAGATAGTCATGGCGTAGCACAGCTGCACGATGACCAGTGTGAGCATGTCACCAAGAAGAATCAAGATTCACCACTTGAGTAGGTACATCATCTGAATCCAAACCCAGCAGTGAAAGTTGAGTGCTGTAGAATGAAGAAGCCACCGTAGATAACCGTCCCACTCCAGCCCAACATGCCGTGAGAAAGACGTTCAAATCCCATTTGGAGGCCGTATCGCATAATAGAAGCTGCATGAGGATCAATATGGAATTGTTCAGACATCTTGCCCATTTCGACCACGGTCGGTACCCTCTGCCACTCCTTGCCACATAAGTGGAGTGGTGAGCAGTTCGTGCCGTGGTCGATTCGTACAAATTTAGAGGTCATCATCTTCTTCTGCTGGAGTCATCGCCTGGAGGTCCTTGTTGGGAGACTGCCCTGCCGTCCTGGCCTTATCCAGTGCGGCTGACCTGCGATTGTCATCGTCGATCTCGGTGGCAAGGTTCTGGACCTCCATGACGTCCGAGTTGTCGATCACCTCAGGATACTCGAGCGTTGGTACATCTCCCTCCTCCATATCCGTCACTTGGTTGTCCATGTTTGGTTTGCGCACCCATGGGCGGCGCACTGGCTGTGGCCGTACTGGTGCAGGCGGGCGTGGCGGCATCGGTCCATAGGCAATGTTCCATTGGCCATCTGCACTGCAGCTGGCTCCACTTGCTGACGATGTTGCCTTGGCCCTCACTTTCGACACCGCTGCTGGGGCCACTGGAGGTCGTGCTTTAGCTCGAATGCGGACAAGCTTCATCTTACCTCCCTGTTCAAGCAAGGCCCACCCTGAATGGTGAAGGAAGTGCAACCACATAGGATGCTCTAGGTCCTCCGCGGTGATCTCGATCTCCTTGGTGTCGTCGGTCGCTGTACGAAAGCGAATCATAGCTGGACTCGGTGGCTTCGGAGCTTCTGCAAGGTACTTCTTGAAGGTCTGCTTACCAACTCCCGCAGCAACAGGTGCGTCGCCGCTAACTTGCTTCGGAAGACATGTTCCAGAGTACGTTGGGGGCCGGGGTCCCTCCTCTTGAGATGTTGCCCTTGCTGACGTGGTTATTCCCGTCGATGGCTCTGCCGTGTTGTCTGGAACGTCCGTGTGGGTGCCCGCTTCCACCTTATTAATGGTCTGCACAACAAGGCTGTCATCAATGCCAGTCTTGCGCGCCTCATCCATTTGCCAAGGCCGAAGAAGAAGATGAGGCGAGAGGTAGGCTACGTACCCATAATGCGGCGTGAGAGAGTTAACGAAGTTGACGTCGAATAGCGTCGGGTACGTCATTCGAAGCCTGTGGTAACAGTCACTAAGCGCTCTCATGTCATTCGATACCTGCTGTAGATGCTGCTTCTCTTCCGTAGCAACCAGCCATTCATGTCTGACACGGTTGATGGCGCACTGTGCCTCGTAGAAGCGTGTCCACTTGAGCTGGAGCTCGCGGCTGACACACTGCATGCTCATGATGTGGTGCTGGGCGGACTGGATGAGCTCCTGAAAAGCCTTGACGTCGCCGTACCCGCTGTAAATGATCTGCTCCAATCTCTGTCCCATACCATAGCCACTTGGTGTCACGTCAGGAACTGGATAGTCTTCTGAGCTTCCCACATCGTCTGAAAAATTGAGTTGATTGTAGTATCTGTCCATTGGCTCGACAGAGCCTCGCGGGCGCCTCAAGAGCGCGAAACTTGAACCATAAATATGGCTATTCACTCGGTGGTGGTTCGGCTCCAAGATACGTCGTTTGACTCTTCCGCCTGTCTTTTGTTTTCATTCGTAGGGGGGGCCCAAAAACTTTCATGGGTGGCCTCTGTGCATAATCATCACACCTGCCCTGAGCCCTGTTGCGTGCTTGCGCCTTGTGCGTGCCATCATGATCGAGCTCCTCCTGTGTGGGCTGTGTGTGCTGCAGTGCCTCCTTCCATGGTATGGCACATGAGGGTACTTGTTTAAGATGTTTGATAAGACGCCCCCGCTCCCGATAGTCTTTCATACAGATGTGACACATTGTGCCTGGAGCCCAGGACTTAGGATCATCCAATGGTGCATGTTGTTTAGTAACATGTTGGCGAAGTACTCGTAACGATGCAAATACTGCCCCACAATCATAACATACATGCTGGGGAGGCGGTGGTGCTGGTGGAACTGCCTGAGGTTGGCTGTCCTGACTATCAATGAGGTCCTTGACGTGCCTGACCGCTGCAGACTTGATCATGTTCCTTGCTGGTCCAGGGTGCGTGCGAAAAAGATCCATCCAGCCCCTGATTCCATCCCCTAGTGCTGGCCTCCTTTCTAACGGAGTATATTGGTTTAGCCATGCAATATCTTCTTGAAGCAAACTAACCCAGTCTCCTTTGTGTGTATATAGTATGTTTAGCATGTGATGCAACCATGAAGGGCCTGAGAAACTGAGCCGTACTGCATATCGTAGTCTTGCCACCCGAAGTGCAATAGCAAGAGGAGCGCGCTGTGCCGTAGCATAAACATAGTCCGTGCTGTAGTGCAGGTCGGGCTGATTAGTCTTAGTCATGCCAAGTGCGAAGCGATAAACAGAATTGTGAGCCTGCTGCATGGTATGAAAAATCTTGTGCGGGAGAGAGCCAAGAACACCAGCATTATATAGTAGACGACTGTTGCCAAGGGCTTCCCCATACTTGATCTTAGCTGTAACGGATAGATGTGGCGTGCGACGTAGTGCTCGACGTAGGGGCCCCATGCCAGCATTGAACGCTAACACGCGCCTAGAAACTTCAGGTCCCTGGTGTCCGTCAGCAGTGATGACATTGCCTAAGACCACCTGCTGCAGCTTCACTGGTAGACCTAGCCCAAGACAAGATGAAACAACATGAAAGTCCTCTTGCCCGTAAAAGATGTCCTTGTGATGCTTAGAATTAGCGCCATTCAAGGATAACATGATCACCGACTTAGCTGGTTGTAGGCGTAGTCCGTTACTTAAAGTAGCCACTGCGATAGCATCGATGACTATTTTGAGGCTGCAACTAATGTCCTTTTCAGCACCAATCTTACCGCAAACATTGATGTCGTCAACAAATGAGCAGTTCGTTTCTTGTAGCTGTACATGCTGATGCCTAGTATGAGCTGCAAATACACTGGGTGCCTCATTAGGGACCCAGGCTAAATTATGATCGTTCAAGACGCAATCGATGTCCTGTAGTACCTCTGAGGTAAGTACATTGAAGCTGTCGCTAGCCATTTTTGTACCCGGGCGTGATCCCGTGCGTGGAAAAGCTACATTGTCACTGCCTTGTACCTTCCACCATACCCCCTTGTTCACCTCGCTAAGCATGTGCACTAGATGGTCATTGCTCATAGAGCGTGCGTACTTTCCAGGCTGTGCAAGTCGCTTTTTGAGAGCTGGAACTAGGACCTGAGGGATCTCCATGTTAGTAACAAAATCGTCGAAAAGATCAGGGTCAGTGGGGCAGTCCAGGATCATGTTCATGATGACGGTGTGAAATGCCGATTTGAGGTCAAGCATGACAGAGAACGCATTCCATTTTTGTTTCCTGGAAATCTCAAAGAAGGAGCGTAAGCAGTGCACCACATAATCAGTCCCTTTCCCTGCCCTAGCCCCGCACTGTGTCTCTTTGAGGTATTTTTCAACCCCATCAAGTGCTGCTTGTCGTAGAAAGGCATGATAGCATTTGCTGATCGTGTTGGTGCACAAGATAGACCTGTAAGACTTAAGCAACTGCGGAAGTCCTTTTTTGGGGATAGGTGCTGCCCAACCGCCCTTAAAGCCAAGAGGTTCGGTGCCCGTGATGCTGGCCTTGACGAGTACTGGGTGAACCAATCTGGCCATAGCGTCTGGAGCCACTCGACCAAGATCGGCGGGTAGCCCATCAGGGCCACATGCTTTACCTGCAGGGGCCTTCCTGAGGATATACCTAATCTCCCGTTTGGTCGGAATCAAGTGCTTGTCCAACTGCCCGTGGTACTGTGTGCGCTGACTAACAACCTTATGTGTAACTTGTGCCTTGCTGAGATACAATGCATGCTCGTGCTGCCCGAAGAACTCCTGCGCTGCCTGTGCCTGCTTCGCTGGTGTGTCGAGAATTTCCCCTGCCTCATCCACCCGATATGGTAGCATACATGCTTTCTTTGCTGGCCTACCCGCAAAACGGAGAGTGATGCTGAGGTCCTGCCATTCTCGCTGAGGTAGATGCCCGTCGATGGAAGTATTAATGTGTTTGATCTTCTCTTCTAAGAATAGCGTTCTATCTCTCTCAAGCTCATACTTCATGTGCTCGCGCGTGCTTCGAATGAAGAGTACAAGAAACTGCTGCCATAGCTGCTGGTGCTGCCCACTATTCAATGCCAATTCTGCCGCTTGCCACAACCAATCAATCCAAGACTTAAGTGCTACAACAGGATGCTTATCATGTTCATGTTGCTCATGGCATTCGTGCTGTACTTCACCATTCCATGCATGCATGACGTAAGGGTATAACTTGCCTCCTAAAATGCTGTGAGCTAGTCCACGAAGTCGTGCTGTGTATGCTTTCTGATGTAGTGTGGTATGCTCTGCTTGCAATCCCCGTACAATGCGAAGTGCCTTCTGTACAGCACGCCGTACACGAAGTAGTGCAAAGGTGTGTGCACGCATGTACGTTTGGTACGGTCTAACTGCCTCAGGTGCAAAGCACGCTTGTGCAGCCTCCCGTATATGCTTTGCACAGTTGTGCCATTGTGTGTCTATGTCAGTACTCCATGCCTCCAGGGTATACGTGTTTAACATGTGCTCGAAGTGTGCAACGCATGTCTTATCTTTCATCTTCTGCCTATCAAGTCTGGTAGCTGATGCATACCGTGTCTTCTGCGCTGAGATAGGAAACTGAAGCTGCGCAGAGACAGGGAAGTGATCGTCCGCCTTCTGTCCAAGGTCTAAGTCATAATTGACCCTGCAATCGGTGATCTGTCCATAATAATCTTCATGTACCAAGATATAATCGATACGATGTGGTCCCGCTTGTTTATTGTACCAGGTGTGTGTACACTGAGATGCGCAGATGTGCGTGTTGACCGCGATGTGATGGTGCTCGGCAAGCAGTGCGTGCAACTCTCTCCCATTATCATCCTCCTGCTGCGGTGCAACTGCTCCTACCCATTTTGTTTCTATTGATCCTAACCTAGCATTGCCATCAAGGAATGTGAGCTGAATCTTCCACCTGCTGATTGCTGCCTTCAACATGCTCCAAAATGCTTTTTTCTCTGCAGCTGGTCTCCGACTGTGTGGTGCATGTGCAGATGCAACAACCATGTGCATGCCAGGAGCCTGAATGCGTGCTACAAGCAATCGTGGCAAGGCCTGCAACAGTGTAACGTGCTTGCTGGTGAACAAGAGTGGCCCCCTTTTCGATGTCCCATAGGGTAGCTGGGTATTAAGCCAGATCTCGCAGCCGAAATTGCCCTTGTCAGCTGGCGAAGAAATGACGTGATATTCACCAACATTGCGTGCTCCTATTTTGTGGCGTGTTTCTTGAACACCAACTAGATGTAGTCGATGCTGCTGAAAGTAATCTAGAAGTACTCGTTGTTTTTCTCCTGCTCGTAGTCCCTTGTCCTTGCTTTTCTTAGCGATACCCATGGACTGAACATTGATCGTCGCTATGTTGAGTAATCCTTCCGCCTTAATTTCACTAGTGATGTCTTCAAGGTCCATGTGCTCCGGCTTCGGATTGGGGTCCGGAATGAAGTCCTGAAAGTCATGATGCTCTATGTTAGGATAGGCGATGCGATCCGCGATACAACATTCATGCAACCACTCCCATCCTCTGGAATCTCTAGGTCCTAGCATATCCGTCCATGCTTGAGGAATTGGTGAACTCCAACCTGATGGGTCTTTGGCAAGTTGCTTCGCAAGATCGTCTGCCAGTTCATTCATGGGATGCCCTGAATGTCCTTTGACATGCTGATAAGAGAGATGACGACGAAATTGTGCGATATCTGCGATATCATATAGCATGTTGCAAAGTTGTAGATTGCGTGCTAGCTGGATATCTCCTCTAAGCGCAGCAAGAGTGTTGAGAGAATCAGAGTAGATGGTGATAGGTATGTCTTGTGTCATGCGCAGAGCCCATAGCAAGACTCCAATCACTCCAATCATCTCCACCGCGGTGCTGTCCCAATGTGGCGGCCACGATGTAGAAGGCAAGGTGTGATAAGCATTGTGTCTGATGAAGCCCATTATCCTGTTACCCCCAGGATACTGAAAGACGATAGTCGCGGCCCATGCTGCACCCGCAGGGGCCACGAGGCTGATGTCGAAGGAGCCGTCAACATAAATGTGAATGTGCTGAGGTGCCCCAACAAAGACATTCCCGTGATTGAGTGATAAGGCTAATTTCGCATGAGGGTGAGCATTCTCGCTAAGATCGTCTACTGTAATATCCTGGCGCGGCTCCACTCCTGGTGCTGCCTGTATCATCTCAACTAGTGTATGATGCAATCGAATTGGGCACCTGAAGGTGCCAGTACCCCAAGAAATATTGTGCTCATCAACTCGACGAACTTCTGTTGATCCCCAAGATACTGATCCTACTTCTCTTGGTCCCCTCGGAATTCCGTGCACAGGTACTTGTCGGGCCTCGTTGGTGTCCCTCCTGGAGATCTCGGTCTCGTGGATGTCTGACTGGACGGTACCTGGGTCTCCTGACTGGAATTGATTGTGACCTGAGTGGCAGGGATCTCTTGGGTTGGCGACGTGAAACTCACACCCCCCGCCTCCTCCCCATGCGCCGCCGTGGGGGGGGGGGTGAAAAACTGGCTCTCCTGCTGAGGCTGGTGGGGCTGCTGCTGCTGCTGCTGGAGCCCCAGGGTCCAGACCATCTGGTCTAGCTGCTGCCGTCGCTGCTACTGCCGCCGCCTGCTGAGGTTCGCTATATTGGCCCCTCATGTCCTTCCAATACTGAAAAAGCTGCCGCTGGCCTGGATCTAAGATGTCGTCCGTTGGCGTCTGCTGTGAGGGATGCTCCTGCATGAACCTCAGCCGTTCCAAATTGGAAACTGATCCTCGAACTTCACGAAAATCGAGCTCGATCTGTTCCTGTCTGGCTAATATGGTAGTTAGCATAGCCTCGATGCGAGAATTATTGCTGTCGGCCATGGGGGGCTCGGCACGGCGTGGTGGTGGTGGCGGTCGCGGGATTCCTCTGCCATCTGATGCCCCAGCTGCAGCCATATCAAAGTCCTCATCCTCACGTATTTTGGCGTCCTCTAGCTGGCTGATGCAGTGCTCTAGCTCCGAAATCTCCCT
>CAUYUJ010014742.1:66599-81599 GCA_963575745.1 Prorocentrum cordatum | reverse complement strand
GCCCCTGGGGAGCCCCTGGAGAGCCAGGCTCCTCGGGGGCGTCCGGGGAGCCTCCCGGGAGCTCCCGGGAGAGCCCCTCTGGGGGCCTCTCTCGGGGGCCTTTGGGGAGGGGGGGGGGCCTCGCGGGGGGCGGCTGAGGCTCTGCGCAGGCCCCGCAGCACGGCCGTGGCGGGACCTGCCAGCTCCCGCGAGGTCCGAGCGGCCGGCCTCTCCCGGCCCCCCCGGGGGGGGGGGGCGAGGCAGCGCGGCAGGGCCCCCGTCGGCTCCGAGGACGAGCGAGCGGTGGGGTTCGCAGGCTTCGGCGACGACGACGACGACGACGACGAAGACGAGGACGACGAAGACGAGGACGAAGACGACGACGACGACGAAGACGACGGGGGGACGAGCGGCGGCGGCGGCCACGATGACGACGAGGACGAACACAAAGACGAGACGAAGACGGCGACGAAGTGGCGGCGGCGAAGGCGACGGCGACGACGACGACGACGACGAAGGAGAAGAAGAAGACGAAGACGACGAAGACGAAGAAGACGAAGACGAAGACGACGCCGAAGAAGGCAAAGACGACCGATCGACCGACCGACCGACCGACGACGACGACGCCGACGACGCCCACGCCGGCGGCGACGGCGACGGCGGCGGCGGCCGCAGCGAGCGCGGCGGCGGCGGCGGCGGGGCGGGGCGGCGGTGGCCCGCCTCCGGCGGCGCAGCAGGCGGCCTGGCGCAGGCGGCCGCCCGGGCGGCAGGCGGCGCCCAGGCCGCTCTGGGCGCCGGGAGGGTCACGGCGACGCCGACGATCACGACGACGGCGGCGACGGCGACGACGATCACAATCACGACGACGATCACGATCACGACGGCGAGAACGATCACGACGACGACGCCGACGACGCCGACGACGCCGACGCCGACGACGCCGGCGACGACGATCACGACGACGATCACGACGACGAGAACGATCACGGCGACGACGCCGACGACGCCGACGACGACGACACCGACGACGCCGACGACGACGATCACGACGACAATCACGACGACGACGCCGACGAGACCGACGACGACGACGCCGACGACGCCGACGACGACAATCACGACGACGAGAACGATAACGACGACGCCGACGACGCCGCCGACGACGACGACGCCGACGCCGACGACGCCGCCGACGCCGACGCCGACGACGACGACGACGCCGACGACGCGAGCGGCAGCGCGAGCGGCGGCGGGAGGCCGCCCCAGCGGCCGCGCCGGCGGCCGCGCCGCCCAGGCTGGCGCTGCTGCTGCTGCTGCTGCTGCTGCGCCTCCTCGTCGTCATCCGCATTGCATATCCGTCAGCATGTTCGTCATGATCGTCGTCGTCGTCGACTTCCTTCTTCTTCATCATCAGCATCAGCATCAGCATCAGCATCAGCATCAGCATCAGCATCATCATCATCATCATCATCATCATCATCATAAAACAATCATCATCATAAGCAGCATCATCATCATATCATTCTCATTGTCATCATCAACATCGTCATAGCCAGCGCGACCACGATCATCAATATCATCACCACCACCGCAAACATCAACACCACCGTCATCATGATCATCGTCTTCGTCACCATCATCATCAGCACCACCATCATCATCATCATCATCATCAGTATCATCATCATCATCATCATCACCATCAGCATCATCATCGTCATCGTCATCACTATCCTCATCGTCATCGTCAACGTCTTCATCGTCATCATCACCACCACCACAATCATCAACATCACCATCATCATCATCGTCGCCGTTGTAGTCGACGTCGTCGCTCTCTTCATCATCATCATCATCATCATCATCATCATCATCATCATCATCACCATCGTCATCGTCGTCATCATCATCATTATCATTAGCATCATCATCGTTATCATCGTCATCATCATCATCATCATCATCATCGTCATCGACGTCATCATCATCACCATCACCACAACAACAGTCATCCACACCATCATCGTCATCATCGTCATCATCATCATCATCGTCGTCATCATCGTCATCGTAATCGTCATCGTCATCGTCGTCATCGTCGTCATCGTCATCATCAGCAGCATCATCACCACCATCGTCCACATTATCGTCATCGTTATCATGACCACAACAACCACAGCAAGCATCCACACCGGTATCCTCATCATCATCAGCAGCATCATCAGCATCATCGTCGTCGTCGTTGTAATGATCATCATCACCATCATCATCGTCGTCATCAGCATCATTATCATCCTCGTCGCCATCATCATCGTCGTCGTCGTTGTCGTTGTCACCATCATTGTCATCGTCATCGTCGTCGTCGTCACCATCGTCGTCATCATCAGCATCATCATCATAACCATCAGCATCATCATCACCATCATCATCACCGTCATCATTCACATCAGCATCAGCATCATCATCGTCATGATCAGCTTCAGCATCATCATCGTCATCCATGTCACCAACATCATTTCCATTATCAGCATCCACATGATCCACTTCATTATTGTCAGCATCATCAGCATCGTCTTCATCATCATCATGATCATGATCAGCATCATCATCATCAACAACATCAGCCGCACCATCATCATCATCATCATCATCATCATCATCACAATCATCAGCATCATTATCAACGTCATCATAATCACCATCATCATCATCCGCAGCATCATCATCATCATCATTCGCAGCAGCAACATGTTCACTATCATCATCGCCATCCGCAACATGACCATCATCATCATCATCCGCAGGAGCAGCATGCTCACTATCGCCATCGTAATCCTCAACATCGTCACGATCAGCATCCTCACCATCAGCGTCGTCATCAGCATCATCACGCTCAGCATCATAAGCATCATCAGCATCAGCAGCATCGTCATCATCAGCATCAGCATCATTATCATCATCAGCAGCATGAGCATTGGCATCATCATCATCATCATCATCGTCATTGCCATCGTTGTCGCCATCGTCATCGGAATCGTCAACATCGGCGGCGGCAGCCGCATACTCATAGTCGTCGTCAGCATCAGCATCAGCATCATCACCCTCATGCGCCAACTCCTCCTGCTACTGCGCCTGCTTTCGAATCTGCTGCTGCTCCTCCTCAGCATCATCCGCATGTTCCTCCTGCTGCAGTTCGTGGTGTTCCTGCTCCGCATGCTCACACTCCGCCTCATTATGCTCGTCATTATCCATATCCTCCCAACCCTCCTCGCCCGCCTCCCCGTCCTGCTCCAGATATGTATCCTCTCCCTGATCATCCTGATCCCCCTCATCCACCTCCTCATCCGCCTTGTCGTTATCCACAGCATCATCATCAACCTCAGCAGTATCATCATCACCATCATCATCAGCAGCATCATCACCAGCGTCGTCGTCATCGTCAGCGGCGTCGCCGGTGTCATCATCAACATCATCAGCATCACAATCGCAGTCATCTCTGGGCAGCTGCTGTTACTCCTCCTGCGCCATATCCGCCTCCCCCTGACCACTCAGTTCCTGATGTTGCGTGCGAAGAGCAACATTATCGCCATCAGGATGATAATCACCACCACCAGTATCATGCTGTGCATGCAACTGTTGATCCTCTTTATCATCCTCACCCTCCCCGTAAATCTCCCTGATGCTACTCATACTGATGCTCTGTCTGCTGCTCCTGGTCTGACTGATGGTGTTCCTCCTCCCCCATCAGTGTCGTCCTCCTCCTGCTCCTCCTCCTCCTCCTCTTCCTCCTCCTCCTCCTCTTCCTCCTCCTCCTCATCATCACCATCATCATCATCATCATCATCATTGTCAGTATCCTTGTGTTCTTCCTTCTCCTACGCAAGCACAATGGCCGCCCTTCTTGCTGTTCCTCCTCGCCGCCCTTCTCTCCTTCTCCCTCCCATGATTCCTCCTCTACTCCCTCCCTATGGTATCCCCTCCCTCCCTCCACGGCCGCCATATCCCCGCTCCCTCCCCCCCCTCCCTTCCTCAATGGCTACACCTGCCTCAGACCTACGCAGGCGTTGCGCCTGCAGCTGGAGGGTCCAAAGATGCTGTTGGGGCAGTTCAGGCTCTGGATGAGAGGAAGGAGAAGGAGGAGACGAGCGTAGAGAGGGAGGAGGAGGAGGAGAGGGAGGAGAAGGAGGAGGAGAAGGAAGAGGAGAAAGAGGAGATAGGCGAGTGGAGGGTGGAGGGAAGGCATTACCGTCCGTCCGTCGTTCCTCCGTCGCCTTCTGGACAAGAAGGTGATGGCGATGGTGGGCAAGGTGGTGGTGGGGAAGGTGATGGCGATGGCGATGGTGATGGTGCTGGTGCTGGTGCTGGCGATGGCGATGATGATGATGCTGATGATGATGATGACGATGATAATGATGATGGCGTTGGTCGTGGTGACGATGCGTGTAACGATGGTGATAGTGGTGAAGATGATGGTTATGATGGTGGTGAGAATGGCGCTGATGGTAATGCTGGTGATGATGATAGTGATGATGATGACGGTGATGCTGATGAGTTTGATGATGGTGATGATGATAGGTATGATGGTGATCATTGCGGTGATGATCATGCAAATGCTGGTGATGATTGTGATGATGATGATTAGCAGAATGATGAGGAAGATGGTACTGATGGTCATGGTGATGATCAGAATGATGATAACGATGATGATGATCATGATTAAGATGCCGACTATGATGATGAGGATGATGATGAGGATGACGAGGGGAACGTTGGTGGCGAAGATGATGCTGGTGATGATACAACGAGGCCGATGATGATGACGATGATGGTGATGATGATAATCGTGATGAAGGTGATGATGGTGATAGCGATGGCAATTTGGGTGTTGATGCTGAAGATGGTGCTCATGTTGCGGCTGGTGGTAATGAGGAGGAGGATGATGACGGTGATGACGATGGTGATGGCAGTGAAGATGATGACGACGACGACGACGATGACGACGATGACGATGATGGTGATGACGATGATCGTGATGGTGATGGTGATGTTGATGGTGATGATGACGACGATGACGATGATGGTGATGTTGATGGTGATGATGACGACGATGATGCTGATGATGATGATGATGATGATGATGATGATGAAGCGCTCCCCAGCGTCTCTCCAAGAAGCCAGAAAGCTCAGCATTGAGGAGGAGGAATTGAAAGAAGGAGTAGCAGAAGGAGGAAAAGGAGGAGGAAAAGGAAGAAGAGCAGCAAAAGGAAGAAGGATGAGGCCGAAGACGAGGACGAGGACGACGGCGAGGACGAACAGCCCCCCTCCGAGCCAGCGCCTTCCGGCCCATCGGCCGAGGGGGCGCGCCGAGGCGTCGAGGGGGCGGCAGGGAAAGACACTCGGCTCGCGGGCAAGACGTCGGCGTCCTCATCCTCCGCCTGCTCCTCGGCCTCCTCCTCTTTGAGCTAGTCCCCCTCCTCATGAGCCTCCTCCGCCTCTTTCTCCTCCTCCGCCTCCTCATCTCTCCTCCTCCTCCTCCTCCTCATCGTCATCATGATCATCATCATCACCATCAACATCACCATCACCATCATCGTCATCATCATGATCATCATCATCATCATCATCATCATCATCATCGTCATCATCAGCAGCAGCATCACCGCCATCATCTCACAACTACTACCACCACTGGCACCACCACCACCACCACTACCACAATCATCGTCAGCAGCAGCAGCAGTCGCATCATCATGATCATCATCATATCATCATCACCACCATCATCATCACCATCATCATCACCATCACCATCATCGTCGTCATCGTTTTCATGGTCATCGTCGTCGGCACTACCATCATCGTCATCAACACCACCAATATGACCCTCACGATCGCCAAAACCAGCATCATTATCAGCATCATCATCAAAATCAGCACCATCATGAGAAGCATCATCACAATCATTATCAGCATCATGATCATCAGCATCATCAGCATCATCAGCATCATCATCACCCTCATCATCATCAGCAGCAGCATCATCACCATCATCATCAGCATCATCAGCAACCGCATCCTCATCATAGTCATCACCATCATCACCATCATCACCATCATCATCACCACCATCATCACCATCATCATCACCATCAGCAGCATCAGTATCATCATCAGCAGCAGCATCATCATCAGCATCGTCACTACCATCGTCAACATCACAATCAGCATCATCATCAACCTCATCAACATCACCATCATCATCACCACCATCGTCATCAACAACATCAACAGCAGCAGCATGATCATCGTCGTCATCAGCAGCAGCATCACCAACGTCATCGCCATCATCATCAGCATCATCATCACCATCATCAGCAGCACCAGCAGGATCACAAGCGTCAGCATTTGCATCAGCATCGTCATCATTCCCATCCTCGTCCACACCCCCATCATCATAGTCATCATCATCAGCAGCATCATTATCTTCAGCATCCTCGTCATCATTATCTCAATCATCATCATCACTCTCATAACCATCAGCACCATCATCATCACCAGCATTAGAATCATCATCAACATTATTAGTATCATCAGCATAATCACCACCATCATCCCCACCATCATCAGCAGTATCAGCATCATCACCATCATCATCATCACCACCATCATCATCATCGTCATTATCATCGTCCTGATCCTCGCGTCATTCCTGCTCCTGCTCCTGCTGTTCCTCCACCATGCTGCTCCACTGCCTGTTGCTCCTGCTGCTCCTGCTGCTCCATGCTGCTCCCTGCTGGTGCTCCTCCTCCTCCTCCTCCTCCTCCTCCTCCTCCTCCTCCTCCTCGCACTCTGGGGTCTCTCCTCCTCCTCCTCCTCCTCCTCCTCCTCCTCCTACTCCTCCTCGCACTCTGCCCTCTGGGGTCCCTTTCCCCCCAGAGGGTGCAGACGGAGAAGGGGCCGCACCTGCCCGCGAGCGAGATCCGGCGGACCAGCGACCCCCGGCGGGTGCCGCCGTTTTCCCCCTGCTCCCGGTCCTGCCCCCCGCGCCCTCGAGACCCGCGGCAGGCTCGCTGTCCTCCCCCCCCCCCCAGTCCACTCCTCCTCTTCCTCCTCCCCCTCCTCCTCCTCCTCCTCCTCCTCCTCCTATCCTATCCTCCTGCTCCTCCTCCTCCTCCTCCTCCTCCACCTCCTCCTCCTCCTCCTCCTCCTCCCACCCACCCTCCAGACTCCTTATCCCCCGGTTGCTCATCCTCCTGCGCCCGCACCCCTATCATCCTGCTCTGCATCCTCATGATCACAACTCTAGCGTTCACATGTATGCTGCCACAGTAATGTCGTGCCTCCCAGTTTAATGCGCCCATCGATTCCCCATCGATGAATTGGGGAAGGGTAAGAGGGAAGCGGAGCGGAGGGGGGGCGGGAGAGGCTGAGAGAGGCAGGTAGAGGGAGAGAGAGAGAGAGACGGTGAGCAGAAAGAAAGAGAGAGAGAGAGAGGAACAACAAGAAGGAAGAGAAAGAGGAAGAGAGAGGGAGAGAGAGAGAGAGCGACAAACAAAAAAACGTAAGAGAGAGAGGGATATAAAAAAGGAAGAGAGGGAAAGTGAGAGAAAGAAAGAGAAGAAGAAAAGAGACAGAGAGAGATAGAGGGAAACAACATGTAAGAAGATGCAGACCTGCGCCTGGACCGCCAATTTTCCTGTGTAGGCCACCGACCCCAAAGCTACACGACTCCCATGTACGTCATTATGCACAATGTGCTCCTGTATCATCCATCCATCTGGCTCACCATTTCCGCATGTCCTCTTCAACTCTCGCCCCCATTAATCATCATCATCATCATCATCATCATCATCATCATCATCATCAGCAGCAGCAGCAGCAGCAGCACATCATCATCATCAACAACAACATCAGCATCGTCATCATCACATCATCATCATCATCATCATCATCATCATCATCATCATCATCATCATCATCATCATCATCATCATCATCATCATCATACTCCTCCTCCTCCTCCTCCACATCCTCCTCCTCCTCCTCCTCCTCCTCCTCCTCCTCCTCCTCCCCTTCTTCCTCCTCCCCCATCGTCCTGCCACTCATCCTCATCCTCCCCATCTCCTCCCCATCAGCATCATCAACGTCATCATCATCATCAGCAGCATCAGCATCGTCATCATCATCAGCATCACCAACAGCATCATCATCATCAGCAGCATCATCAGCATCATCAGCATCATCACCATCAGCATCAGCATCATCATCAGCATCAGCAGCATCATCATCATCAATGTCATCATCATCATCATCATCAGCATCATCATCATCATCATCATCAGCATCATCATCATCATCATCATCAGCATCATCATCATAATCATCATCATTATAATCCTCATCTTCATCATCATACTGCTCCTCCTCCTCCTCATCATCATCATCATCCTCCTCATCCTCATCCTCATCCTCCTCCTCCTTCTCCCCTATACAATTACTCAATATGAATATACTCTCCCTCTTCCCCTGATGGCGTCCGGGTGATGGCCGCGCACCCTCCGCGTACTGTTTTTTACACACAGGATGCCCGGGAAATCCCGGGAAACGACTCTCGCTGAGGCGCCGGCGTCATTTTTTCCCAAAATGCTGCTCTCGCGCCGGCGTCATTTTTTCCCCGAATGCTGCTCTCGTTGGGGTGCCGGCCTCATTTCTGCTCCCGAATCCTTCCCCTGATGGCGTCCGGGTGATGGCCGCGCACCCTCCGCGTACTGTTTTTTTACACACAGGATGCCCAGGAAATCCCGGGAAACGACTCTCGCTGAGGCGCCGGCGTCATTTTTTCCCAAAATGCTGCTCTCGTTGAGGCGCCGGCCTCATTTCTGCTCCCGAATCGTTCCGAATCGTGCTCCCGCTGCAGCGTGGGCCTCATTTTCGGATCGGTGTTTGGCCTCCGTCGTTCAGGATGGCGTTCTCGCCCCAGCGCGGGCCTTTTTCTCGCGCGCCCATCCGCCCGCCACCACCGCGCCGCACCGCCACCACCACCACCACCACCACCACCACCACCACCACCACCACCACCACCAGCACCAGCACCAGCACCATACCAACACCACCACCACCACCAGCACCACCACCACCACCAGCACCACCACCACCACCACCACCACCACCACCACACCACCACCACCACAACCACGCACACACGCACGCACGCACGCACGTGCACCACCACCCACTACGCACGCGCGCGCGGAGCCACAGGTCCGCTACGACACGCGTCCGCGGATAGAGAAAATCAGCGCCATGGTAAGGGATGGGAGGGAGGGGTAGGATGTCAGATATGACGCGAGCGCACCTAGCTTGCCTCCTCCCCCTCCTTCTCCTCCTCCTCCTCATCCTCCTCCCCATCAGCATCATCATCAGCAGCAGCATCATCATCACCATCACCATCACCATCACCATCATCATCATCATCATCATCATCATCATCACCAACAGCATCATCACCATCATCATCAGCATCATCATCAGCATCATCAGCAGCAACAGCATCAGCATCAGCATTACTGTCATCATCAGCATCCTCAGCAGCATCATCATCACCATCAGCACCAGCATCATCATCAGCATCATCAACAGCAGCAGCATCAGCACCATCATCATCAGCATCATCATCATCAGCATCAGCATCGTCATCATCAGCAGCATCATCAGCGTCATCATCACCGTGGTCGTCGTCATCGTCATCCTCCTCATCCTCCTCCTACTCCTCATCTCAGCATCGTCGCCATCATCATCATCATCATCATCATCATCATCATCATCATCATCATCAGCATCCTCATGAGCATCGTCATCATCACCATCATTATCAGCAGCAGCAGGGTCATCATCGTCATCATCACCATCAGCAGCATCACCATCGTCGTCGTCGCCAGCATCAACATCATCATCGTCATCATCGTCGTCAACATCATTATCAGCATCATCATCAGCATCATCATCAGAATCATCATCGTCATCGTCATCGTTATCGTCGTCAGCATCGTCATCAACATCATCATCACCATCATCAACAGCATGATCATCATATTCCGCGTTGTCATCATAATCATCATGTTCATCAGCGTCATCAGCATCATCGCCATCATCATCGTCATCAGCAGCATCATCATCAGCAACAACAGTATCGTCATAAACATCCCATCCGCATCATCATCATCATCATCATCATCATCATCATCATCAGCATCATCATCATCATCATCATCATAATCACCACCATCACCAGCATCATCATCAGCAGCAGCATCATCATCATCATCGTCATCATCATCATCATCATCATCATCATCATCAGCATCATCATCATCATCATCATCATCATCATCATCATCCAATTCATTACGGTAATCATAATTCTCCAGGCTGTGAAAATCGCCGTGCAGCAACGTAGGTGCCAGTCCTGAGCTTCTCGGTCCCAGTCACAGTTCCAAAGCAGGTTACAGTTCCCACTCTCAGATGGTATCGTACTACTCTTTGCTTGTTACCGTAAAGCGTGACTGCCCGCGCGAGGGGGAAGCCCCCATGGCTACTACGGCCTCTGGGGGGGGCCATGGGACACACACACACACACAACTGAATTAGTCTCGCGCCCCAAGGTCTGTCTTCCGAGTAACTTACGCGAGAGTCTCGCCTCCAAGGCCACGATCCCCATCAAAATGAATCAAGAGGCGCGCCCCCCAAGACCACGATCCCTCGCAAACTGCGCCAGCAGCCGGGCAACCGAAGACACGGCGATCCCTAGCAAACCACGCCAGACTCGCGCCCCCAAAAAAACAGACCCTGCAAACTCCACCAGGTTCGCGCCCTGGAGGCCACGATCTCTTCTCGACGACGTCACCATTACCAGCCGTCCTCGCATGAGGTTCCTATATTGCTCCAAGTCAGCGCCCAGGCATCCCAACACAGCTCTGGACTTTCCCAGTCTGCTTGCGAGGGGGCCGGCGACCGATGGCGGAGCCCCTACGGATAACGTGGTATCCGCATGGCGAGGGCGGTCTGACGCGGCCCTGCAGGAACTGTCCACGGAGAGTCCGTTCATCGGCTTCTCTGCTGCGCGACCCTCCTCCTCCGTCTCCTCCTCCTGATCGTCTTCCTGTTGATGCTCATCTTGTCTCCTTTCCTCCCGCAGTGTTCCCCTCTCCAGTACACCAATGCTCCTCCTCCTCTCCTCCTCCCAGACAGTCATCCTATCCGTGTCCCCTCGACTACCACATCTCCTCCACGTCCACATTCCCTTCCACCTCCACTCTTCCTGATCATCCGCCTCCGCTTCATCGTTCGCATTCTCCTGGCGCTGGTCCTCGCTAGATACCATGACACTGCACTTCCAGCACTGCGCCATGCTACACTGCACACTGCACGAGACGGCATGACACGACAATGCGCGAGGACACTGCCAGGCAGCACATGGAAGCACACTACGCTGCCGTTGCGAAATGCACCGCAGGCATCCATTCCTGTGTGCATGAATGCCGCATTTTCCGCTCGAGCGCGTCAGACGCGACGTGCAGTGGAGGCCAGTCCACCAGAAATCTCCCACAAAAGGCCCAACCCAGAGACCCCAGGACGTCCATTGGTTTGTGGTGTGGGAGAGTCACGCTTCCCATCGCAAAACCATCGAAACCCAAGAAGCCCAGGACACCCTGGAGGCGAGCAGGGTGTTTTGGGGACGCCCGAAATGGGTACGAAAAAAATGGGTACAATGCCCAACAACAAATGTTGCCCCAAACCAACAGCAGTTGCTGTTGGGCAGGCGGCCTTCTGTCTCAAATAGACACAGGCCGCGGCGGCACGGACAGCGAGTTCTGTTCAAAACAATCAGGAACTGCTGTTGGGCATTGTACCCATTCTCTCCGTACCCATGTCGGTCGTCCCGATGTTTGGCGCGGGCCTCATCTGTACGGCAAACACCGCCTAGCAGGAGCCCGGCAGCCAGGGGAACTGCTGGATCTCCTGGTCGAGGAGCTCCGAGAGCCTGCAGCGCCGAGGCGGGGCGCAGGAGGCAGGAGCGAAGAAGGGGGGGGGGGGCGCCGACGGGGTGGAGAGGCCCAAGGACTGGAGAATCCTCCTCCTCCTCGTCCCCCCCCCTCCTCCTCGTCCCCCTCCTCCCCCTCCTCCTCGTCCTCCTCCTCGTCCTCGTCCTCGTCCTCGTCCTCCTCCTCCTCCTCCTCCTCCTCCTCCTCCTCCTCCTCCTCCTCCTCCTCCTCCTCAAGAGGGCACGAGTGGCAATGTGGGCAGGCGGGAAAAAGGCTGGGCGAGAAGGCGGTTGAGGCGTACTGGTGTGTTTGGGCACACGAACCATGGAACATCCGCCCCATCCTTCCCAACATCCGTTGATACCTCCTTGCTTCTCCTCGTCCTCCTCCTCCTCCGCCGCCTCCGCCTCCGCCTCCGCCTCCTCCCTCCTCCTCCTCCTCATCCTCCTCGTCCTCTTCCTTCTATTCCTCCTCCTCCTCCTCGTCTTCTTCTTCTTCCTCCTCCTCCTCCATCTCCCCCTCCCCCCCCCCTCCCTCGTCCATCAGTCCTCCTCTCGCTTCCCTTCTCCCTCATCGCCCCTGCTGCTCCTCCTCCGCCTCCTCGTCCGCCTCCTCCTCCGTCTCCTCCTTCTCCTCCGCCTCTTCTTCCGTTTCCTCCTCCATCATCCTCATCACCACCACCACCAGCACCACCACCGCCACCACCAGCATCATCATCATCACCATTATCAATAATAGTATCAGCATCATCAGCATCGGCAGCATCAACATCAGCATCATTCTCGTCACCAGAAACAGTATCATAATTACAAGTATAATGATCATCGTCATCGTCAGTATTCCAATCGGCATCGTCATCATCAGCAGCACCATCATAATCATCATCAGCAGCATCAGAAGCATGATTATTATTATTGTCGTCGGCATCAGCATCGCCATCGTCATCGACATCGTCACTATTGTCGTCGTCAGCGCCAGCATCGCTACCACCGCCACCACCACCACCATCATCAGCAGCAGCATCATCAACATCATCACCTGCATTAGCATCATCAGCGTTATTACCAGCATCATTAGGAGAATTCGCAGTCTCAGCAGCAGCATCATCATCATCGTTATCAGACGCATCAACATCATCGCCAGCATCATCAGTAGTGGCATCGTCATCATCACCAGCGTCGTCGTCGTCATCATCCGCATCCGCATCCCCACATCGTCATCAACATCATCATCATCATCATCATCATCATCATCATCATCATCAGCATCATCAGCATCATCATCAGCAGCAGCATCATCATTATCATCGTCGTCATCATCCTCAGCAGCAGCAGCCGCATCATCATCACCATCGTCAGCATCAGCAGCACCCTCACCATCACCATCAGCGTCGTCAGCATTATCATCATAACCGTCGCCATCATCATTATCATCCGCCGCACCAGCATCATCATCATGCGCATCATCATGAGCATCGCAACATTCATCATCACAGCTGATAACATCACCATCACCATCACCTGCATAATCACCACACCCACCACCATCATCACCGTCATGCGCGAATATTCTCATCTTCTTGCCCCCACTTGCGCACGACTGATTCCTTGGTGAATTCAGGGGCTGAATGTTTCTTTTGTGATCTCTGTTGGGTCTTTCGGCAAAAAAGGGGTAGTGGGAGGAGGAAGGAAGGACCACGGACGTTTCTTCCAGGCCTGCGAGCGGGCCGCCATTAACAGTTTTTCGGTGGAGCAAGAAAGACCGAGGAATTGCTAATGGGGGACACCCTGTGCTTGGGGAGCTCCCGATTCGCAGCCTGTTGTGGGGTTGCTAGATGGGGGCCAACCCGGGATAGCAACCCCCAAGACTGCTTCCTAGAGGGAGGCAATCTGCGCGCAGCGGTCGCAGCAGCCACCACCTGGCGGCTGAACGGCCCTGCCCTCCCCCGAGGTTGCGGGGGAAGTACCGACGAGCAGGGGCGAAGTGTTGCGAAAGGGGGAGGGGCATGGGGTAATGCGGCGGAGCGGGCGATCGGGGTTGGAGGGGACAGGGGGTGGAGTCGGCCGCGGTCAGGGGCAGCACGTGGGAAGAGACCAGGGTGGCAGCGCCAATGGGGGGCCGCCATACGCACTGGCTGGAGGAAGGGCCCCGCTCGGTAAGCGTCGCTCGGACTGGAGCCTGGCCGAACTTCAGCTTCGAGCGGAATCTTCACCCGCCCGAGGCTAGCGAGACCCATTAACCTGCACATCGACTGCGAAGCAGACTCAGCTGTTGTACCTCTTTGCCTACACCAGCAGAGTATCATAAGGTACCCCCGAACCAATGGCCGAACGGCGGCAGGCCGGCAATGCCTGACGACCCTGCCCTCCCCCAAGGCTTGGGGGGTTTACCGACGAGCAGGGGCGAAGTGTTGCGAAGGGGTGAGGAGAGTACCACAGCAGAAGCAGAGTGAAGTGGAGGAGCGCGTGCGTACCATGGGGAAGGGGAGAGAGAGAAGGCAGCGAGACGGCTAGCTGGGGTGAGGTGGAGAAGCGGGCGAGCGGGTGGGAAGAGAAAGGGGGTTGGGCTTGCCTGGGCTAGGGGCAGCACGTGGGATGGTACCAATCGGCACATGCCGCACTATCAATGCATGATGCAGGGAGCCCAACAAAGTGCTGCCACAGAAGTTGTATACAACGCGGCCCCAAGATGATAATGAGGATGCTGATGCGTGCAATCGGTGGCAAGGCAAAAAATTGCTATGGCTGGGAGCCTACTCCACAGTTCCTTTCCCTCAGCTCGGGGTCAACGCTAGTAGCAGTCCGTACCATGGAGAGGGGAACCTGGGGTAATGCGGCGGAGCGGGCGATTGGGGTTGGAGGGGACAGGGGGTGAAGGCTGCCTCGGTCAGGGGCAGCGGTGGTGGGCACGTGCCGCTTTGCATTGCGTTGCAATCGCACTGCGTTGCATTGCTTGGCGATCGCATTGCATTGCATCGTTT
>CAUYUJ010014742.1:59099-61599 GCA_963575745.1 Prorocentrum cordatum | reverse complement strand
CCCCTCCCCCCCCCTCGGCGCCGGCGCCGGCGCTGGCGGCCGCCAGCAGCGCCCACGGCGGGGACGCACCGACGATGACCAGAGGCAGCCCAGAGGGGGGGGTTGAACCACCACCCCCCCCCCTGGCGCAAGGGGGGGTTGGGTTTGAACCCCCCCCCCTCGCGCCGGCGCTGGCGCTGGCGGCGGCCAGCAGCGCCGGCGCTGGCGCCGGCGACGGCGGGGACGCAACGACACTTACCACCACTACCACCACCACCACCACTACCACCACCACCACCGCCTCAACCCACCACCAACAGCACCACATACCACCACCACCACCACAACCACCACCACAACTCACCGTCACCACCACCACCACAAAAACCCACCACCACTACCACACCACCACTACCACCGCCACAACCACCACCACTACCAGCAGCACAACCCACCGCCACCACCACAAACCACCACACCACCACCACCACAACAACAAACGTCCACAAATCACCGCCACCATCACAACCCACCACCACCACCACAAACCACCACCACACCACCACCACACCACCACAACCAACACCACCACAACTCACCATCACCACCACCACCACAAAAACCCACCACCACTACCACCACCACCATAATCGACCAACAACACCACCACCACGGCAACAACCACCACCGCTACCAGCAGCACAACCCACCACCACCACAACCACCACCGCCACCACCACCACCACCAGCACCACTTCCACAAACCACCGCCACAACCACAACCCACCACCACCACCACCACCAACCACCACCTCACCACCAAACCACCACCACCACCACTACAACCCACGACCACCACCACCACCACCACCACAAACCACCACCACACCACCACAAAAGCACCACCACCACCACCCACCGGCACAACCCGCCACCACCACAACAAACCACCACACCACCACCACCACAACCACCACCACCGCCACCACCACCACCACCACAACCCACCACCACAACCACCGTCGTCCTCGTCGACGCTCCCCGCCACCGCCGCCCGCCGCCGCAGGCGCCAGCGCCGGCCCAGAAATGGAAATCGTCGTCCCCACCGCCGTCGCCGCCGCCGACGCAAGCGCCAGCCCGAGGAGAGGGAAGCAGGGGAAGGGGGGGAGAGGGTTCGAACCCCCCCCCCTCCGTCACGGAGGGGGGGAGGTTCGAACACCCCCCCCTTCATCCAGGGGGGGGGGGGACCAGTTTCAAACCCCCACCCCCCTTCAAGCGACCACAGAACGCGCGCTCTTTCTGTCATCAACATCATCATCGCCAGCATCGTTATCACCACCACTATGATGCGCATCACGGTCATCATCATCATCATCATCATCATCATCATCATCATCATCATCATCAGCATCATCATCACCATAATCATCATCATCATTCGCATCACCATCAAAACTACAATCACCAAAATCATGACCATCACAATCAGCACGATCATCATCATCCACATCACCGTCGTCATCATCATCATCACCATCATCGCCCATAGCACCACGACCATCACCAACACCATCATCGTTTCCATCATCACTCGCTGGCTCCCGATAGTCCTCCCTCCTCCTCCTCCTCCTCCTACTCCGCGACCTCCGCCCCCTCTTCCTCCTCATCCTCTTGCTCCTCCTCCTCCCCATCCACATCCTACGACTACTACCAATATACTACTACCAATATACTACTACTACTACTACTACTACTACTGCTACTACTACTACTAACTAATACTACTACTACTACGACTACTACTACTACTACTACTACTACTGACTACTACTACTACTACTACTACTACAACCACACTACTACTACTACTACTACTACTACTACTTCCTACTACTACTACTAACTACCACGAACTACTACTACTACTACTAACCTACTACTACGACTACTACTACTACTACACTACTACTACTACTACTACTATACTACTAACTACTACTACTACTACTACTACTACTACTCTACTTCTACTACTACCTAACTACTACCACTACTGCTAACTACTACTACTAACTACTACGACGACGACGACTACTACTACTACTCTACTACTTCAAATTACTACTACTACTACTACTACTACTACTACGACTACTACTACTACACTACTACTACTACTACTACTACTACTACTACTACTAACTACACTACTACTAATCTACTACTACTACTACTACTTACTACTACTACTACTACTACTACTACTACTACTACTACTGCTAATTACTACTACTACTACGGCTACTACCACTACTACTACTACCACGACCACGACTACTACTGATACTATCACTACTACTACGACTAAGACTACTAAAACTACGACTACGACTACAACTACGACAACGACTACGACTAGGACAACAACTACGACTACAACTACGACTACGACTACGACTACCCCTGCTACTCCTACTACTACTGCTACTACTACTACTACTACTACTACTACTACTTACTA
>CAUYUJ010014742.1:40000-58999 GCA_963575745.1 Prorocentrum cordatum | reverse complement strand
CATATTTTTACGCGCAAGAGTTCCGACGCTGCCAAGTTGGGCCCCTCGCCCCCCCCCCCTTCCGCCCACGTATTTTTCCATGTGGGAGTTCCAGCGCCACCAAGTTGGGCCCCTCGCCCCCATCCGCAAACGTATTTTTACGCGCACGAGTTCCGACGCTGCCAAGTTGGGCCCCTCGCCCCCCCTCCGCACGCGTACTTTGTCGTGTAAGAGTTCCGACGCTACCAAGTTGGGGGGAGCCCCTCGCCCCCCCCCCCCCCCCCCTCCGCACGCGTATTTTACGCGTGAGATCCGACGCTACCGCGTTGGGTCCCTCGCCCCCCCCCCTCCGCGCACGTATTTTTACGCGTAGGAGTTCCGACGCTACCAAGTTGGGCCCCTCGCCCCGAAGGACCATCGGGCCGCGAGGCGCCGCCTCTCCCACTTCGCCGCCAGGATCACCCCTGAGGAAGAACGGTTTTTGATCTTGGATCCCCCGGGCGCGCAGGCGCGCCACCCGCCGCGCGACATGTCCAATGTCTGACATATTGCGGGATGGCGCAACGCATCTCAACCGGGCTCGTCGTCGCCAGAGCACTCCGGCGAGGACAGAGCCCGCTCGGGCGCCACGGCGACGCCAAACCGCGCCAAAGACGACTTACGGGCTTTCCCGAAGAAACGACCGGTAGTGACTGTCTGCAACACTTCCACGGCCTTGCACAGATTGTCTCGCAGCACAACTGCGTCGGCCGAATGAAGCCTCCGCGAGACCGCGCCATACGTGACGACGCAGTCATCGACGCCTTCCAGCACGGCAGAATACATGGCGACCTGCTGTTCCCGCGACGGGGACGGCGCCTGCCAGTGCACGCGCGCCAACTTGCATGGATTGGGCCCCGACACGAACGCCTCCGGGGCCCCATGCTCAAATCCGCAATGGCGAAGAATATTCCGGACACCTTGAAACGCAACGTTTTTGGCAACGAAGCCGTCCACGTTGCCTCCGGGCTCGTTGCCCGCGCCGCCGAAGCCACACCAGTTCTTCACCCTGTCCCAGCAATAGTCCAGCACCGGCGCGTCCACGCGACCGGAGCTCGCCCCCACCGCAGAGCGCTGCACGAAAGCGACCATCCCTTCGAAATCCTGAAAGTAGTCCCCGCCGTCGAATGTGTCCAACACGTTGCTCCTATTCAACGCGCCCAGCACGACGGACCTCGAGCAGCCGGAAAAAAAAAAAAAAAAAAAAAAAAAAAAAAAAAAAAAAAAAAAAAAAAAAAAAAAAAAAAAAAAAAAAAAAAAAAAAAAAAAAAAAAAAAAAAACCTTCGCTCGTCGGCCGCCGCCTCATTTCCAATTCTACTCGGCTCGACCCGACGAAACAATCCAAAACCTCCTGCGCTGTCGCCAAGCTCTTTCCCACCACACACGGTGCGTAAACGCAGCGGCGTGTAGCGTGGATGATAATCACGGCCCGCAGGACGGAGCGCCGGCATTGCACGCTGCTCCTATCGTCCGTCACCAACCCACGGCACTGCGCGATGCACCCCCGCACGCGAATCTGGACAGGATCATGCGCGCTGAAGACCTCGTGGAGGTTCAGCATCTGACGCGCCGTCAGGAAGGACACAGGCAAGCCCACCTCGTGCGTGGAGCAACGATACTGCTTCTGGTCGTTCGTCGCCGCCATGAACTTCCGCAGCGACTCTTGCGACGCCCAGGTGCCGGCCGACAGGGCGTCGACATCGAAGTCGTGGCCGCCTTCCTTCGCCATGCTCAAGCCCGTGCGAACGACAACGTAACCTCGTGCAGCCATTGTCACGGCCGCCTGACAATCGACGTCCCATAACCGAACCAGCTCCTCGCCCAGTCTCTTCCAAGCCACTGGTCGGTGCCAATGTTTAGCACTCACGCCCTCGTCGTCTCCGATGTCCGTCCTCCTTCTCTTTACATCGGCGCTGGAGGAAGCAGGAGCCACGCTCGTCGCCGCGGGCATGCAAGCCTGCACCCGTGTGACCACTTGCTCACCCACGCCAGCCCTCCGTGCGATGGCTCCTATGTCCAGCCCCTCCAGCGAAGCCAAAACAATGACAGCCACTATCCGTGCTGCGGCACCTCGGCCCGAAGGGTCATACCAAGGGCTACCCAACAACACCGATGGGCGACCCGACTTGCACCTCTCCGTCTGTGCACCATCCACGCCCGCATTGGCAGCAACGCCCCCGCATTGCCACCGAATGCGATTCTCATCGGCTACCGCGCCTGTCACCGCCCCCCACTTCTCGCAGACAGGCGCCGGTCCCCAGAAACCTCGCGCTATCATCGCGTCGGCCACTGCTTGGGCAGGCGCCCTCTCAACTTGTTCGGACGTAAGCTCACCCGACTCGCAAGAGTCGCCAGCGCCGCCACATAGCGTGAGCACGTAGTGGAGGCTGGACGGCATGCCATCGATAGACGGCTCGACTCCATGAACAATTGTTGATGCATCGTCCCTATCCGCTGTCATGGCCCGAGCCGCGACTTTCAAGGCTTGCATATCCCCCCAACACTCTGTTATTGTGAGCCCTCGACAATCATGGATATTTCTCTCCCTCGCCCTCTTCATCTGGTCCTCCTCCTCCCCCTTCCTCCTCTTATTATTCCTCCTCCTGCTCCTCCTCCTCCTCCTCCTCCTCCTCCTCCTCCTCCTCCTCCTCATCTACTCTCCCATGCCTGTTCGGAAGAGGTCCGACTCGGCCCGGCCGAACTCGGCCGGTCGAACTCGGCCACGCTGAACTCGGCCAGGGTGCTGTGGGTGCTGTAGACGCTGTAGGTGCTGTGGGTGCTGTAGGTGCTGCAAGTGCTGTAGGTGCTGTGGGTGCTGTAGGTGTTGTGGGTGCTGTAGGTGCTGTGAGTGCTGTAGGTGTTGCGGGTGCTACTGGTGCTGTAAGTGGTGTACGTGATGTAGGTAATGCGCGTGCTGTAAGGGCTGTGGGTGCTGTAGGTGCTGTAAGTGCTGCGGGTGCTATGGGTGTTGTTGGTGCTGCAGATACTGTAGGTGCCGTGGGTGCTGTAGGCGCTTTAGGTGCTGTATGTAATGTGGGTGATGTAGTTGTGTAGGTTCTGCAGGTGCTTTGGGTGCTATAGGTGATGTAGGTGCTATGGGTGCTGTGGGTGCTGTGGGTGCTGTAAGTGCTGGAGGTGCTGGAGATGCTGGAGGTGTTGGAAGTTCTGTAGGTGCTGTAGGTGCTGTGGGTGCTGTCGACGCTGTGGTTGCTGTAAGAGCACTGGGTGCTGTGTGTGCTGTGGGTTCTGTGGGTGCTGTCGGTGCTTTAGGTGATACGGGTGCTGTGGGTGCTGTGGGTGTTGCAGGGCCTGTGGGCGCCCTGGATGCTGTAGGCGCGGTAGGTGTTGTAGGTGGGTGATGCAGGTGCTGTGGGTGTTGTATTTGCTGTAGGTGCTTGGCTGTAGGTCCCGTGGGTGCGGAAGCTACTGTAGGTGCTGCAGGTGAGTTAGGTGATGTGGGTGCAATGGGTGCTGCAAGTGCTGTGGTTACTGAAAATGCATCAGGCGCCGCGGGTGCTGTAGGTGCGGTAGGTGCTGTGGGTGCCGTGGGTGCTGTATGTGCCGTAGGTGTTGTAAGTGTTGTAGGTGCTGTTGGTGCAGTGTGTGCTCTAGGTGCTGCAGTTGCTGTGGGTGCTGCAAGCGCTGTAGTTGATGTGGGTGCTGCAATTGCTGTATGTGCTGTAAGTGCGGTAGGTGCTGAACGTGCTCTAGGGGTTGTTGGTGCCGTGGGTGTTGTAGCTGCTGTATGTGATGTAGGGGCCGTGAGTGCTGTAGGAGTCTTGTAAGTACTGGAGATGTTGTGGGTGCCGTGGTTGCTGTATGTGCTGTAGGTGCTACTGGTGCTGTGGGTGCTGTAGGTGGAATGTGGTTGCTGTGGGTGCTGTAGGTGCTGTACGTGCTGTGGGTGTTGTGGGTGCTGTAGGTTATGTAGGCGTTGTGGGTGTTGTGGGTGCGGTAGGTGCCGTGGGTGCTGTAGGTGCTGACGGTGCTGTACGTGATACGGGTGCTGTGGATGCTGTGGGTGCTGTATGTGTTGTAGGTGATGTAGGTACCGTGGGTGCTGTGGGTGCTGTAGGTGATGTGGGTGCCGTGGGTGCTGTAGGTGATGTACGTGCTGTAGGGGGTGCTGCAGGTAGGTGCTGTATGTGCTGAGTGTGCTGTGGGTGCCGTGGGTGCCGTGGGTGCTGTGGGTGATGTAGGTGTTGTAGGTTCTGTCGGTGTCGTGGGTGTCGTTGGCTGTGGGTGCCGTGGGTGATGTAGGTGCTTCAGGTGCTGTAGGTGTCGTAGGTGATGTAGGTGTGGGAGCAGTAGGTGCCGTGGCTGCTGTAGGCGCTGTGGGTGCCGTGGGTGCAGTAGGTGCTGTAGGCCATGCTGTATGTGCTGTAGGTGCCGTGGGAGTTGCAGGTGCTGTAGGTGATGTAAGTGCCGTAAGAGCCGTAAGTGCTGTAGGTGTCATGGGTGCTATAGGTGCGTTGGGTCCTGTATGCAGGTGCCGTGGTTGCTGTGGGTGCTGTATGTGCTGTAGGTGCTGTGGGTGCCGTGGGTGCTGTAGGTGCTGTAGGTGCTGTGGGTGCCGTCGGTGCTGTGGGTGCCGTAGGTGGTTGTAGGTGCTGTATGTGCTCTATAGGGAGGTATTGTGGGTGCTGTCGGTGCTGTAGGTGATGTAGGTGCTGTGGGTGCCGTGGGTGCTGTGGGTGCTGTAGGTGCTGTAGGTGCCGTGGATGCCGTAGGTGCTTCAGGTGTTGTGGCTGCCCTGGGTTCTGCAGATGATGTCGGTGATATAGGTTTCGTTTGTGCTGTAAGTGCTGTAGATGCTGTGATGTTGTTGGTGCCGTGGGTATTGTACATGCTGTGTTGCAGGTGATGTACGTGCCGTGGGTGCTGCAGGTGCTGTAGGTGTTGTAGGTGCCGTGGGTGCTGTACGTGCTGCAGGTGCTGTAGGTACCGTGTGTGCCGTGGGTGTCGTAGGTGCTGCAGGTGCTGTGGCTAGCGTGGGTGCTGTAGGTGCTTTAGTTGCTGTAGGTGCTCTAGGTGCTGTAGGTGCCGTGCCCCGCCACTCCAGGTTCCAAGATGCGGGATGCCCTGGCCCAGGGTTTGAGCAGAAGTGACCAGACCACTTTCGCCATAGATATCCTCACAACTCTGCTCTCGGAGATGCCCTGCCGATTTGTGGTGAGGGCAAGTTCGCTTGAGACATCCTCGCAACTCTGGGTTCCGAGATGCCCTCTGCTGGGGCGGTCAGGCCACTGCCGCCTGAACCATCCGCGCAACTCTGACGGGTTCGGCGAACCTGCGAAAGAAGCAGAGCGGGCACAACTGCTATGAGCAGGATGCGGGGGAACAGGGATAGCAGTGGGAGTAGGGTGAGGAGTATTAGAGTGTAGGAGTAAGATGAGGAAGGAGTAGGAGTAGGGAGTATGGAGTATGAGTAGGGGGTAGGAGTATGTGTATGAGTAGGGAGTATGAGCGGGGATCGTCTTCGTCATCGTCGCCACCATTGTCGTCGTCGTCGTCGTCGCCGTCGTCGCCCCGCTCGGCCCCCCTGCTCGGCCGGCCCGCCTGCCGGCTCGGCTCGGCCGATGGAGGAGGAGGACACGAGGAGGAGGCCGAAGAGAAGGATGAGGAGGATGAGGATGAAGAGTGGTATTCACGGCCCGTTTGCTTCAGACATCCTCGCAACTATGTGTTCCGGGAACTCCTCATCTAAGGTGGTCGGACTCGGCCGGTCTGGACTCGGCCGGGCGAACTCGGCCGGACGAAACTCGGCCGAGGCCCGACTCGGCCGGTCCGACTCGGCTGGCCAGTCGGACTCGGCCGGGGCGCAACTCGGCCAGATGCGACTCGGCCGGCGGATAAACTCGGCCGGCCGAACTCGGATCGGTCGGACTCGGCCGGGTTTGGACTCGGCCGGTTCGAACTCGGCCGGGCTGGCGCTGCAGCCAAAGCGCCGGGCCGACTCGGCCAGGCGCGACCCGGCCGGTCTAACTCGGACCGGTCGGATCCGGCCGGGCCGAGCTCGGCCAGGCCGGACTCGGCCAAGCGAGACTCGGCCGGCCAGACTCGGCCGGCCGAACCCGGCCGGCGAAACTCGGCCAGTTCGAACTCGGCTGGCCGAGTTCGACCTAGCCGAGTTCCGCCTGGCCGAGTTGGACCGGCGCCCGTCTTCCCATGGGCCAGCTTCTGGGCAACAAAGGCCCTTAGAAAGCTACGTTTCAAAAGTTCCGGATACGTCTTTGTACTGAACCGTCGCGCCCCCCAGATGCCCCAGGCCGCCCCTTGAGGCCGAACACGCGCCTCCTGCAAGCCCAGACGGGCCTGGGAAGCTCCAGGGAACTGGGAATGGGGAAAGCCGCCGAGGAAACCTCGTGCAAAGATACCACTCACCCACTCGTCGACAATAATGGCGAGATGAGCCGAAGGCCAATGTATAAACGAAGCCCTCGACCAACGCAGAGCAGTCGCACTGACCGAAACTATTCTTGCCACAGGACACAGCTGCGCCGTCGCTCCTGAGCAGGACAGCGTGGCACATCCCTATGGCAACCTGCGTATAAGTCAGGCCGCCGATCAACGCTGGGAGATCGCACTGGCCGATGTCATTCGGGCCACATGTCGCGGCAATGCCGTCGCTCCTGAGCAGCACGGCGTGGAAGAAACCAGCGAAAGCTTGCGAGTAGGTCAGGCCCGCATTCAGCGCGGGAAGGTCGCATTGACAATCTTCACTACTGCCGCGCGCAACGGCGGAGCCGTCGCTCCTGATGAGGACGGCGCGGCATCCGCCACCGTGCCAGCTGCACACTGGAGCGTAATAGTGCTGTCCTGCTGTCTGCTTATGCTACACTGTCGGTTGTTTTCACGGGCCGGCCCCCCTCGGCGCGCGCGCGAACTACGACTGGCCCAAGACAGCAACAACGCAGCCCATCAGGCCAAAAGAATCCCTCCAAGAGGACGCCCAAGAGGACTGCCAGAAGCCAAACGAATACAACCATCTAAAGCCCACCAGCCCTCTGGGCGTAGGCAGTTTAAGGCGTGTCCTCTGCGAACTCTCCTTTTCCCTTCGTGGAGAAGTTCCCCCGCGCCCCTTACCCCCCCCCCTAGCCCTGGACGAGAGGAGCCGCGAGGTGTCAAACGGTACCTTTTCGTCCAAGACGGCTCCAAAAGTGCCTCGGGGAGCCCAAGATGAGCTCCAAGATGGCTCAAGATAGCGCAAGATGCCTCAAGATGCTTCCGAAGATGCTCAAGAGGCCCCAATAACGCTCCAAGACGGTGCCAAGAGGCCTCCGAGACCTCCAAGGAAGCCTCGAAGAGGCCGACAAACACCTAGACACAACCGATGATTTGCTCCTTCTCGCTTTCACGCTCCAAGAGGCCTCAAGATGGCCTCAAGACAGGCCCAAGAAAAGCCCACGACGGCCCCAAGAACGCCCAGGAGCGCCCCAAGAGTGGCCCCGGAGGAGTCCATGAGAAGATCACGGAGGCCACAGAAGGGCAGGGCCCCTTTAAACTCCCTCTTCTTTTAATCAGTTTCCTCCAAGATGGGCCCCACTGGCGCCCGGGAGACCCCAGGAGGCCCCAAAAGAACCCCCGAAGATGGCCCTATGAAGCCTCTAAGAAGCTCCCAGAAGCCTCCGAGAGGCCGAAGCGGCCCCTAGAGGCCCCCCCGAGCACCAAGACGCCCAAGAGCCCCCCAGGACCGCCCAGAGACCCCCAAGACGACCGGAGAGGCCTCCAAGAAGCGCCCCAGCTATATCCCAAGAGGCTCCGAGAGGCATCCATGACACCTCTGGTCCTTTTGCTCCGCCTCCTCCTCCACCTCCTGCTTTTCCTTCCTCCTCCTACTCCTTCTCTCACTCTTCCACCGCGTCCTCTAATTTATCTTCCTTCTCCCCGCTCCTGAAAGTGAGGTTCCTTCCTGCTGCGCTGCTGCGCTTGCCTGGTGGCGCGGTCTGCCGCAGGCAGCTCGATAAGCCAGCGGCAATCTGTGTGTAGAGGAGGTCCGCGATCAACGCCGGGGGGTCGCATAGGCCGTCTTCATTGCGGCCGCATGCCACGGCGGCGCCGTCGCCCCTGAGCAGGATGGCGTGGTAGGATCCGGCGGCAACCCGCATGCAAGTGAGGCCCGAGACCAGCACGGGCAAATCGCACTGACCGAAATCATTGTTGCCACAGGCCACGGCGAAGCCGTCGCTCCTGAGCAGCACGGCGTGAGAAAGAGAGGAAGAGGAGAGAAAAAAAAAATAAAACGCAAAGACAACAAAAGAAGAAGAAGAAAAAGAAGAAGGAGAAGAAGAAGAAGAAAAAAAAAAAAAAAAAAAAAAAAAAAAAAAAAAAAAAAAAAAAAAAAAAAAAAAAAAAAAAAAAAAAAAAAAAAAAAAAAAAAAAAAAAACGCGCGCACGTAACGTCCCCGGGCAACCCTGGGAGGTCGCACTGACAAGTATCATTCAGGCCACAGGTCACGGCGGAACCGTCGCTCCTGAGCAAAACGCTGTGGCATGATCCAGCGGCAACCTGCGCGTAGGTGAGGTCTGCATGCAGCGCAGGGAGGTCGCACTGACGCGTCGCATTGTCGCCGCGTGCCACGGCGGAGCCGTCGCTCCTGAGCAGAACGGCGTGGGTAAATCCAGCAGCAACCTGCGCATAGGTGAGGTCCGCGACCGAGTGCCGCACGCCACGGCAGAGCCGTCGCTCCAGATCAGGACAGTGCGGCATCCGCCACCGTGCCCATATGCACGACGTGCGATGTCGTCCAATCCAAAGGAATGCGAGTTGTTGAACGTTGCAACATCCTATCGACCACCATCGCTGGCCCAAGAAGGCCTCGGGATAATTCGACCCCAGCCCCCCGCAGACCAGAGACCAGAGACCAGACGGCCCACAAAAGCCCAGTGATGGCCTCAAGACAAGCCCCACAGGGGAAACACGAACCAACAATCGGACCCTTCCGCCCGAAACTGCCGCCAAGGCCCCCGACAGACCCGAAATGACTCTAAGAGGTCACCACGAAGCCTCCACACGGTTTAAAGAGGCCCCAAAAACTCTCAAGAAACTCGAAAAGAGACCTCCTCAGCGAAAGGGGTCCCAAAGAGCCCCGAAGATGTTTGAAAACTGCTTCGAAGAAGAGCCCCAGAGGCTCCCCGCGATATCCCAACCAGCATTAGAGAAACAGTTCACACACAGCACGGGCACCAAAGCGGGATGGACCGCACGTTATTGGAGATTCATCAACAACATCATCGTCGCCATCACCATCATCACCATCATCATCACATCATCTTCATCATCATCACCACAAGCGTCGCAATCATCATCGCCCTGATCACATCACCAGCATCATCATCAAAGCAAACAACATCACTGCCCATCGCCCTCAGCATCACGACCGCACCCTAATCGAAATTCGCGTCGTCATCGTCATCATCGCTATCATCGTCACCGCCACCGTAATCACCATCATCAGCGTCTTCACCAACCTCATCGTGCTCATTCCCATGCTCACCGTCATGCTTGTCATCATCATCATCACCGGCCCCCTCGTCATCATCCTCATTCTCACGGTTTCCACAACGAACGCTCCTCTGGTGAAGCGGCGGTGGGCGCCGCAAGGCAGCTGGATAGTTCCAGAGCGTTGGACGCCTCCAGTGCGTAGGGCGCCTCCAGCGCGTTGGGCGCCTCCAGTGCGTTGGGCGCCTCCTGGTGCGTCCACCGCGGGTGACTCGGCAGTCGAAGCTGCACACGACATGCTATAAATCGACATGCTCGAACAAAACTTGCTCGAACCGGCAGATGCCCCCGGGCGCGTCCCCAGACCGGAGAATTACCCGGGGACGTACACAGCCCCTTGTACACATGAGGCGACTATACCCTAGGCCGCTCAATCCAACGAACAATGTGAAGATCCACCTTGCGCCCGAACGCTCTGAGGGGCCCACGAAGATGACGACGGTTTCGCTAATCGCAGTTCCCATGGACGGCGAGGAATCAATCGGACCTGCGCGGGGCGCGCTCCGCTGACCCCCCCAGAGCCCGCGAACGCGGCGACAATGGCGCAGTTCGCAGAAACCCCAGGGACGGCGACGCCTCATTCTGGTCTGCGTGCGCCACCTCTCCGCTGGACTCCCCATGGGGACCACGACAATGGAAAAGTTTCTCGGATCGCGACCCCCCCAGGGGCAGCGAGGTAGCACGGTGGCCCCCGTAAAGCATCAATCTGCGTGACTTCCCAGAGACCACGAACAGAACGACAGCTTCGCCAATCACAATCTCTCAGGGAAATTGAGGTTTCATGGCGATTTGCGTGGGGCACCGTGCCGCCGACACTCCCAGGGGCCAATGAAAGTGGCGACAGCATCACAAAACGCCGCCCCCCATCTCACGGTTGTTTGCGTGAGGCACCATTCCGCTTGACCTCCCACGGGCCCGCAGAATTGGCGACGGTTTCGCATGTCGCAGCCCCCCAGGAACGGCGAGCCTCATGGTGCTCCCCGACAGATATCATTCTGGCGGGCGTGCCAGGGGCCCACGAAAGCGGCGACAGTGTCGCAGATCGCAGCCCCCCAAGGACGGCGACGTGCCCTGATGGCCTGCATAAGACGAGCCTCCGTCGGGCCTCCCATGAGCCCACAAAAGTGGCGCCGATTTCGCAGAGCACAGCCCCCCAGGGCCAGGGAAGTCTTATGATAACCTGCGCGGCGCCATTCTGGTGGGCCCCCGTATCCTCTCGGTATCCAGCGTGCACGGGACAAGAAGATTGGAGGGCGGGAGAAGGAGGTGCACGCCACAATGCTCTACTCAAAACAAGTACCTCAACCGCCTGAGGGCTGGGTAGAAAGAGCGAGCCACATGGCTCCACTCCACCCCTACGGAATTGCAGGGGGCAGACGTCGAAACCAAGGTTTGCGGAAGTTCTCGCTCGCTCCTGGGAACGATGTCGCCCCGGAATGCTTTCCAACAGAGTGCGTCGCCGAGCGCGTTCGAAGCGGATCTGGATCGGGGCGCGCGGCTGCTGCAGCCCGAGGTATGACCCGAAAACCATCAGTCACACAAGTGGGAAGAAGAGTGATGGGGAGGGTGTAAACTATAGCGATCTGGAAGAAGCAGGTCATCTGTGGATGCCTCTTCTATGGCTGGGTGCGTCTTCGACCTTTGGAGGGGTTGCTAGGGGCGAACTTGGGATCCTTTTGAAGACTTGCGGGCTTTCCTTCGGCTCGCTGCCCGCGCCTTCAAATTCTGAAGAAGCGCTGTTGAACAGCTTCGGCACCACCGTGCACCATATCTGCAATCGCGCCCCCTGGCACGTTGACGCGTGCTAGAATGCCAAGTTCTGTCTGGTAGGGTTTCTGCAACCTTGCTAAGGGCCCCCCGCCCTCCTGGCACGCGCGCAAGCCCATGCGCCGCCCCCTGTTTTCGAAGCTCTATCGGTGCCCAGACGCGCCCCTGCCGCTCTCCAAGGCGTCCAAGACGCCAAGGACGGCTTCCCACGCGGACCTGGGAGGCTACCAAAGCCGCCAAGATGGCCCACGACGCCTCCGAGACGGCCCACGATGCCCCAAAAAGCCCCGAGAGCGCTCTAAGAGGACCCCCAAGAAATCCCCAAGAGGGCCCAAGAGACAAAAACAATTGCTTTTCATTATGTTTGTCAATGTTAATCACGTTGTCGCCTTTTCGAGTGCCGACACTCCAAGACAGCTCCAGGGGCCCCCAAGAGCGCCCCATGATGGCCCGAGGGGCTTCCGAGAGAGTCTCTAGACGTCCCAGGAGGGCCTCAGAAGAGCCCCAGAGGCGCCCATGACACACAACATTGCCCCCAGACAGGCCCAAGAGAGGCCCAAGAGGGGGAACATACACCGACAATTCGATCCTTCTGCCCGAAGAGTCCCCCAGGAGGCCCCAAGAGGCGTCCGAGAAGCCAAGGGGGCCCCGAGAGGCCCCCAACAACCCCCAAACAGCCAAAGAGGCCGCAAAGCTGCCTCCAATAAGCTCCCGGGAGGCCTCCCACGATATCCCAGCGAACATCCAAGATGCTTCCGGTACCCTCTCGAACAATCGCCACCGAGCCTGGTGGACTGCCACGGCGGCGGGACTTGCCGCAGGCAGCTGGATTAAATTGGGCCCCCCTCTCCTGGGAATCTCTTGGACCTCCTGGGCCGCTTTTGGGGGCCAAGCGCAGTCCTCTGGAACCCTTCTTGGGGCCCCCGTGAGACCTTTTGGCTTAAGCCGAGCTGGAGCCCTTGGAGCGAGACCAAGGACTACTCCGCGCCAGAGCCATCTTTTTGAGCAGCCCTGCAGACTCTCAAAGACCGCAAAGACCCGAAGAGAGCACGGTGGCGGTCTGGGCCGAATCAAAGCCACCACATGTCGCCGCCGCTTACCCACTGCGAAACCCGTCTTTCATGGGCACTGGGGCGCGCGGCGACGGCACCGGGCTCTCATGGGAGCTCGAAACTGCCACGCAAAGTTCGGCACCGGCGACAACAGCGTGGCACCTTTTCGACTTCTGGACGGCGCCTGGCGACTGAAGATGGCTGCCAGTATGAGTCCAAGTGGCCACAGAGACCCCCAGAGAGGAATCGAGAGCCCTTTACTCCGTCTGTTCACTGCCGCAACCTACTCATCATACTGATCGATCATCTCTGACCCATCATCTTGTGACTCCTCCCCCATCCACCTCCTCATCATCATGATCATCATCGTGATCATCATCACCGTTATCACCACCGCCACCGACATCATCATCATCATCATCACCATCATCCGCGAAGTCCGCATCATCATCTCCCCACTTCATCCATCCTCATCGCCCTGCTCATGATCGCCATCATCGCCAGCATCATCAGCATCATCACCATCACCATCATACGCATCATCATCATGAGCATCCTCGTCATCATCGTCGTCTGGAACGGTTCGTAGACATGCTACTGTGCTGACCTTCTGAGACAGGATGGCGGGCGGGAGTGAGGGGGGCGGCCAGCAGGCGGAATGGATAGCTTGACCCCTGCCCGCCCGCTAGCCGCCACGCTCACTTTTGGCGTAACCATCTCCCCCTTGCCAACGGTCGTCGAAGCCTCAAGATAGCCTGAAGAGCACCCAGGTGGAACCGAAGAGGGGCTCAGGTGGCCCCAAACCAGGCGCAAGAGCGCCCCTAGAAGGCGATGCGTAGGCTCTCGACGGGCAGCCCTGGTTGCAGCTCCCCCTCTTCACTCAGCGTCGCACATGATCGCCCCAAGAGGGCCAACGCGGCCCCCAGAAACATTGCGAGAAAAAAAACCTCAAGAGGCGCCGAAAACGCACCAATGAAGCTACCAAGAGGCAACGAAGGGGCCCGAAAGGGCCCCCCCGAGCTGCCAAGCGGCTCAAAATGTCACCTGAACCGCGGAGAAGTCGCCAAGATGCCTGAGTAGGCCCCCCAAAAGCCCTCAAGAGATGCCCCAAGAACCTCCATGCATCCAGTAAACCACTGGCTTTTCTGTTCGCCAACCTCCTCTTTGCGCGCCTTTTCCCCTTCCCTCTCCTTTCTCCCTCCTCAATCACCTTCCCGCTTCGAATGATAACGACTGCCCCTTCTTGCTCCCGCACTTGCCTGATCGCACCAGCTCGCGTGGGCATCGTTTCTAGATGAGCTGGTTGGGGCACGGGGCGCGTCAAGCACTTCTCCAATTGCTTTCCATTCGTGTCTGACACTGTCACGAATGTGGCCCAAGCCAGACTCCTGCCCCCCCTTTGCCCCATCTGCTTTGGGACACCGCTTGCTGAAAGAGATCAGCGCGCTCACCGCGTGCGAGACGTGAGACAGCACTCCCCGCACCGCCGACCCCCAAAACGGACCGTGCCCAAAACGGAACGGGAAACCCTGTCGCAGAAGGAACGAAATGGTTGACCAACAATTTCGCGCCTGTGCCTTGATCAATGAGAACGGGCCAAGCACCGCCTCACATCACAAGACGCACTCGAGCCGCGTCCAGCCAAGGCAACGAATGCCCCCGACAACGCGACAAAACCTATCGCAGCCGTGTGACATTCAGCTGCGCTTTTCCGACAGCAAGGTTGAAACCTGGAGTTCACCTGCCGCTGCCGCCCTCTGCTGCCCCGGCGGCAGCGACGGCGCCGACGACGACAACGACCCCCCCAGGGGAGACCGGCCCAGCCCTGGTTCCCCGGGAGGCAGCTGCTTCGAAGGCCCCTCGGCGTTTTGAACCCCTCGAGCCCGGGTTCGGGGCCCGAGACCGCCGAAAATCGACCCGGGGACAAAAACTACTTGAAGGGACCCGCGGGCAAGTCCGGGGCTCCATTTTAAGCCGACTTCTCCTCCTCATCCTCCGCATCCGCCTCAAGAGAAAGAGTGAGCTCGCACCTGCGTCCTCGGACGCGGGGGCCCGTGACCCACACTGTCAATCTTTGCCTCCTGCTCATCCCTCCTCCCCCTCCTCCTCCTCCGCCACCTCATCATCGTTCCTCCTCCTCCTCCTACTCTTCCTCCTCCTCCTCCCTCCCCCCTCCTCCTCCTCCTCATCCTGCTGCTCTTCCTCCTCCTCCTCCCTCCTCCTCTTTCTCTTCCTCGTCATCCTCATCCTCAGCCTCACCCTCATCTTCATCCTCCCCATCATCATCATCACCACCGCCATCATCATCACCATCATCTTCCTCGTCGTCGTCGCCATTGTCATTAACGTCGTCATCATCGTCATCATCAGCAGCATCACCATCGTCGTCATGGTCGCCGTCGTGTCAACAGGACCATCCTCGTCACCTGGCAACACACTACCCGAAAGACTCCGACCATGATAATCCGCAGTACTCCCGGACGGCATCCACCGACACCCTTGAGATATCACCGGCGTGCAACGTACTGCCCCGACTCCACCACCCGAAAAGCCCCAAGAACGACCACGGAACCCTCGGAGAGAACCCCCAAACACCCCGTGCATGCCTGATACCCCCCGCGACAGGGCCCCCCAAACGGCGCCCATGCGCGACGGCCCGCCCAACAGCACCCGAACACAGTTCAAGGTCACACCCTGAATCTTTCCCGCAGTTTGCAAAGAAGCCGTGATAACGACCACGCGGAAAAAAGGGTCGGCGGATGTGGCGTAAGCCTATAGAATATATATATATATATATATATATATATATACATACATACATACATACATACACACAGATGCGGAAACCCATCGTGTAGGATTTCATCGGAGACCCATGGTATAGAAGCCCTACTGGAAACTTGGTGCGCAAGAGTCCTACTGGAAACCCCCATTGTTCAAGAATCCATATGGAAACCATGCGCATTGGCATCCAATCGGAACTCCATTGCATGGGAATCCGACAGATTGGAAGCCCACTGTGGAATCCTATCGGAGACCCTTCGCGTGGGAATGTTACTGGGAAGCCCTTGCGTAATAATCCTTAGTTGCACTTGTGCAAGTGTCTTCTCATGCGCGTCAGACTCCGCAGCAAGGATGCGAAGACAAACTTGCGCGGGCCCCGAGGACAAAGAATTTGACGCCGAGGAGACACATGGCTTTTCAGTGGCTGGAGGTAGCGGTTGTTCCAAAACCGGCGGCGACACGAAGGACAGGTTTGAAACAGCCTCTTTTGTTCACCTTCTGATGCGAATCCAATGTACAGCCTATAAAGCGAATAGTGCACGAAGGTAGGCATTGGCGCGACATACACGATGGTCAGGTTTGGATCTACGGTTTTCGGAATTCCCTTTTTAGGAATTATATTAGGCCTTACACCAGCACGAAGGTCACGTTTGGCGCGACACGAATGTAAGGTGTAACCCTACTACTACTACTACTACTACTACTACTACTACTACTACCACCACCACCACCACCACCACCACCACCACCACCACCACCACCACCACCACCACCACCACCACCACCACCACCACCACCACCACCACCCACCCACCACCACCACCACACCACCACCACCACCACCACCACTCCTACTACTACTAGTACTACTACTACTACTACTACTACTACTACTACTACTACTACTACTACTACTACTACTACGACTACTACTACTACTACTACTACTACTACTACTACTACTACTACTACTACTACTACTACTACTACTATACTACTACTACTACTACTACTACTACTACTACTACTACTACTACTACTACTACTACTACTACTACTACTACTACTATTACTAATACTACTACGACTACGACTACGACTACGACTACGACTACGACTACGACTGCGACTACTACTACTACTACTACTACTACTACTACTACTACTACTACTACTACTACCACTACTACTACTACGGCAGGAGCTGCACGACGGCTGAGAGCAGCAAGGACAGGGGCAGTGAGCAGGGCAAGGAGCTGGTGGAGCAAGATCAACAGGAGGAGGAGGCTGAGGACGTGCCCGGGAAAGCGGCACACCAGGAGGATCAGCAGCAGCAGCATGACATGAGAAAGGAGGAGCACCGACGGCACGAGCAGGAGCACGTCGAGGAGCGGGAACATGAGGATGAACAAGGGAAAAACAAGTCGGCGGCGAGCGATGGGGGAAAGTGAGACAGAGAAGGCCTTCTCAGAAGGCGGCGGGACTTCTCAGAAGCCCTCGCGCCTTCTGGGAAGTGTTCGGCTTAAGAAACTTCTCCGCAGGCCGGGGGACTACCAGGCCTTCTGAGAGGGCCTGCCACTTCTCGCTTCCCCCCTCGCTCGCCGCCGGACACGGGGCAGGAGCCGGAGCAGGACCAAGACCAAGACCTCCGACGCACCCCAGTCGTTCAATGCGTGGAGGCCCTGAGCTCTCGGCAATGTGAATGGTGCACTGCCCGGGTGGGCGTTGCGCGGGCCTCGGGGCCCAGGCGGGCCTCCACGGGGCCAGAACGGAGAAGAACAAGTAGGCCGCGGGTGTTCAGGATGCGGAAGTTGTGCTGCGGAGCGGGTGCGGGAGCAAGAGCAGGATGACGACGACGACGACGACGAAGACGAAGACGACTACGGCGAAACCGAGGCCCGAGAAACGACGACGGCGGCGGCGGCAAATATGACGACGACAACGACGAATAAGACCGCGACGACAGGCAACTGACGACAGACGACCGACCCCGACGACGACGGCGACGACGACGAGACCGACGACGACACCGACAACGACGACGACGACGACGGACAACGGACGACGAACGACAAACGACCGACGACCGACAACCGACGACAGACGACCGACGACGACGACGACGGACGACGGACGACGACGACGACGACAACGACGAAGACGACGACGACCAACGACGACGACGACGACGACGACGACGACGACGACGACGACGACGACGACGACGCGGCGGCCGCCTCCAGGACAACCGCGCCCGCGGGCGGGAGCGCGGCAGGGTCGGGCTGCCCCGAGGCCACGGCGGCGGCGTCCTCCCCCGCGCCCCCCTCCGCCAGGAGGGGTGGTGGTGGTGGTGGTGGTGGTGGTGGTGGTGGTGGTGGTGGTGGTGGTGGTGGTGGTGGTGGTGGTGGTGGTGGTGGTGGGGGTGGGGGTGGGGGTGGGGGTCAAGCTAGCCAGCTCGAGCGAGTCAAGCATGGCATGCCCATTCCCACCCGCCCTCCCACAACATAAGAAACAGTGATGGCACAACTGGAGGCTGCGCGGGCATTTCAGTGTCGCAGGTCCCAGAGCGCTGACTTCCAGGTCCCAGAGCGCCCCAGGAACGCCCCAAGAGAGCCGAGACGCCCCCGAGACGATCCGAGGGGCCTTGAGTCGCCGAAAGATCGTTCCAAGACGCCCAAGATGGCCTCCAGACGGCCGCAGACGCCGCCAAGAAACCGCGGGGAGCCTCAGGAGGCCCTCCAAGAGCCTGGACAAGCAAAAACCTCCCAGGCATTCGTCACCCCAGGGCCTCCTGGAACGCCCCGGCGCCCAATGAATTGGCGAGCTAAAAACGTGGGCCGAGCCAAAGCGGGAGCGCAACTTTGAGAAAATTTCGCTCGGCGCCCAAGCGAAAAGGTGATTTCATTCACTTCGAGCGGGAGGGGGTGTGCCGCGCCCGATTCTTGCCATGCACTTTTGCGGGGTGGGCGACAAGAACAGCTATGTGGGCAGGGAAAATCAGCATGGCATTGTTTCTGACAAGTAAGGTGGCCCCTCCCGCCAGGGGGTTGCCCCAGAAGTCCGCGCGCGATGTGCACCGCGCCCCATTCCTGCCACGCCATGAAAGGAAAAACGGCAACTCGGTATTTTACAGTCAGGATGGGAGGGCCCGCGGCCCGCATGGACGTCCGCGCGCGATGCGCGCCGCGTCCCATTCCTTCCACATATTTCGCACCGTCGGCGACAAGGCAGGCCAAGCTGAGAGGAAAAAACGGAGACTTCGTATGGATATTTTACAATCAGGATGGGCGGGCCCGGATTGACGGCCGCGCGCGATGTGCGCCGCGTCCCATATATGCGCCGCGTCCTATTGCTGCCACATATTTCGCACCGTCGGCGACATGGCAGGCCATGCTGAGAGGAAAAAACGAAGACTTTGTATTGATTTTGCAGTCAGGATGGGCGGGCCCAGATTGACTGCCGCGCGCGATGTGCGCCGCGTGCCATTCCTGCCACGCTTTTCGCATCGTCGACGACAAGAAAGACGATGTTGAGAAGAAAACGGCAACCTTGTATTGTTTTTTTACAATCCGGATGGGCGGTCCCGGATTGGGTCGCTATCGGCCGGAATACGACGTAGGTGGGGGCATATTCTAATTAGGAACAAAGATGGGGGTGGGGGTCAAGCTAGCCAGCTCGAGCGAGTCAAGCATGGCATGCCCATTCCCACCCGCCCTCCCACAACATAAGAAACAATGATGGCACAACTGGGGGCTGCGCGGGCATTTCAGTGCGAGTGGAGGATACCCCAGGACACCGCATTGACGTCCGCGCGGGATGTGCGCCGCGTCCCATTCCCGCCACGCATTTCGCATCGTCGACGACAAGACTGGCCA
>CAUYUJ010014742.1:12500-37500 GCA_963575745.1 Prorocentrum cordatum | reverse complement strand
AGATGAACCCGCCCTCCACTCCCATCCCTCCCACCCTTCGCCCCGGGAGGCCCTGGACCCACGCCGAGGCGGGGCGGCCCGGTTTTCGAGGCGAAACCCACGCAGCGACAAGGGGGCCCCACACGCAAAGAGCAGACCCCAGCCCCAGACTCCCCAGCAGGACCCGAGACCCCCCACCAGGACACGCTCAGCCACAGCCCTGGGTCTGGGCGCTTCCCAGGCGGCGGAGGGGGGGGGCTCTGCGGGCGGCGGCGGCTGCTGGCGCATGCTCTCAGGCCCGCCCAGCCCAGAACCTCAGCTGCCGCTTGTCGACGTTCGCGGCGAGCAAGACCGCCTCCAGGCACCCCGCCTCTCCCGGCCGGGCTGACAACAATGCCAGTGCGCAAGCCTCTTGAGAGGCCGGCTGCGGCTGCGCCCGCGCCGCCCAGGAAGCCGCACGGCCCTCCTCCGTCCCCCGGGCAGCCGCTGCATGCGTGGAAGGAAAGGCTGCGTTGGCGCGAGCCGCAGAGGACGCAGGACTGCACGGCTGCCCAGGACCTGCGTCCGCCCACGTGTCCAAGGACGAAGAGGCCAGCCCTCCATTGGCTCAGGGACCTCATGCCCTGCAGCACCTCCCATGGCAACCCGCCTCTGCGGGCGGCCGCGACGTCCCTCACCGGCCCCTCCCACAGGGAGAGCAGGGGAACTGGGCGGTCGTGGGCTCTCGCCCTGGCCTGCCTCTCCCCCTAGCACGCTCGCGCCACCTGCTGCTGGACGGCCTCGAGGTACGCCTCCCGCGACTCCCCCGGGCGGGCCTGTGACCAGGCGGGCCAATCCGACACGCCCCAGACCACGAGCAGCCTAGCAGACTGACTCGCCCAGGACATCGCCTGGGACGCGTGGGCCGCCTGGAAAACAGACCGGTGGAGGTCATTTTCGGGGAGGGCCCATAGCCCGGAGCGACGCTGGGCCATATCGACCACGCCCCGCCCCGCACCGGAGAGGACCCATCCCAGCTCCGCCTCTGCTGCCGACGACGACCGCCACGGCGGGGCCCCGAGGAGGACCCGGGCCCAGCGGCTCCTCGCAGCCCTCCGCGACGCACCACAACCACCGCCCGAAGCGGAGGCCCCCGTCTATCTTCATCTCAAGGATGCTGGCCGCCACTTCCGCGGGGACGTCGCCACTGGCCACTTGGCCCGCCAAGGAGCCGACCTAAGGCGGTCGCCGCGGCCAGGCGCATGCTGCACATCGCGCGCAGGTCCAGGTCGCCCCGCCACGGAAGACCCAGCCACTTGTGCACTTGCACCACCCCCAACTGCGCGGGCTCCCTCCCCCGCAGGCGGAGCTCAAGTGGCCGCGCAGCCAGGGCAGCCGCGCGGGCTGAAGGTGCTCCAGACACGAGGACTGCATGCTTGGAAGCCTTCGCATGGGGGCTGGCTTTCTCTGCGAATGCCCACCGGGCCAGGATTTCCACCGCCTGGGCGGAGCCCAGCGACGAGCCCAGTAAGACAGGGTCGTCCGCGTGCAGGATTGCAGCAAGCCAAGCCGGCGCGGCCCGGTCCGATGCCAGGAGGGCAGAGGCCTCGAGGTCCAGGCGCGCTGTGAGCTCCGCATCAGACGGAAGGTCCCTCCCTTCGCTGCTGGCGCGCAGCAGGGAGTCGACCATGCCGTCCCTGGGCAGACCCGTGCACTGCCATACTCTGTTCCGCCCAAGCCCCCGCGTCGCAGAGCGCCCTCGGCAGGCCGTCCATGTAGCACGGGAAGCACACCGGCCCGACGGTGCCCCCCTCTGCTAGGCCCTGCTGCATGCAGGCGATGGCCACGCCGTTGATGTTGGCATGGACCAGATCCTCTTGGAGAACACTGCAGAGGAGGGCGAAGCACCCGTCGCGGGGAAGCCCTCTGGAGGTCACCCGAGACTGCCCACGGGGCCCTCCCCTGCTCCACGGCCTGCGACGCAAGCTCGCAGCAGATGGGCGTCCCCAGCGTCCCAGACGTGGCCGCTCTGGCCAGGAAGGACAGGGGACAGCACCTTCGCCCTGGCCCGCGGGCACAGGACGGCCTCCTGGAGCACACCCTGCGAAATGCTTAAGAAATCATGGGTTCAGAAATTCATAGTCTCAGAACTTGAATAAAAACCCAACCTTTCTGTTGAAATTTTAAGATTTACATTGAAACGTTAAGAATAATCGAGACTCTGGCCGAAAACTTAGGTTTTCTTAAGCATCGCCTAAGGTGCAGGCCGGATTGCATCTTGCACCATGACCAACCGGAAGCTCTCCCCGAGCTCAGGGGGGCCTGCCTTGTGGAGGGGCACGGCGCGCAGGCTCCGCCACCCTCTCGGCTGGGTGGCCAGGAAGCTGGGGCCCCTCACGAGCATGAGCAGCCAAACCACCGTGTCGAGCGGGGCGCCTGCCATCTGGAGGACCATGCGAGGCACCAGGTCCGGCGTCGTCGCGTCCGCGGAGGACCACCCCGCGAGCACCTGCTCTGTAAAGGGGCCCTGGGACACACAAGTAAGCACACACACACACACAAAATAATAGGATTCCCCCTACTTTCGCATATGTTCTTGGCCCTTCGTCTTCCCCCCCACTTCCCACATTCTCCCATTTTTGTCCTGGGAACCGTCGATGCATCGTGTCTGCGTGTCTTCTTCCCCCTCCTGCCTTCGCCTCCCTCTGGGGCGCTGGGCCCCTCCAGCCCTCCGTGCCCTCGCCGCGCCCAGGCCCTCCCCGCTGCGCCACGGGTGCGCACCGCGGCCCGGGCCGGAGCGTGCCTCCCCGCGCCCCGCTCGCCCGGCCACCGGGACCAGGGCTGAACCTCAACGGTGCGTCTCGTCTTCGTTTTGCTTTCGTGCTCCCGCTCTTGTCTTCCATCCGCCCGCAGCGCAGAACGGAAGCGGAACGAAAGCGGCCCACGACTCCTCCCCCTCCTCGTCCTCCTCCTCCTCCTCCTCCTTCTTCTCCTCCGCCTTCTCCTTTTCCCATTCCTCGTCCTCCTCCTCCTCCTCCTCCTCCTCGTCCTCACCCTTCTCATCCTCCTCCGCCTCTTCTTCTTCCTCCTCCTCCTCCGCCTCCTCCCCCCATCGCCAAAACACCGTTCGGGTCCACCCCTGACCAGGACTGCTCGCGGAGTGGCGTGCACCAGGCCGCCAGCGAGTCCGCCGGGGAGAGCGACCCCCGCCCCCTGCCCGCAGGCATGGCGCCGGCTGGACCGCAGGGGGCTCCAAGGCGCGCAGTTTTTTTCCGTTTAGCCCAAGGAGCAAATTGGCCTTCTGCCCAGGAGTCCCACGAGTCGTAGGGAGCCCACGAGTCATAGGAAACTGGAAGGCCCCAATCGGCAAGGACTGCACCTCCACTCCATGGAGCTGGAACCCCGAGGGGGTCTCACAAAAAGACAGCGGGCCACATGGACAGCGGCAGCAGCAGCAGGGAAAAGGGAAGCAGGCGGCAGAGAGGAAAGAGGCAGATATGAAGGGGCCCTGGGACACACAAATAAATACACGCAAATAACCTGATTCCCCATATTTTCGCATATTTTCTGGGTGTTCGTCTTCCCCCCCACTTCCCATACTTTCCCATATTTTCTGGGGAATCGACAATTAATTGTGTCTGTGTTTTTTCCCTCCTGAAGAGACAAGAGCAGCAGGGAGAGAGGCGGGAAAGCGAGCGAGAGAGGGGGCGCCAGGACGCGAAGGCAGCGCGCCACCTGGACCGCGGAAGCGCCGCCCTCCTCCAGCGCTGCCCGGATCCGACTGCCCAGCGGGCGCTGCCCCGCCCAGAGGACATGGAGGAGCCACGCGAGCGCATCGCAAAGCCGCTGCGCTGCCCCCCTGTCCGGCTTATCGCCGTACTGCCCCCGGCCTTGCCCCGCGCAGACCCCCCGCGGGATGCCCTCGAGACGCCGGAGTGCATCCGCAGACGCCGCTGGCCCCGCTGCCCAGCCGGGATCGGCAAGCCACCAACGGAGCATCCTCAGAGCACCCCCCACTCTCCGGCCCATGCCCACTCCCAGCGGGAGCTGCGCTTCGATGAAGAAGTTGTCGCCTGGCGTGTAGTCGACGCACTGCGGCCACCCGCAGCGCACTCGACCTCTGGGCGTGTGCTCGACGCTCTCCGCCACGGAAGTGCAGTGCAGCCGGTTGTGCACCACCGCTGGGCCCACCGCCAGGCAGGGCGCCACAACCACGTCTATGCACCTCGGGGTGCCTCCACGACGAGTCTCCCGGACGGAGGAAGACTGCCGCGCGGCGGCGCGGCAGCCAGATCTCTGCCCGCAGACCCTGGCCAACGTGCGGGCTGAGGTGCACAAGACCCCAGTCTTCCAAGAGCTCAGCCCAAGACTGGTCCCTTGCGCTTGCTGCCTCCCTGTCTCCGCCCAGGACTGCCGGCTGCATGTTGATATCGCCCATGAAGGGGACGGGAAGGGGGGAGGGAAGGGAAGGGGGGGGAGTCAGAGAAGGGAAGGGGGGAAAGGAAGGGGGGGGAGGGAAGGGGGTGGAAGGGACAAGCCAGGTGCGCTCGCGCCTCGTGTGACATCCAATCCCCCCCATCCCAGCCCCTCCCATTGTGCTGTAATTGTCCTCTGTGCGCGGACGCGTGAAAATAAGCAGACCTGAAACTGTCACAAAACAGCCCCATCGTGCTATGCGCAGTCGGAAAAGAGGAGCTGCGCGCACAGGAGAAGGAGGTGGCGAGTGAGCAGGAGGGCGAGCAGGGGGAAGAGGAGCGAACGTAACCTTGAAGGCAGGTTCGTCCGCGCTTAGCCTCGCCGCGGCGCGCCCGCACCTCCACTCAAGTCAGCAGGAAGCTGGAGGGCGCGGCGAGCGGCAGCAAAGGCCGTGTTCTGGTTGTGGTACGTCATCGGGAGGGGGTAGTCCTTGGTGAGGTGGTACGCCCGCGTCGCAACGGCGAGGCGCGTGGCGGAGTTCGGGATGCCGTTCTCGCCGTCGAACGGGTCCGACAGCTCAGGGAGCGCCATGCGCGTGAGGAGGTTGGCGCTCAGCTGGCCGCGGGGCAGGCTCAGCTGGTGCCACATGCGCTCGCATACCATGTAGTGCTGAATGTTGTCCTTGGCGAGCTGGTGCGTGCACCCGAAATGGCAGGGGCGCTTGTCCTGGATGACATGCATGCGGTAGCTGGTGGTCCAGGCGCCCGCGAGGGCCTTCACTGTGGCCCACATCCGTGCGGGCGTTTGCGTTGCCAGGTAGGTGCGCAGACGTTTCCAGCGAGCTGGTAGGTCAGCGGGAACCCGCTGGAGATGAAGAAGATCAGGCGGCCCGTCTTCGTCATCGGGAGGGTCTTCGTCGCTCTCGGGGATGTCGACATCACTGATGTCGGAGTCGGGCAGTTGGTACGGGAGAAAGTTGGCGACCCAGCGGCGGCGGGCACGATGTTGGGCAGCTTCATGCTGGTGTAGCGAAATCAGGCTGCTCGGTTCATCTGAGCGGGTCCGTGTTCTTGAGAGACGGTGTTCGAGGAAGATTCTGCCAGTGCCAATGTTGTCCCATGCTTGCTGGCACATGTCGATGGCGATCTGTCGACGGCGGGTGGAGGTGGCGTAAAGCGGGCGAAAGGTCTCGGAGCCGAGGAGCTCGTACAGGTACTCCGTGCACCACTGCATCCAGTCTGAGTGGTTGTCGATCGTGCGGTCGTTGAGCAGGATGTCGGGTAGCCAGCGGGCAGCCCACGCTCGAGCGCGATCTGCCAGACGTTCTTGTTCGATTTCGGCGTTTCGGCGAGGCCCGCTGAGAGGCTCCCTGGTGAACGACTTCGCAGGGTCAAGGGACGGGAACCAGGACAGGAGACGCCGCTTTATGGTGTCTGCCATCGTGTCGGTGTAGAGCTGCTCGTTGAGGGACGTCATGTAGGCCTTCTGCGGCGTGATCTGTGTTGCTCGGCGGCGGCGCAGTTCATGTTGCTGCTGTAGAAGAGCCTGCATTCCAGCACGAGCGGCTCGCTTATGGATGCCAATCAGAGCGGCTCGAGCGCGAGGAAGAGGGCCAGCTGTGCGGGTCAGCCTCTTTAAGTGGGAGCCCTTGCAGTCGGGGAAGAAGGTAGAATTGGCGATGTGCTCGAAGCGTTGGACGATGGACGTCTTGATGGACCAGCACTCGCTGCACCAGTGGCCGCGCTGCGCTGTGACGAAAGGGAGCTGCTCGTACGCGACGTCGCAGAGCGCGTTGGCTGCGTCGCGCCACTCTGCCACCGTGGTGGTGGCAGTACGCCACATAGTGGCCGCCAGGTAGTTCTCGATGCCAATGGGGACCTCAGCTTTGGTCCAGAGGGACATCGCAAGGATGTCGGACTTCGCGAAGCTGGACGGGGCGACGCGCGGCAACTTGTGGATGGCCTGCAGTTCCTTCTGGAGGATGCCCTCCGATGGTTCGAACAGCTGGCCTACATAGCCAAGGACCGTGACGGCGGCGACGTTGTAAAGTTTGATGCTCTGCTGAATAGGGGCATGGGACGCGGCTAGCTTATCAATGCGGTCCCACCACTTGACAGCAGGGCCGCGCCATTGGTCATCAAGAGTGGCGCCAGGGCCGACAAAGAAACCAAGGTAGCGGGCACTGGACTCAACCTTGAAGGAAGCCCAGGGGGCGTGAGCGGCAGCAAGTACTTGACGTATCTCTGCGATGATGTCCTGAGTGGGCAGCGCCCAGGTCGGGGCCACGATACATTTCTTGGCCTGGAGGCACAGGCCCGCGAGAGTCTCCACCGCAATGATGCGCGGCGCAAGCTTGCTGATGTCTGCGAGCCTCGCGAGGATGATGCCGAGGTCGTCGGCACAGGCGCTAACCAGACCGCGCTCGACGGCTGAGAGCTCGCTGGCGAGGGCTCTGATGACGGGGTCGAAGACGAGTGCCCAGATCGTGCCGCTTAACGGACATCCCTGAGCGACTCCTGATGCTGCGATCAAGGGGGGGCGGCGTGTACCTCCCAGGTCCAGGTAGGAGACGGGCCAGTGGTAGCAAGCCTGAAGCAGGTGTAGCATGCGCCCATGGATGCCCCAACGCTGGAGAACATTCCACATCCAGTGGTGGCCGAGGCTGGGGAAGGCGGCCGCGATGTCCATGCTGACGAAGACGGGCTTGTCAGTAGCTGCATTAGGTGAGAGACTGTGACGTCGAGCGGCGGCGTCGACCACGACGACGTTACGTAAAAACTGGCGGCCATTGACGGATCCCTGCTGCTCGGGGGACGTCTCGGCTGCGAGGGCGTGAAGCTGCCGGTTGGCGGCGGGTGCCATCAGCTTCGCATCCGAGCTCTTCATTGAAAGCGGGCGTAGGCACTCTGGAGCACGGGTGCACTCGGCATTGCCGCAGGGCTCGACGCCCTTCGGTAGCATGGCCATGAGGGAGTAGTTGGGGCCGTGAGGTGGTGCTCGCCTGGTGGCGGTGTCACGGCAGAAGTCGGCGAGGATGTCGAAGCTGTCGGGAGTACGTAGCCAAGCTTTGTAAGGTAGTGTATCTGGCCCTGGTGCAGAGTCACCAGCCAGGCGAGCGGCCTTCTCAAGAGCCTGGGCGTCAGGTAGGTCGAGGTGGGTGAGCGCACGTCTGGGGGAGATCGAGTCGAGGTAGTCGGAAAGGGCATCTTCGGGGACGTGCTTTGCAGCGAAGACGGGGGCCCAGCGGCGCATGATGGCCTGGTGCATCGTCGCAGGGTCGGAGACGATGTTGGTGACGCCGCCTGCGATGATCTTGACGCCCGCCATGACGAGCCGCTTGGAGAATGGCTTCCAAAGCTCGCCGCGGAGGCCTTCCCGTTTGGCACGCTGGCGCCACTTCTGACCGAGCGGGACATTGTTGGAAGCGAAAGCGGCTCGCGAGCGTGCCGCGGAGAGGGCCTTGCGCTCGTCGCTGAGGCTCGCGTGCGTGGCGTCGGTGGTCGAGGAGAAGTCGTGCATGTCGTTGATGCTGACGGAGCGGCCATCAATCTTCAAGTGCAGTTTGCCGATGTCGGTGTTGTCGATCAACGTCTGGGCGAGGGGAACGTTCTGGTACCATACGGCTCTGGCGATGCTGCGTAGCGTCATGGCCCTGGTTTCCTTTTTGACAGTAGCATTTTGAGATGAGAGTTCGGCGGCTGGGATCTTGAGAAGCGTGTCACGGGCTCTGGCAGCGGCAACTCTCATGGCTGCCTTCAAGGCCCTCCAGCGCGCCGTGGGAGTGAGGACAGACATGTCCACTGTGGCAAGCACTTTGGAGACGTGGTGCTTGTAGTGGTCAGTGTCGAAAATGTACGAGGGGATGCCGCGCTCGGTGACCGTCTTGGGCTTGCGGAGACGGATGCGCAGGTGCATGATCTTGTGGTCGCTGACGGGGCCCTTGAGGTTCTCGAGGGGAGCGTCGTCGGCGATGTAGACAGTTTCCATGATCGGCATGAGGTGGCTAGGCAAGTTGATGAAGCAGCGGTCAATAGTCGATTCGTTTTTGTTAGCCTCAGATCTGTGCGTCGTCGAGGGAGTCACAATCTCGATGACGTCGCGGAATAGGTTGCGCCAGAAGACATGTTGGTACTGATATCGCTGTGATGCTGTGGCATCTGAGTCGACAGGCGTGTTAATCGATCGGGGCGGGAACTCGGAGACGTTAAAGTCGCCGACGATGACTAGAAGCCGCTGCTGTGGGACTTCATCAGCATGTTGGCGTAGAGCGTGCCAATGGTCTCGTAAGAGTAGCCGATCTGCTGGAGTCAGGCCGAAGTTGTGAATGTTGAGAACAGTGACTTCGTGCTGGAGGCTGGCATCCGTGGTCCGAAGCCAGGCAGCTCGGCCAGGGATGACGACCTCGAACCTGTGATGAGGCCGTTCATCTGGAGGAAGTTGAAGTTCTGCCTTGTCGTAAGGAACGAGGAAGCCTGTTTACCATCACGGGCGAGTGAAAAGCTTTGTACCGATGCTGGGTAGAGTTCGCCAGCAGCGTGAGGTCGTCCAGGGTCCCATGTGTCTCTTGCACTGCGATAAGAGCTCGTTGGCGAAAGTATGGTAGAAGCTGCTGTCGTTTGTCGGCGCGGCGCAGGTCGGAGTGTCCAAGAAGAGCTTGCGTATTCCAGAAGGCGATGTTCAGGCCCTCCTGAGAGGGCTTCAGGAGCCATGGGCTCCAACGAAGGCTAAAGCCACTGTGCGGCTGTGAGGGGGTCTGCGAAGTTGCTGGTGAACTCGGCGGCGATCTGCTTCTGGTCGTCTTCGGTAATTACATGTCTGTTGGCGGCCTGTGACCATTGGAGCTTAGTAGGTACGTCAGCATTGCCGCCAACAAGAAGGCGCACCATAGCTTCACCGCGGTACGATATGTAACCCAGGGTTCTGTGTGCATGCGTCGAGGTCTGGCTTGATGTTCTGCATGATTTTGGCGAGGCGCTTGATCTGGACCTCCGTGCGGACGGCCTTCGGGCTCTTGTCGGCGGAGACATATAGAGGAACGTGTTTATCATTACCAAGATCGAGAGTAAATGTGCGCCAATCCTTTCCATTGCGCAAAGAGTTGTGAAGACGTTGTGCCCGAGGTTCCGCCACCACTGTGCCACCGCTGACCTGAAAGGAGTGGCGCCTGGAGGGGCCGACCGTGTTGAAGATGACCATGTCCTTCTTGATGTTGGCGGCCTGGAACCATGGGGTGAGAGCTTTTTCAAGGTGTTGCTGTCCGAATTCCTGAGGGCTGCTGCACCAGAAGGTAGTGATGTCGGGGTCGCGGTCCCAGCTGCCCAAGCTGTCAAGGTTGAGGGCGGGAGCGCGTGCTTCAGCTGCTGTGATGATGGACTCCAGCTTGGCGACGGCGGACTTGAGTTCGGAGTTCTGCTCTTCCAGGGCATTGGTGCGGAGCTTGACTGCGGTGATGTCGCGCTCTGTGGCTTCGTGGCGTCTGCTGAGGTCGGACGTGATCTGCGTGAGTGAGGCAAGAAACTCTGAGCTGGCCTTTGCTGTGACTGCTTTGGCTGTGGCCTCGAACTTTTCGGTGGCATCTTTGATCTGGGCGGCCATGGTCTCCTCGAGCTGCTTCCGAACATGTGCTGGAAGGTCGTGAACGGCAAGTTTGGAGGCGCTGTCATGCCAAGGGTCTTGTTGTCGCTTGACTGGATCTGTGGCTCCGTCACGAGGGGTCGATGCAGCGCTGGCCAGGCAATCTCCAGGAGGACCCATGTCGTCGATCTGAGGCCCGCGCCAGCCTCTGCGTATTGCGCGTATAGGTGTCTGCAGGCGAATGCAGCACCGAATATGAAGCTCAACCCGCTGGGCAGCAGGAGGGCGTGGATATGAAAGCGTGTCCTTAGCTGTCCCTGGACCAAGGGTCTCCGTGCTCTGCCACGGGGCGAAATCATCTTGAGCCAAAATGGACGAGCACAAACACCTAGCAATACTTCATGCGTTTCTTGGAGGAGGAGAGTAAAATGAAGGGAGGAGGCGGAGGGTAAAAAGTAGGAGAGGAGATGCAGGAGGAGGAGGTAGAGGAGGAGGAGGAGGAGGTAGAGGAGGAGGAGGAGGCATCACCATCACCATGCAAACACCCCATCCCTGCCCGTCCACGTGGAGGGACAGCTCCGGGACCAGCAGCGGCGCCGCCCCTGCGGGGGGGGGGAGGGGGCTGTGCAGCGCGCCGCGCGGAGGGCCACGGAGGCACCTCCGGATGCTGCCGCAGCCGGTCACCCTCCTGCTGGCCCCCTCCGCATCGCCCTGGTCGTCGTCCTCCTCCTCCTCCTCCTCCTCCTCCTCCTCCTCCTCATCCTCCTCTACTCATCATCATCATCATCATCATCATCATCATCATCATCATCATCATCATCATCATCATCATCATCAGCTGCAGCATCACCATCATCAGCATCATCCTCATCATCATCAGCATCATGCCCAGCATCATCACCATCATCACCATCATCCATCATCAGCATCATCATCATCCTCATCATCACATCCACCTCATCCTCATCATCATCAGCATCAGCATCATCAACATCATCAACATCATCATCATCATCATCGTCATCATCATCATAATCAGCATCAGCATCATCATCATGATCATCAGCATCAGCATCAGCATCATCATCATCATCATCAGCATCATCACCATCATCATCATCATCATCATCATCATCATCATCATCATAATCAGAATCATCAGCAGCATCAGAAGCATCATCATCGCCATGATTACCATCATCACCACCACCACCATCATCGTCATATTCAGCAGCATCATCATCACCAACATCAGAACAAGCACCATCACCACCACCCTCGTGATCATCACCCATCTCCGCTTCGGATTCGTCTTCGTTGTCATCAGCACCATCAGCATCAGCATCACCACCACCACCATCATCAGCAATAACAACACCAGCAGCATCATGATCAGCATCATCATATCGATCGTCATGTTCATTGTCACCAACATCTTCAATAGCAGCATCATCATCACCAGCATCATCATCATCAGCAGCAGCATCATCATGATCATACTCATCATCATCGTCGTCTTCGTCATCATGGAACAACAACATCGTGCTTACCCTCCCGCTCCCCCTTACCTTCCATCTACCTTCATTCTACTCCTGCTCATACGCCCTCTCCCGCTCCACCTACATAACAACAAAAAGAAACAACAAGAAACTCCAAAAAAAACAAATACGAAAATAAAATTATTTAAAAATCAAAACAAAAAAAACATAAGCATAAAAAAAAGCAGAAAACAAGTCAATCACAGGAAATAAGAAAAAAAGAAAAAAACAAAAAAACAAAGAAAAATCAAACAAGTAATAAAATAAAATTAAAAAACAGAACAAAAAAAAAAAAATAGTGGGGGGGAGGGCTGGGGGGGGGGGATAAAAAAAAATAAAAAAAAAAAAAAAAGAATCAACCAGCTTCACCTCGTTTTCCAACTCCCTCCTTCATCCGCAAATTCCTGGAATTTTTAATTTTTCGTCCGCCTCCTCCTCCTCCTCCACATCGCGTGGCGATCCAGTCTGCACCTAGACATGAGCCACCCCCCGAGCACCACCGAGAGCTCGACGATGGTGTGGGGCCTTCCCCTTCGTCCTCCCCCTTCCCGACCCCTACGACGACCCCAAGAGGACGCTGCCCCGACGGTGGCCGCGTCGGAGCGCGCGGACGGGCGCCGCGGGCGGGGCGGGGGCGATCCCGCTGTCATCGGCTGCAATCCAGGGTCCCTGTCCACGGGGCCGCTGCTCCGCGCACTCCTCGCGCTGCTCGTGCTCCTCCTCTTCAGCGGGCCTCTCTCCCTCCAGCTCCCCATGCGATCCTCGCCATCGGCCTCGTCCTGATCCTCACCATCAGCAGCAGCTTGAGCAGCCGCATCAGCATCAGCATCAGCATCAGAACGAGCACGAGCACGAGCACGAGCATCATCATCATCATCATCATCATCATCATCATCATCATCATCATCATCATCATCATCATCGTCATCATCAGCATCAGCATCAGCATCAGCATCATCATGATCATCAGCAGCATCATCATCATATTCAGCATCATCAGCATCAACAGCATCATCATCAGCATAAGCATCACAAGTATCAGTGTCACAGCCATCATCAGTGCCAGCATCATCAGCATCAGCATCATAATCAGCAGCAGTAACATCAGCATCAGCATCACCACCACCACCATCATCATTAGTACCATCAGCAGCAGCTGTAGCATCACCAGCAGCATCATCAGCAGCATCATCATCACCATCATCATCAGCAGCATCATCACCGGCATCATCATAATCAGTAGTATCATCATCATGATCATCATCACTCTCGTCATCGTCGTCCCTATCAGCATCCGCATAAGCATCAACATCGTAATCATCATCACCATCGACACAGCATCATCATCATCATCATCATCATCATCATCATCATCATCATCATCGTCATCGTCACCGTCATCATCATCAGCACCACCACCATCACCATCATCATCGTCATCATCAGCGTCACCATCACTATCGCCATCATCATCACCCTCATCCTGAATTTCCCCCTTCACCTCATCGTCCTAATTATACTCCTCCTGGTTTCTCCGCATTATTCCTCTTCATCCTCCTCCACATGCTCCTCCTACTAATCCTCGTCGCCTGCCTCGTCGCCATGATCGCCTTCCCGGAAACCACGGCCTGGTTCAGTTCCCCCCCCCCCACACACACACCATCCCTTGTCCTACTCGTTCTCCTCGTCCTCCTCCTCCTCCTCCTCCTCCTCCTCCTCCGCATCGTCATCATCATCAGCAGCAGCAGCATCAGAATCAGGATCAGCACTATCATCATCTTCAGCATCATCATTACAAGCAGCTTCACCAGCATCACAAACATAATCATGATCATCAGCATCAGCATCAGCATCATCATCATCATCGTCACCGTCATCATCATCAGCACCACCACCATCACCATCATCATCGTCATCATCAGCGTCACCATCACTATCGCCATCATCATCACCCTCATCCTGAATTTCCCCCTTCACCTCATCGTCCTAATTTATACTCCTCCTGGTTTCTCCGCATTATTCCTCTTCATCCTCCTCCACATGCTCCTCCTACTAATCCTCGTCGCCTGCCTCGTCGCCATGATCGCCTTCCCGGAAACCACGGCCTGGTCCAGTTCCCCCCCCCACACACACACCATCCCTTGTCCTACTTGTTCTCCTCGTCCTCCTCCTCCTCCTCCTCCTCCTCCTCCTCCTCCTCCGCATCGTCATCATCATCAGCAGCAGCAGCATCAGAATCAGGATCAGCACTATCATCATCTTCAGCATCATCATTACAAGCAGCTTCACCAGCATCACAAACATAATCATCATCATCATCAGCATCAGCATCGGTATCATCATCACCAAGCTCATCATACACACACACACACCGACCATCCTCTCCATCGGCACAGTTGCAATCATCATCAGCACCACCATCAGCAGCATCATCAGCACCACCACCACCACCACCAGCGTCATCATCATCAGCTGTAGCATCATCGGAATCAGCAGCAGTACCATCGAAATCACCACCGCCAACACCATCAGCATCATCATCATCATCACCATCAGCATCAGCATCATTCAGCAGCACCATCATCAGCATCATCATCAGCAGCATCAGCAGCAGCAGCATCATCATCACCATCAGCATCATCAACCTATTTTCATCAAAATCGTCGTCAGAAGCATCATCATCAGTGACCACATCAACATGATGATCAGCATCATTACGAGCATCAGCACGATCATCATTATCGTCATCATCGTCACCAGCAGCATCATCGTCATCATCATCATCAGCATCATCAACATCAGCGTCATCATCATTGTCGTAATCATCATCATCATCATCATCATCATCATCATCATCACCATCCACATTATCATCAGCATCATCATCATGATCAGCATCACCATCAGAATCATTACCAGCGTTACCATCATCAGCAGCATCCTCAGCATGTCTTCCTCCTCATCCTGCTCCCCCGTCGTTTCCGCCTAGGCATCATCAAGCCCAAACCTCCCTGGACATCCTTGTCATCACCACCACAACCACCAGCTTCAGCAGAATCACAATAATCAGTAAGCATCATCAGCATCATCATTACAATGATCACAATCAGCATCATCATCAGCATCGTCATCAGCGTCTCCATCATCAATATCAGCATTACCTCCATGAGCAGATTCATCATCAGCAGGATCAGCAACATCATCATCATCAGCAGCAGCATCATCATCTTTTTCAGCACCATCATCATGATCATCAGCATCATCGTTGTATCGGCTATATCGTAGTCTTCATCATCGGCAGCAGCATCATCACCATCACAAGTCACCACCATCATCATCAGCAACAACATCATAAGCATCGCCATCCTCAGCGTCGTCGCGGTTGTCGTCGTAATCATCAGCATCACCTGAAATCATCATCACCATCAGTTTCGCCATCATTCTCAGCATCAGCATAATGAACATACCCATCAGCATCACCATCATCATTTGCCCCACATCCCTCCTGATCAGCATCGTCAGCATCTCCATCGGCAAAATTACCATCAGCATCATCAGCAGCATCATCATCATCTGCATCATCATCACCATCATCGTCATCATCATCGTCACCATCATCATCATCATCATCATCGCAATCATCACTGTCAACAACATCGTCTGTAGCGTCGGCATCGTCATCATCATCATCAACATCATCATGTCCATCATCCGTATCACCATCATCATCATCCAAATCATCATCGACCGTGTCATCCTCAGAACCACCAGCGTCATCATCAGCATCCTCATCATCATTACCATCATCATCAGCATCAGTTTCATCATCGTCATCATCAACATCATCAGCAGCATCATCAATACAAGCATCATCATCAGCATCATCCTCATCATCATCATCAGTTGCATCATCATCATCATCAGCAGCATCACCATCAGCATCATTATCAGCATTACCATCAACAGCAACATCCAGCATGTCCTCCCTCGTGTTTCCCGACTGAGTATCATCATGCCCCGCCTCCCCGACCATCCTCGTCATCACCATCATCATGGGACTGGGAACTGGACCCTAGCGGCATCAACCGAAGTAGACGCAGGAGAGCCCAACGCCTCAAGCTGCGAGCTCGGCGGGACAGCATCGGGGGCCACCGAACGCTGCGGAAATTCCAGGCGGCAGTTCGCGGCGCTTCGTTGACGCGGGGGCCGAGGACTACTTCAGGGTGCGGCGCTTCGTTGACCATATCAGAGCTGTGCGAAACGCACTGGAGACACTATCTAGCATTGCGGCCAGCGCGGACTAGACATTGAATTCTTCTGACACGCACTTGACCAAACGGATGAAACGAGAAACTGGGTTCCTTTAGGGGAGAAGGATGCGCACAGACGAACTGACGAAAGCGCACTAAAATCTCGGGCTGGCCCCGTTTGAAGGCTCTTCTCTGATTCCATGGCTATGCGTCCACGGCATGCCGCGCCAACCAGAAGAATACCTTCCTGAAACCAGGGGACGAAATACGCTCGAGTGACACCATCCTGTCAGATGTCGTCGAACTACTATGGGTACAAGTATGAAACTGTTGGTGCGGGCGCATTGTGGTGCATGTCACTCGCTGGCCGCCTGAGGAATCCAGCCGACGGTCGTCCTGAGAACATGCCTGCGGAGCATCATGTTTCACGGGGGAGCCGCGATTAGGGAAAGAGCGAACTGCATTAACGTGATGTGTTCTTGTATCGATTCGCTCGCTCAAGGCAGGGGTGCACGAGCTGTGTGGCCCTCTCTGCCGTCTCCGTCCGGAGACCCCACGGCAGAAGCAGCATCCATTTATGGGGAAATCAGAAGGTACCGATACCCCTACTCCCCGGGTCTCTCCCGGGGTGCGGATTTCGAGGTGAGTCCAGCGGTGGCGACGAGGGCCGCCGAGGAGGCCCAAACAAGGAAAACGGGGAAGGGTAGAGGTATGGGTACCTATTCCTCTTCTGAAATACACCATAAACGTAAACTGTTGGCGCTCCGCGTGGATTTCTCGGTGTGAGGGGGATTTTGGAAGAGAACATAAAAATATGCAGCAACAAAAAAAAAACTCCAAAATGGTTTTGATAAAAATAATGGGAAAACCGTCCCCAGACTATGTTTTGACCATTTTTGAAGATTCCTCCTGTAGAGGGACGTGCCCGGCGTAACCCTACAAACCAGGCCGCGCCGCGCCGCCAGAGGAAGCCTTCGGGGGGACGCGGGCGGCGCACGCCGACGACGACGACGGCGACGGCGACGACGGCGACGCCGACGCCGACGACGACGACGGCGACGACGGCGACGACGGCGACGACGACGGCGGGCGGCGGACGCCGACGACGCCGACGACGACGCCGACGGCGACGACGGCGACGACGGCGACGACGGCGACGACGACGCCGACGCCGGCGACGAGGAGGGTCGGCGCCGACAGGGCGCCCACTCGCACGCGGCAGGCAAGCGGGCCGCCACGCTCGCCCCCCCCGGACGGGCCGAGGGCACCGCCGTGGGCCAAGTCGGCGCTACCTCGTCGACCCCCAGACGCTGTCAAGAATGAAGGGGCCCTGGGACACACAAATAAATACACACAAATGAAAAGATCCCCCATATTTTCTCATATTTTGGGGGGTTCTGTCTTCCCCAGCACTTCCGATATTTTCCATATTTTCTGGGGGATCGACGATTAATTGTGTCTGTGTTTTTTCCCTCCTGAAAGAAGAAGAAGGCAAAGAAGACTCCCATCGACCCCCAGACGCCAGAAAGGGAGGCGCCATCTCGTCGACGCTAAGCTATGGGGGGTCCGGCGCGGGTCCAAGAAATCCGCGCGGACCTCCAAGTTTTGTGTGTATGCCACTGCTCGTTCCCCTAACTCCAGTCTCTCGGCGGGCTTCTTCGCAGCATTGGAGCACCGCCTCCTGCACCTCGGCCGCAGGCTCTGCGCAACACTGGCCCGTTCCAGTGCCGCTCGATCGCCTCACCACTGGGATTGTGGATGCCATGATAATGGACACACTAACAATCATATCATTGAAATAAAGATGTGCTTAAAATGTGTAAGACATGTTTTAAACATGTTTCAAGCATGTTTGTTTCAACATAAGTAAACAGATTTGAAACATCTTTTAGACATCTGGAAATCATTTGGCAGCATGCTTCCTCTCCATGAATCGACTTCCACAATACGGGGAGCCTTGATGCCGCGTCTCGCGGACGCCCTGCGGCGCGGCCGTGAACGCCCGTGCGCACGGCGGCCCCGGCGCGGCGCAGCCCTCCTCCCGCCCCTTTAGGGGCGCTGGACCTCGGCGCGGCCCGCGCTGCCCGCCGTCTTGATCGCGACGGCCACGCGGCCGCTGGACTCAGAGAGCTTTCGTCGCCAGAGGGCGCCACCCCGCAAAACCCTGCGGCGCTTGCAGCACAGGGACCCGCGCCGGCAACGCCACGAGCTCGTTCACCGTCGTCCACTCGCTCGGCTCCACCAGCTCGGCGACGACCCGTGTTCGCTCTTGCACGCCCTCCCCGTCGGCTGGCGCTGCCTGCCACTGGGGCTTCAACTTCCCCCGCTGGCGCTTGAAGTTCCAGGCCGCCCACGATCGGTCTTGAAGGCACTCAGCTAGAAGGCACGGGATCGAAAATGAACGTGTGAGTCATGAAAACGACTAGCATTATATGAGTATATTTGGTAGTGACGAAGGTTGAGGTCACAGAGCCTCAAACATAGCGCGGATTAACCAGTAGCACGCGTGCCATGGATCTTCACAGAAAGAAGGATGGAGGAGGAGAAGGTGGAGGAGGAGGTGCTCCGAGATGGCCTCCAAGATGGCTCAAGAGAGCTCAAGACGGGTAAAGGTGGCCCCAACAGGGCCTCAAGATAGACCGAAATGCTTTCGGAGCACCTTCAGGAACCCCGCCAAAAAGCCCACATCTTTCAAGCATCTCAAAAATTACAACCAGTTGTTCATTTACACTTTTTCGCTTCCGATGGGCTTTGGGAGCCATCAGGCTGGGCTGTCGGAGTGGGAGGGGCGCGCTGGCTGGTGGGTGAGAAGGAGCTGGGCTGGCTTGGGGGGGGGACGCGGTGCTGGTGTCGCTGCCGTGCGTGCCGAAAGAAGTGGTCGTGGCGGAGAAGGGGCGCTGACTGCGGGGAGAAGGGAAGCTGGGCGGGGCGGGGGAGGGGTGGGCGGTGCCGGTGCCGTGTGTGCGTGCTGACACAAAGTGGTCGTGGCGGAAGGGGCGCGCCTGACGGGGCGAGGGGGCGCTGGGCTGGCTGGGCGGTGGAGGCGGTGCCAATGCCGCGCGTGCGTGCGGAAAAAGAATGGTCGAGGCGGAGGGTGGTGGGCGAAGAGGAAGGGGCGCGCTGGCTGGTAGGTGAGGAGGAACTAGGCTGGCTGGGGGGGGACGTGGGCGGTGCCAGTGCCGTGCGTGCGTGCCGAAGTAAGCAGTCGTGGCGGAGTGGGCGCGTCGGATGGGAGGCGAGGGAGAGCTGGGATCGCTTTGAGGGGAGGCGGTGCTGGTGCCGTGCGTGCATGCCGAAATAAAACGGTCGGAGCTCTAGACACCCTGTGCAAGATAACAATACACCTACCACATCTCAGGACAGTCTTGACAGTCACGCAAACATACGTTCGTTGCTTCACGATAAGAACATGCATCGACAGCAGTGCAAGAGACCCAAGGATTACTAGCCGGCCGCTCTGCGGTTGATCGGGAGTTTCTGTATATAGAAGAAGGTGCGTGCGCTTGTTGGCGAGGGTGAGGATGAGGTTCCTCCTCCTCCTCCTCCTCCTCCTCCTCCTCCTCCATCCTTCTCTTGCCTCCGTCTGTCCTCCTCCACCCCGCAGCTCCATCATCTTCTCCTCCTCCTCCTCCTCCTCCTTCTCCTCCTCCTCCCTCCTCCTCCCTCCCCTCCTCCGCCTCCTCCTCCTCCGTCCTCCCCTCCTCCTCCTCCTCCCCCTCCTCCTCCTCATTTCCCCTCTGGGCACGCCTCCCCCTGGCGCGGATCCACCTGATCTGGCCGGAAACGCCGGTACATGTGCCGGGAGGCCGCTCTGGGCTCCTCTGGGCACCTCCCCCGGGGCCGTTTTTGTGAGGATGTCTCAAGCGAGGGCGCCGGTTTGGGATTCGTCGGCGGATCCACCGGATCTGTCCGGAAACGGTGCCGGAGGCCGCTCTGGGCTCCATGGGCACCTCCCCCGGGGCCGGTTTGGGATTCGTCGGCGGATCCACCGGATCCAGCGGATCTGTCCGGAAACGGTGCCGGAGGCCGCTCTGGGCTCCTCTGGGCACCTCCCCTGGGGCCGGTTTTGTGAGGATGTCTCAAGCGAGGGCGCCGGTTTGGGATTCGTCACCGGATCCAGCGGATCCAGCGGATCCACCGGATCTGTCCGGAAACGGTGCCGGAGGCCGCTCTGGGCTCCTCTGGGCACCTCCCCCGGGGCCGGTTTTGTGAGGATGTCTCAAGCGAGGGTGCCGGTTTGGGATTCGTCACCGGATCCAGCGGATCTGTCCGGAAACGGTGCCGGAGGCCGCTCTGGGCTCCTCTGGGCACCGCCCCCGGGGCCGGTTTTGTGAGGATGTCTCAAGCGAGGGCACCGGTTTGGGATTCGTCACCGGATCCAGCGGATCTGTCCGGAAACGGTGCCGGAGGCCGCTCTGGGCTCCTCTGGGCACCTCCCCCGGGGCCGGTTTTGTGAGGATGTCTCAAGCGAGGGCGCCGGTTTGGGATTCGTCGGCGGATCCAGCGGATCCACGGATCTGTCCGGAAACGGTGCCGGAGGCCGCTCTGGGCTCCTCTGGGCACCTCCCCCGGGGCCGGTTTTGTGAGGATGTCTCAAGCGAGGGCGCCGGTTTGGGATTCGTCACCGGATCCACCGGATCTGTCCGGAAACGGTGCCGGAGGCCGCTCTGGGCTCCTCTGGGCACCTCCCCCGGGGCCGGTTTTGTGAGGATGTCTCAAGCGAGGGCGCCGGTTTGGGATTCGTCACCGGATCCAGCGGATCTGTCCGGAAACGGTGCCAGAGGCCGCTCTGGGCTCCTCTGGGCACCGCCCCCGGGGCCGGTTTTGTGAGGATGTCTCAAGCGAGGGCGCCGGTTTGGGATTCGTCGGCGGATCCAGCGGATCTGTCCGGAAACGGTGCCGGAGGCCGCTCTGGGCTGGTGTGCTCCCCGCGCCGGGGGTGAGGATGACGGTAGTTCCACACAAACTCCTTCAAACGAAGGCAACGAGAAAGACAAACGATGCTGAGCCGCCGCTTCGAAGGATCAGAGTAAGCGTGAACACGTGCCTCCCCCCTTCAGTGGACACCTGCGCGTCCCATTTCCTGTTGCATCAGGAGCTCCAGGCTCGGCGAGAGCACTACTGAGCGGTACCCCCTCCATCCCAGTCGATCCCTCCGTGCTCCTCTCCGCCCCCACCCCCCTTAATCCGCCATCCCTCCACCCCCTCCCTCCTCCGGCGCACAGACGATATAGCCCCGTATCCTACACATGGAAATGCCTACATGTAGATGCACGAACACACAGAACACTGATCCGAGGCAACTTCGGGTGCGGCCGGGGAGGCTGGTTCGCAAGCGCCCCAAGAAGGCCCAAGATGGCCCTAGATGGCCCCAAGACGGCCCCGGAGGGCCCCAGGATGCCCAACGAGCGCTCAAAGACAGCCATGATGAGCCCAAGATGGCCAAAGATGGGCCCAAGATGGCCATTCGACGGCCCAACGGGCTGCCCAGATGGCCCAAGGGGCCCGAAGACGACTCCCAGGAGGCCCCTGGGAGGTACAACTTATAGGTTGTCATTCGGTTTCGGTGCCATTTTCGCAAACTCGGCTTCTCGGCCTCGAGAGCGCTCGAGATGGCCGAAGAGGCCCCCGAATCGATCCTAGATGGCCCAATCGGCGCCCAAGAGGGCCTCAAGACGAGCCCAGGACGGCGGCCCAAGAGCGGCCCAAGACGGCCCCAAGACGCTCCAAGAGGGCCCCTGGAGGGGCTCCAGACGGCCGAAGAGGGCCCCAAGACAGCCCAACTGGGCCCCGAGACCGCCCCAAAGAGGCCCTTAAGATTGCCCTGGACCCTAAGACGGCCCAGGAGGCCCCCACGACGACCTGAAAACGGCATCGAGATACCCCGAGGAGGGCCCCTTTCGGGACCCTGCGTTAGTACGGCGACGGTCAGAAAATCAATATATGTATATATATATATATAGATAGATATGTACATACATACATACATACATACATTCATACATACATGCAAACATGCATACATGCATACATGCATACATGCATACATGCATACATGCATACATGCATACATGCATACATGCATACATGCATACATACATACATACATACATACATGCATGCATGCATGCATGCATACACACACACATACACATACATACATACATACATACATACATACATACATACATACAAACATACATACATACATACCTACCTACCTACCTACCTACCTACATACACACATACATACATACATACATACATACATACATACATACATACATACATACATACGTGTATATATATCGATATATATATACATATATATGTATACATGTACATCGATCTTTGCAGATCTACAAATCAGCGTGTGTAAATATATCACATACGTATCCGTACACACAAGTATATGAGTGTGTATGTATATACACATATAGATTCGCACCCCCCTCCAGCAGCCACTGATTTTGCACATCGTCGCGCGTGCTGCCCACCCTACTCCTACGTCGTTGTCTTGCTACGCCTACTTTCACTCCGACTGCTACTTCTGTTCATCTCCCTTCACCCTTTCACCCTCCACCTCCACAGCTTCATTATTGTGTTTCTTAATATGCTCTCAGTCGTCCCCCTCCCTTTATCATTATTATTAGTTCTCCGCTCATCCCCTATCCTAACACGATCCTCCTCCAGCTTCTTCATTATCCTCGGGGGATCCTCCTCCTCATCCTCCTTTTCCTCCTTTCATCCCTCCCCCTCTTCCTGTTCCTACCTCCCCTCCTCCTCCTCCTCCTCCTCTTCCTCTTCCTCGAGGAACTATGGCGAGGAGGTGAAGGAAATAATGGGAGGAGGAGGAGGAAGAGGAGAAGGAGGAGGCTCCACCTCCTGTTTCCCCGCCTCCTCCTCCTCAGAGGGTACGGTTGCTTCTCCTTTTGCTGCTCCTTCTCTTCCTCCTCCTTATCATCAGCATTACCACCATCATCGCCATGATCATCATCATCGTCGTCCTCATCATCCTACTATTGTTCCACTCCGTCTCCTCCTCCTCTCCACTACTCCTCGCATCATCCTTCCCCTTTTCCTCCTCCTTGCTTCCTCCTCCTCATCCTCCTCCTTCTCCTCCCTTCCTCCCCACAGAAGCCGGCTGATGATTCAAGATTCACATGACGGGATAGACGAGGAAAATGACGACGACGACGACGACGACAGAGGGGGGAGGAGGAGAAGTAGTTTGCCCGATCTTCCTTCCTCGAACTACTTCTTGGAGTAGGGATGAGGAGGATGAATGAGGAGGAAGAGGAGGAGGGGGAGGAGGAGGAAGAAGAACATCAAGAGGACGAGGAGAGGAGGAAGAGGAGGAGGAGGAGGAAGAGGAGGAGCTATGGTAGCAGCAGGACAAAAGGAAAGCCAATAATACAATATAGCTCATATATTTATCAATAACCACCACCCCGATAACGACTGCCTACCGGACCACCCCAACCCAACCCGAAGACCCGAATTTGACCCGAATTTCGGGTTGGGGGGGGTACGGGTTACATGTGGTTTTTCAACGTTCCCCGACCCCCCCCCCCAACCGGAAATGGAGGGCAAATTGAAGCCTTCGGGTTGGGTTGGGGTGGTTTGGTGGGTGGTGAGATAATAAACAAGAAACAGTAGCAAGACTACGACTAGTAGTACAAGTAGTAGTAATAGTAGTAGCAGTAGAAGTAGCAGTAGTAGTAGTAGCAGTAGTAGTAGTAGTAGTAATAGTAGTAGTAGTAGTAGTAGTAGTAGTAGTAGTAGTAGTAGTAGTAGTAGTAGTAGTAGTGGTGGTAGTAGGAGTAGCAGTAGTAGCAGTAATAGTAGCAGTAGTAGTGGTAGTACTAGTAGTAGTGGTAGTAACCATAGGAGTAGTAGTAGTAGTAGTAGTAGTAGTAGTAGTAGTAGTAGTAGTAGTAGTAGTAGTAGTAGTACTAGTAGTAGTAGTAGTAGTAGTAGTAGTAGTAGTAGTAGTAACAATAGTAGTACTAGTGGCAGTCGTAGTAGCGTTGTTGTTGCTGTAGTAGTAGTAGTAGTAGTATTAGTAGTAGGTCGGAGTTAGTAGTAGTAGTAGAAAGTAGTAGTGGGGTAGTGTAGTACTATAGTAGTTAGCACTACTAATATTATTATTATTCAATAGTAGTAGTAGTAGTAATAGTAGTTAGTACTAGTAGTAGTGTAGTAAAAAAAATAGTAGTTATTAGTAGTAGCTAATAGTAGTGTAGTAGTAGTAGTTAGTAGTCGTTAGTAGGAGTAGAGTAGTCGTAGTAGTAGTAGTAGTAGTAGTAGTAGTAGTAGTAGTGGTAGTGGAAATGTAGTGGTGGTAGTGGTAGTAGTTATAGTTACTAGTACTAGTACTAGTACTAGTTAGTAGTAGTTAGTAGTAGTAGTAGCAGAGTAGTAGTATAGTAGTAGTAGTAGTAGCAGTAGTAGTAGTAAATAGTAGTAGTTTTTTTTTGTTAAGGGGGTAGAGCGGTAGTAGAGTAGTAGTAGTAGTAGTAGTAGTAGTAGTAGTAGTGGTGGTACTAGTAGTAATAAGGGTAGTAGTAGTAGTAGTAGCAGTAGTAGTAGTAGTAGTAGTAGTAGTAGTAGTAGTAGTAGTAGTAGTGGTAGTACTAGTAGTAGTAATAGTGGTAGTAGTAGAAGTCGTCATCGCCGTCGTCGTCGCAATCGTAGTCGTAGTGGTAGTAGTAGTAGTAGTAATAGTAACAGTAGTAGTAGTAGTAGTAGCAGTAGTAGTAGTAGTAATGGTAGTAGTAGTAGTAGTAATAATAATAATTGTTGTTGTTGTTGTAGAAGCGGCGGGAGTCGTAGTCGTAGTCGGAGTAGTAGTAGTCGTCGTAATCCCAGTCGTAATAGTAGTCGTAGTAGCAGCGGTCGTCGTCGTCGCACTCGTCGCTGTAGCCGCAGTCGTAACCGAAACGATAGCAGTGGTAGAAGCAGGAGTGATGGTAGTAGTCGTGGCAGTAGTACGAGTAATAGTAACATTAAGTAAGAGTAAGAATACTATTGGGAATACGAGTAAGAGTAAACTACGAGTCCACTTAATCAGCTCGAGTGAGACACGCATGGCATGCCCATTCCCACCCACGCGCCCACAACACAAGAAACACGGCTGGCACAACCGGGGGCCGAGATCACATCGGCGAGCTGGTTTGGCACAGCTGATGCGGCCGCGACAGCAGTTACCGATGGGAGCTCCCCAGCTCGTCCCAAAGACTGCGCGGGCATTTCAGCACGAGC
>CAUYUJ010014742.1:0-10000 GCA_963575745.1 Prorocentrum cordatum | reverse complement strand
GCGGAAATGGTGCATGAGGAGGAGGAGGAGGAGGAAAAACAACAGGATGCAAACGAGCAGGAGGAGAAGGAGGAGAAGGAGGAGAAGGAGGAAGAGGATGAGGATGAGGAGATTCCTCGTCCTCCTCCTCATCCTCCGTCCTCACTCCTCCACGGCCACCACTTCCGTATGTTTGTTTACGTTATGGTCCCATCCTCCGATGAAGAGGGCCAGAGAGAGAGGGAGACAGAGAGAGAGAGAGGGAGAGAGAGAGAGAGCAAGAAAGCAAGAGAGAGAGAAAGCAAGAAAGAGAAAGAGGGATAGACAGAGAGAGAGGGATAGGAATCCATATATAGAGAGAGAGAGAGATAGAGAGTGAGAGCGAGAGTCAAAGAGAGAGAGAGAGGGACTCGAAGGGCAACGATCTCTCCTCTCTCTGATCTCCTCGATGTTGTGGTTCTTCATGCTGTACCGCGTTCCCCTTCCTGCGCCTGTCCCTCCTCCTCCTCCCTCCTCCTGCTGGTCCTCATCCTTCTCCTCCTTCTGTGATGCTCCTCCTCCTCCTCCTCCTCCTCCTCCTCCTCCTCCTCCTCCTCCTCCTCCTCCAGGTCATCCACCTCCCCCCACTCCTCCGCCTCCTCTTCCCCCTCTCCCAAAGAGTGGGAGGGAGAGGGAAAGAGTCAAGGGAGCAGCGACCCCCTGTGAAATCACAGGGGCCGCGAGACCAGAGGGCGCCCAATCCTATGATTGCATTGGAGTGTCCGGGATGTCTGGGACGAGCATCCCAGAAACCCTACCATTGTGTTTGGATGTTGCGGATGTCTAGGATCTTGCTTGCAGTCCCCAACGAAAATCCACGCTTGCAGCTCTCCAGGGCCCTGAACCCCAGAAATCCCACAGGAAACCACAGGGTGTGCGGAACCAGAAGGCGCCAACCCCGGGTGATGTCGATAGGATGTCTGGGATTCTTGGATGCGAATCCTCAAAATCCGTTGATGCAATTGGAATTTGCGGGGTTTCTAGGAGTTCATACCATCCAAAAAAACGCTGCAGCCCTCCAACGATCCGAAGATCCAACTGACATCACAGGGTTTGGCGCCCTCTGGTCCCGCAAAAGTTGTAATTTCACAACGATCCCTGCTCCCTTGATTTTCTCTCCCTCTCCCTCCCTCCCTCTCTCTCCCTCTGTCTCTCTCTCTCTCTCTTTCTCGTTTTTGTTTTCTCTCTCTCTCTCTCTCTTGCCTCATCGGAAGAAGAGGGGAGGAGGAGGAGGAGGAGGAGGAGGAGGAGGAGGAGCCGCAGCAGCAGCAGCACCAGCAGCAGCAGCTGGAGAGACCGCAGCAGCAGGGAGAGCAGTAACAGGAAGAGGATGACGAGAAGGAGGAGGAAGAAGAAGGACGACAGAGAGGATGATGAGGATGAAGAAGGAGAAAGAAGGAGAAAGAAGGACGACAGAGAGGATGATGAGGATGATGAGGAGGAAGAAGGAGAAAGACGGAGAAGGAGGAGAAGATGATGGCGACGAATGACAGAAGGAAGAGAAGGGAAACGACAGGGGAGAGGCGAGAAGACCGCCATCGAAGAAAAGAAGACGGTACGTGGGTGCTGGGGGGGGGGCTTGTTGCTTTGTTTTTTTCTTTTTTGTTTTTTTTTTTTTTTTCTTTTTTTTGTCCTTTTTTCTTTTTTGTTGTTTCTTTTTTTGTTTTTATTTTTTTTTCTCTTTTCTTTTATTTTATTTTCTTGCTTTTTTTTTTATTTATTCTTTTTTTTTTTTTTCTTCCTTATTTTTTTTTTTATTTTTTTTCCACATTTCTTATCTTTTTTTTCTCTTTTTTTTTTTTTTTTGTTTTTGTTTTTTTTTTTTTATTTTGTATGTTTTTTTTTTTTTCTAATTCCCCCCCTTTTTTACTCTTGCTTTTTTTTTTTTGTTTTTTTTTGTTTTTTGTTTTTTTTTTTTTGTAGTTTTTTTTTTTTTTTTTCTTTTTGTGCCAACACATGTATGCATACACACTGGCATACACATACACACGCACACGTTTGTACATAGACAGGTGCATATAATCAAACACACACCTATACATATATACACACATACGGCTGTGAATATACATACGTGCATGCGTACATGCATACATATCTACATACCTACATACACACATACACACATACATACATACAAACATAGCTACAGACAGGCAGAACGGCAGACACACATGCATACATACATGCACACGCACATGTATGTGCATAGACATGTATATTTAAGAAACACACAGATGCCCACATATGTATACACATGTAGCTGTAGTTATACATACATGCATGCGAACATACATACAGATCTGCATGCACATACACACACATACATACATACATACATACACATACACATACATACATACAAACACAGACACGGGCAGACAGACAGACAGACATGCATACGTACATACGTACATATATACACACGTACCCAAATGCATGCATGCATGTATGCATGCATGCATGCATTCATACATGCATGCACATACGTACGTACGTACATACATGCGTACATACATACATACACGCATACATACATACGTGCACGCAGAGTCTATCTATATCCTGGCGGTGGAGCATCCCCCGCCCTCCCTCACCAGTGCCCACCTGCCGTTGCCGTGCGCTGTCATGCTCTCGTTGGCGGCCGCGGGGTCGATCGGCAGGCAGGGCTCGCCTTCGCTGCCCGCCCCCGCACCGGCTCCCCAGGCGCTTCCACGGATGAGGTGGAGGAGGAGACATGCGAAGACGAAGGCGAAGAGGAGAAGGGGGGGGACAGGACCAGGAGGACGAGAGGGGAGGAGGAGGAGGAGGAGGAGGAGGAGGAGGAGGAGGAGGAGGAGGAGGAGAAGGAGGAGACATGCGAAAACGAAGGTGAAGGGGAAAAAGGGTGGGAGAGGACCGGGAGAACGAGAGGGGAGGAGGAGGAGGTGGAGGAGGAGACATGCGAAGACGAAAACTAAGAGGAGAAGGGGGGGGAGAGGACCAGGAGGACGAGAGGGGAGAAGGAAGAGGGAAAGGAGGAGGAGGAAAAAACATCGGCGCTCGGCCCTCGGACCTCCTTCTCCTCCTCCTCCACCCCTTGCTGTTGCAGCTGCTGCTGCTGATGCTCCTCCCCCTCGCCAGAGCGCAACAGGAACGTTGATTCGCAGCGTTGGAGTCCCGGGAAATGTGTTTCGGCACAGTCCAGGACTTCAAATGGTCGTCCTCCAACGGGACACATCCCTCAGTGAAATGTGCGGACCTATGAGGACGGAGCTTGGAGGCAGGTTTGATCGCGGTATCGTTGATGAGTCTTGGGTTTGCACTGGCCGTCCCCATTCCTTCTCCTTCTAGATAACTTCTCCCTGTCGCACCCCGAGGCCAGTTTTTAGGGCGGGCCTGGCGTATCGCCTGAGACTTCCTCATCAATTATGACTCTGAAGCTTAAAAGGTGACAACAATTTCACAGATGGAGGGCGGCCGTTTTCAAACTGTGGTTCTCGCTTTAGCGCCGCGAACATTCCTTTTCTAATGTGCAAGAATTTGAACAGATTGAGGGCGGGTCGTTCTCAAAATCTGGCTCTCGCCTTAGCGCCGCGCATACTCGTTCTTTAAATGTGCAAAAATTTAACGGATTGAGGGCGGGTCGTTTTCAAAATGTGGTTTTCGCCTCAACGCCGCGCACATTCGTTTTCAAACTTCACAAGAGCTTCACGGATTGAGGGCGGTTCCTTTTCAAAATGTGGCTGTCGCCTCAGCGCCGCGCACATTCGCTTTCGAAATTTACACGAGCTTCACGGATTGAAGGCGGTTCCTTTTCAAAATGTGGCTCTCGCCTCAACGCCGCGCACATTCGCTTTAAAAATTCACACGAGCTTCACTGATTGAGGGCGGCTCCTTTTCAAAATGTGGCTCTCGCCTCAACGCCGCGCACATTCGTGTTCAACATTTGCAAGAGCTTCACGGATTGAGGGCGGTTCCTTTTCAAACTGTGGTTCTCCCCCCAGCGCCGCGCACATTCGTTTTAACAATCAAGCGTTTCACGGATTTCCCATGAAACGTACTAGAAATGGTGTTTGGAAAGGATTCAGGATAATGCGGGTGCAGCAGTTATGTTGGCTCGCCGTGTTGAAGTCCAAAAATTTACGTTTGGGGGCGATTCTGGATCGTCAAGACGCAGCAGTCAGGTTGATACGTGGCGTTGAACTCCCGACAACAAAGATTTGGCATGCTTCAGGATCTCCGAACGGTTGTCTTCCAACAAGGCAGCTCCCTCAATGGAAATGAACCGTTGTAGGGGCCTATGAAGGGGGACCTTGGAGGGAGGGCTAATTCCGACATCGCTGATGATTCTTGATTTAAAACTAGTCCTCCTCCTGCTCCTCCTCCTCCTCCTCCTCCTCATGCTCCTCCTCCTCCTCCCCCTGCTCCTCCTGCTCCTCCTGCTCCTCCTGCTCCTCCTCCTCCTCCTGCTCCTCCTCCTCCTGCTAGCTACATAAGACTCGCTACGTTCATTGGTGAGTTGCTACTACAGTGCCACGGCCGCAGTTTCAGCCTCATCGTTAGCCAGTTGAACATGGCCGCCAGATCGATGGCGGATTGCATCATCCACGAGTTTAAGTGCCAGATTGCCAGCAAGAAGACCCAGGTGCTAGCGTCTCACCAAGCGTTGCAGGACCAGCTCAGGACCAAGCTAGGGCATCTGGCAGGCCCGAACCCTGATCGTTCGGGACCCAACCTGGGGGTTGAATCTGGGGCTGGCCGCCCCCAGAGAAGATGGAGGAAGTTTCGAAAACTTACGGAGCGCCTTGACAAGATGCGTAAAAGACTTAACAGGGCCCGCATGCTTAAACGTGCTGGGGGGCAACACTCACAAATTGTATAAGGCTGGCCTGGAAGCGGCCACCACTTTTGGAGTCGAGGTCACTGGCATCAACGGCACTCAACTTGGATCTGCTAGGTCGCAGTTTCTGGCCGCTGCGGGCCCGAGATGCTCGACCCGCAGCCGCAGCCTGGCGTTGCTCATCCTCCAGGAGCCCTTGTGGACAGCGGCCCTCGGTCCCGCCAGTCTGTGGCATCGCTTAGTTTGGGATGCGAACACCCGTCCGCACTTGGCCGTGGCTAGTCTCCAACAACTGCGTGCTTGGGCTGAAAACCTTCTCCCGAGGGGTTCTGAATCGTGGGGCTCTTCCAGGGCCCCCCTCAGTGCGGCGGTGCTGTCGTTGAAGCGCATTGGTTGTAAATTCCAAGGGCCGCTTACCTTTGTGACTGCCTCAGGCCTTGAGTACCCACTCCCAGGACCTCCTCCCGCCTCCCCCCAAAAGCTCATGGAGCGCGACTGGCACGGCCAGCTCGCCTCCAAGGCGGCCGTCAAGCTCGGCCACGCGGACGCTCAGTTTGACATTGCGGCTGCTCGGGTGGCTCTCTCGTCAGACCTTACTGGACATCAGAAAGGCACCTTACTCGCCTTCCTCACCCAAAGTATCTGGACCATGGAGAGAGCCAAAGCAGCAGGATATGAAGTTCCAGTCGGCTGCGAGTGCGGCCATCACTCGGACAACCTCTGCCGCAGATTACTGCACTGCCAGAAGACTGAAGTTCTCAGAGCCACTCACTTCTCGGATGCGGAGTTCCAACGTTTAAGAGAGCCCCCTCCCCAGGCCCCCCTTTTTACGTCTTGGGTTCCAGCTGGTCCCTGAGTTCCGTGGAGTGCTTCCTCCTGGATCTGGATTGGAGTTTGGGGAGTTTTGGTGTGCTCAAGAAGGTATCACCCCTCAAGAGGCCTTCAGCGAGGGGGAAGCGTTTATATATGGCAGTTGCACCAATCATGGGCACTATGTGCTCAACGCTGCTGGTTTCGCTGTAGTTTGTTTCAGAGAAGGTAACGTTTTTGCATCTTTCAGTGGCCGAGTCGGCCAGATGTTTTTACAAACGTCGGGAGCCGCGGAGCATTTGGCTGCAGTCGCGGCCAGTCTTATGTCTAGCAATGTTGAAGTAAATTAGTCTGACTACAAAGGAGTACTAGTGCTGCATCCAGGCACCGAGTACCCCCGTCGCAATATGTGGGCTGGGTTTAAAGTCCTGGCTGGCCGAGGGCTCTTTCCTTGAGGGTCGAGGCTCCAAAAGGTCAAAGCCCATCAAGATGCACAAGCCCTACCCGTAGGCAGCGAGGCCCGTCGAATGGCAGAAGGTAGTGACGCTGCGGATCGCTTAGCGAAGGCCGCAGCACACAAGGGCGTTCAGCCCAGCGAAGATGAGAAGTGCAATTTTGCCGAAGATAGGAAGTTTGTTACGAAATATCCCAAGTACGTTGCGCAGGCTCTGGGAGAGTGGCCCGCGATTGCACCCAGAAGGAACAAAGCTTTGGCCGCCCCAGAGAAGAGCCTCTCCCCCCCCACGGGTGCTGCCTCTGCCCTGTCGTCGTGGACGCCGCCGTCGTTGGTCGTGCCTCCCCCGCCCCCTCCTCCGCCTGTGCCTCATGAGGCCCCTCGTGAGCCCAGAGTACCTACGAGGATTCATGCGTGGGCTTTAATTGCGCAACATCATCGGTGCATTCTGTGTAGGGTGCAGACAAAGTTAACCAAACAGAGAGCAGTGCTGGCGGCCAAGGAATGCCCAGGCCACTGCAAGCAGCTGTCAGACCTCGTGCATGATAATAAAGGCCATTATTTATTTTATTATGAGCACCTGGATCATCCCACGAGTATTCTGGTTTGCCATAAGTGTGGATCCTACTCGGAAGGGTTGGGTCGAGGGCTCACTGGAGACTGTGGCACTCGAGTGAGCCACCAAGGAGCGGCTACTCAACTCGCTCGTGTCCAAGAGGGGCGTGATCCCAAGGGTTCTAAGTCTTCCCCGATCATTTCGAAGACCCCCGCAATCCCCCTGGCCAGATTGGTGCGCGAAGAGCAGGCCAAGGTCAGTGAAGAGGAGGCACCAAGCCCTCCATAGTCAGCCGTGCTCTCTCACGGCGGACATCGAACACCCCATCAGCCATGTGCGTGTCCTCCTCCTCCTCCTCCTCCTCTCCTCCTCTGCCGCCTCCTCCGCTCCTTCCGCTCCTGCTCCTGCGCCTCATCCTCAGCTCATCTCCTACCCTGCATCCTCCTCCTCCTCCTCCTCCTCCTCCTCATGCTACTCTTCTCCTCTCACCCTCTACTCGGGCCACTCATCCTATCCCCTCCTCCTCCTCCTCCTCCTCCTCCTCCTCCTCCTCCTCCTCCTCCTCCTCGAACCTCGACCCTCGAGGCAGAGGCAGGAGGACCCAGGCTGGCTCGCCGACGGAAAAGTCGCGGGGCCGGCACTGGAAGAGGCAGAAGCGGTTGTAGTCGGTGCCCGCGGGCCCTGGCCTTGCCAGCACCGCGGCGGAGGCCTGCGCGCTCAACTCCTCGCCCCCCCCCAAGGACAGGGGGGGCGAGGGGGGGAGGGGAGGGGAGGGAGGGAGGGGGGAGGGGAGGGAGAGGGCGGGGAGGAGGGGGGACGAGCGAGGAGGGAGGGGAGGGAGTGGGGGAAGAGCGCGATGAAGTGTGATAGCAAGAGGCTCCTCTGTTGAATCACAGATTGCGCCTAACACCTGTCCAGGAGGAGGACGAGCGCAGCCTGACGGGTCCGAAAGGAAGGCGGAGGAGGAGGAGGAGAAGGAGGAGGAGGAGGAGGAGGAGGAGGAGGAGGAGGAGGAGGAGGAGGGAGGGAGGGAGGGAGGAAGGGAGGGAGGAGGATAAGGAAGGAAGGAGCCGTGGGGGGAGGAGGAGGAGGAGGAGGAGCAGAAAAGGAGGAAGGAGGGGGGGAGGAAGAGAGAGAGAGAGAGCGAGAGGAGGGACGGAGAGGAAGGGAGGGGGGGAGTGAGAGGGGGAGCAAGAGAGCGAGAGTGCGAGAGAGGGAGGAAGAGGAACAGGAGGAAAAAAAGCCAGAGAAGAGGGAGTACAAGGACTCCGCCTGGGAAGCTGCCTTGACGCTCTTCGTCGACGTCGGCACGGCGTCGGAGTATCAACGTATGGTCGGGGAGGCGGGCCCACACCTGCATGATCTGCAAGAGACGGAGGCTTCTTGCGCGGTGTGAGGATGACGATGGGCGATGAGGAGGAAAATGAGGAGGAAAAGGAGAGCAGGAGGGGAGGAGGGAAAGGATGGGGAAGGAAGGAAAGGATGAGAGGCAGTAGGAGGGGAAGGAGGGGGAGCAGAGCGAACCGAAGGTGCATCAACGGTGCTGAGATACACTCTCCCGTCCCGAGCTCCCTCATCTCAAGTCCCTAAAACTAGGTCGGGCAGGTCCCCCAGACAGGCGGATCCTGGGCGAAAATTGAAAATACACCCAACAATCCCAATAGTCAAAACAAAGAAACTTGTTGTCTACCAAAAAGATGTCCCGAGACGATGTGCTTACTATTGCTTCGTATTCTTCCTGTAGAGGGAGAGGCCCGACTTAACCCTAAAACAACCCATCCTACTGACTACGAGAGCCGCCCCCGTGGCAAGCCCAGCACCCTGTGGGTCTGCCGTTCTAGGGCGGCCGCTCCGCTCGGAAGAGGGGCCGTGTCCCGCGCCCTGCCGGCGAGCACCGAGGAATGCGACGAGTACCACCATGTAGTTCAACGAGGCGTCCAACTGCGACGACGACGACGCTCGGACGACGACGACGACGAGGACGACGACGACGACGAGGACGAGGACGACGACGACGACGACGACGACGACGACGACGACGACGACGACGACGACGACGACGACTCTGCTCGCCGACCGCCCTGGCCCATCCTGCGAGGCGGGAATTTATCCATATCCACCGCCTGGGAACCGACGTCCTGGTGCCCCCAGCGCGCGGTGGACATGGATATGTTTTGGCCCCCGGGGGCCCGAAAATGTCCAGATCCACCGCCTGCCGAGGCTCCGATGACTGACCCTCCAAGCGGTGGTCATGTATGAATTCCCGCCTCGGACCAACGATATCCCCGTTTTGGGAAAAGGGACCGTTCCCATCTGGGCAACTGCTGCACAGGCTTACGCCTCTAGCCGTGAACTCCAGTGAAATCTCAAGCGAAAACCCCATTTTGAAACAAGTATCCTCAATCCGTGAAGCTGCTGTATATGCTCAAGCAGCTGATTGCGCAAGGTAAGGAAGTCTCAGGCGAACTCCCCATTGTGAAAAAGAAACGTTCTCCACCCATGTAACCGTTGCAACGTGTTGATACGCGAGTGTGCGCGAGGCTCAGGCGAGAGCTCCATGCTGAAAACGACCACTTCCATCCTTGAAACTGCTGCAAACGTGGAAAGCGAATGTGCGCGGCGCTCAGGCGAGAGCCCCGACTTGAAAAGGAACCACCATCCACCTTTGAATATGTTTTAAGACGATTGCGCGCGTCGCTAAGACGGAAGGGTGATTCTGAAAACGACCGCCTGGCCATCTTTGAAACTGCTGCAAGCAAGCTTTGAATGTGCGCAGCTGTATGGTGAGAGCTCCATTTCAAAAACTACCCCCCTTACCCCCCACCTTCCATCCTTGAAAATGCTGCAAACTTTAAGGCGAATGCGCACGGAGCTAAGGCGAGAGCCCCTGTGGGACCCCCCTTCTACCTGTGGAACATTTGCAAATTTCAAGCGTCAGTATAGAACGCCCCGCCTACCCTACCAACACGCCTGGGTGTGCGACAGGGAGAAGTCATCTATATACATATATGTATACATACGTATGCATACACACATGCACGCATGCAAGCATACATACATTGATACTGACTTACATATCTACATACATATCTATATATGTATGTATATGTATATATAAGTATGTATATGTACGTGTGCATGGTCAGAACAAGAACAATATGTTAGATCCACGCGCGCTTCGCGAACGCTAAGGTTCTAGCACGCCCCAGCTACTGACAAGCTCGCAACTCGCATCTGCACGCATGCAGATACCCACGAAAACCGCAAACAACATCATTTTGCTTCGATCGATCCCCCCGAAACCTTGGTGATGTGGCATGTTATGCTGTGGTCGGAGGTG
>CAUYUJ010014741.1:359811-380828 GCA_963575745.1 Prorocentrum cordatum | reverse complement strand
CCCGTGCTTGCCACACTTCCTGCAACAAAACTCTGGCACCTGCTGTGTAAAGCACGTGCGAAGGATCTAATGGCACGTTCCACCAGGACGGAATGTTCTACTGCGACCACTTCGATTGAATTGTCCGTCGCGGCGGCCAGCGTCGGCGAGCTCGCCTGCATTGCCTGAGGCAGCTGTATTCCTTGATGCCGTACTTGCTGCTGTAGCGGTTCCGGGGACGTGGATGGAAGAGGCGGGCGCAGCAGGGGCCGATGTGCTGCTGCCAGCCTGCATGTTGTCGTCGTGGACGGTCGCACGTGGCCTCGAAGCCCTGGGCGCAAACAGCACAGCAGTGGGACGCTCCCGCACTGGTGGTCTGTCGGCGTCCAGTGGTGGAGGTGACGGTGGGGCCTCAGCTCGGGGCGCCATCGCGGCCGTTACCGCGGGTCCTCGAGCTTGCAGGGGTTCGGAAGGAGCCCATCGCAGTGCACGCGGCGCTTGCTTCCGGCCTGGCTCCGCACCTGCCGCCGCTGCAAAGGAGGCTGTCGCGGCCACCGCAGCCGCCGTCGCGAGACACGGCTGTGGTTGGGCGCCGGCTCCACTGGCTGCTGACGGGATGCCACGCTGACGAGCGCGAGCGGCTGTGAGTGCGCCCTGCCCGCCAGCTGTGGTCTCGCGGCGGGTGCGCCGCAGCTCGTGGCGCGCTGCAGGGTCGTACCGGAGCGCGGCGCGCCCTCCTGGAGATGTTTCCGCGCCAGCCTTTCTGGCACAAGCTGGGCAAGCCGGCCAGCATCGCAGGGCCCACGTGTGTAGCTGTCCCTTTCTCCTCCCCCTTCCCTGGTTGATTCAAGCTTCGCGCGGCCCGCGTGGCTTCGACCGGAAGAGGTGCGCTCTCGACCCGCGAATCAAACAAGTGTGTAGCTGTCCCATGACGGTCGCACATGTGCCAGTCGCAGTGCACCGTGCGAGGCAGACATGGTCCACAACGCCGCCGCCCGCACTTGGGATAGGCGCAAGTCACCGTTTCCGGTGGCGGCGCACCCCAACAGTCAGGTGCACGCAACAGCGCCTCGCCGATGTACACCGCTTTGGCCACCCAGTAGGCGATGTCAGCAGCCGTACGCCTCGCAATGTATACTTGCTCCCGGAGGCACGGTAGTTGCGGGTGTCGTAGCGCCGCGGCCTTGGCCATGCGGTCCGCCGCAATATTTCCGAGTCGTTCGGCACTTGTGATGCGTCCTTCGAGGATGTATCCCCACGGAGCGTGCGCTGGAATCTTGGTTACTGTGATGTTGGCCATGCCATACTCGCAAGCTGCGTGCCAGAACTTCCGCCAAATGGCTGCGTAAGGCACCCGAAAGTCGATGCTGTCGGAGCCGCCATAGAAACCATCGACAAAAGTCTGGGAGCCCGACAGCCCCTCCAACAGGCCGCCGTCCACGTGCACTATGCTACTCCACGCAGCGAAGATCTCCGCGGCCCCGCTCTCCTGAAAAGGCCTCGGCCAGACCAGAGACGACTGCGTCGGGACATCCGCATGGGATGCGAGGTCGTGGACCATCGTCAGCGCCGCCCAGCCCACGCGGACAATGACCTGGTCACTAGGACAAGTTGCGCTGCCGTCCAGATGCACTTTGCGATGCAGAAGTGGCCCCGCAGGCACGATGCCGATTGTGGAGCTCGGTGGTGGGTGACGCTCTGCAGGGTCAGGCACGAGTCCGCGCTCCTGCATGGCGGTCTGCTCCAGGTCGTCTACGGGCGCCTGCCTCTCCTCGTCGATGGCGAAGTCCGTGGCGCGTTGGCGACGATCGGCGTCCAAGGCGGCGCAGCGCCACGCTGCGTGCCGCACGGTGCCGTCTTCGGCGCAAGCGTTCGGGGTCACCGGCTGCATGCCGCCCGCTGAGGCTGCAAGTTTGCCCGTCGGCCGACATGCCACAAGCTGATTGCAAGGAGCGGGCGGGTGAAGGAGGAGGAGGAGGAGGAGGAGGAGGAGGAGGAGGAGGAGGAGGAGGATCAGGAGGACAGAGGAGGAGGAGGAGAGGAGGAGGAGGAGGAGATGGAGGAGGAGGAGGAGTAGGGAGAGGAGGAGCAGGAGAAGCAGGAGACGCGGTGAGGCGTATTGAGGACGAGGAGAGGAGGAGGAGGAGAGAAGGAGGCGGAGTAGGAGGATGAGAGGAGGAGGAGGAGGAGGAGCATGAGGAGCAGGAGAGGAAAGGAGGAGGAGGAGGAGGAGGAGGAGGAGGAGGAGGAGGAGGAGGAGGTGGAGGAGGAGGAGGAGGACGAGGAGGTCCTGCGCCGCAGGCGGCGGCATGTACGAGACCGGCGCGGGCGGCTCGGCGCCGAAGCACGTGCAGCAGTTTGTCGAGGACAGGGCCTGGGCCCTCTGCGCACGTCTTCGCCTGTCCCTGCGGGGCCTGATCCGTGTGAGGGATGCGCCCCACTTGGAGCCGTCTTGGGGCCGTCGTGTGGCCTCGACTCAGGCGCGGAGCTGCGCCCGCTGAGCCGACCCGACTGGGTCGCCGCGCATGCGCGCCAATTCGATCATGCACCATGCTTTACGACCTGCCCGGCCGACCCGACCCGCCCGTTAGGGTCCGCCCTCCCGACCCGGCCGGCCCGCCGTGCCACGCGTGCCGACTCGATGCTGCACCATGCTTTCATGACCCGCCCGCCCGGCCCCGACCCGCCCGCCAGGGGTCGCCCGCCGGCCCCGAGTCGTCCGTTAAAGGGTCCGCCCGCCGGGCCCGACCGCCCCGCCGTGCACGCGCGCTACCCGGAGGACGCACCAGGCTTTGGTGATGACCCGCCCGCCCGACCCGACCCGCCCGTTGGGGTTCCCCCGCCCGCTCTTCGAGGTCTCCACGACGGCCTGGGAGGCGCCCAAGGGGCCTCCAGGGCGACCCTCGGGGCCGTCGTGGGACATGTGGGACATGCAGTTGCCGAGCCACGCGCTCTTGGCCTCTGGAAAAGTTACGCCAGGAACCAGCGAGAGCGCGTGGGAGCGCCCAGGAGGGCCCGGGAGCACCCGGAACAGTGGGCTGCGGTCCCCTGGGCGAATATATACAGGGACCCGAGGACACTCCATTTCGTGTCTCGAGGCACGGTGGCGGATATGCCTTCGCATGTTAGAGGATGCACCGATTTGATATGATATGTTGTGCATCTCATTGCTGAGCAATCTTGCTGTCGTGATCTGCTAGGCTGTGCTATGCCACGCACTGGGACGCGTCGGCCCGTCCCCGAATTCCCGGATCACCGCAGAGACCCGCTACGTCCCTTCGGTTGCTTCCGACCTCCTCGCAAGCACACTGTCGCCTCTGGGCAGTTGTCCGCCCCTCACCCTGCATCGCGCCCCCTTTCTCGGTGAGGCCACGTTGGTTCAAGCAGTCATTGATCAAACACGTTCAGTTCATTCGATGGGGCTTGAGCCGCGCGCACGGTTCCCAGGGTGCCGGGGCTGGGTTCCAGCAGGGGAGCGTTCTGGGGACCTACACCCTTCAGGGGCGCCGACGGATGCGGACTTGAGCGGCGACGGGGACTTTCTCGTGTTGGGGGCCCCTTGGGGCGGGAGGGGGGGTAATCCATTGCAGCCATCCCCTCGGAGGCCACGATCCTCGTGAGGGGTGGCGAAAAATAGCCCCCCCCCCCCTGGGGATCGCCCGGGACCCGGCCGGGTCCCGGCTGGCTAGAACTATTGCCAAGTAAGTAGTTACCGGAGATTTTAGCACGCCTCTGGCCCGTTGGGCCGGCGAATTTGAGAATGCCAAACAAGTTTCAAAAATCTAAATCATCGAACCTCGAACCCCGTGATAGTCCCCCCCGCGGAGGGCGGAAACTGTGGGAAGCGAGGGGGAAGACGAAAACCCCGGAAACAGGGGGAGTTCTGGGGCCTCTTGGGAGCTGTGCGCGCGTATCTCTTTGTGTGCCCCTGGGCCCCTGGAGATCCTCGCCCAGGCCGCTTGCCCCGGCCGAGGGCTTGCGGCGCCTCGGCGCCCTCGGCGGGTGGCCGCCGCCGCCGCGCCCAGAGGCGGCGCGCCTGGGGGGGGGGGGGGGGGCCCGCGGGCCCCCGAGGGGGCGGCGGGGGTCGGCGCGGGGGTCCACGTCCCCAGACTTCTGTCGGGCGTGTCCCCCTCTACAGGGGGACTTTCGGCGACAGATGAATAAAAAAATACCCCAAAAATGCCCCCCAAGAGGTCAAAATAAATTTTCAAAAAAATAGTCCCCTGATGATTTTTGGATTATTGTTCGATTATTTTTTGGGGGTATTTTGAATTTTTCGTCGAAAATCCCCCTGTAGGGGGACAGGCCCGACTTCACCCCAGACCTCCTCGCGCCGTGACAAACAAATCGCGGCGGGAGGCTTTTTGCTGAAAGTTCGGCCTCCGGGGGCCCTCGCCGGGCCTCGGGAGCGTCAGCAGAAGACTCGGGAGGAGGAGCCGGTCCCAGGGAAGGGGTCCAGACCTCTGGGGGTCGACGCTGGAAAAGTCACGATGTCGGGGGTCTGGGTCCTGGCGCGTGGCCTTCCCCACTGGCAACCGAGCGCTCGCAGACGCGAGCGCGCACGCACCTACGCACGCACGCACGCGGGCGCGAGAGTGGGAGGGAGCGTGCCCGCCAGCGTTTGAGCCCGCTCTTGGGCCATTTGGTGCCACCCTCGAGCCATCAAGGGGCAGCTTGGACGCCCCAACGCCTCGTGTTCCTGCCGTCCAGACCCTCGGCATCGCTCGGACGTGTGCACTTTTTCTCGGCGAGAACTATCGAGGACCATCCTGGACCATCGAGCAAAAAAAACACGCACGACACCGACAAATGCACGGGAAATGGACATCCGAGCGACGGCAAGGACCCGGCATCCTGATTTCCCTTTTTCGCCGCTTGAGACGGCCCCCGGGTGTTGGCCGCGGTGCTCCGCTGGGACACTGCAGCGTGGAGTCTCCACTCCACGCTGCTGCTTTTGATTCTTTGATTTTGGCACATGCCATCTCGACGCCGAGGAGGGAGGTTCCGATGCCATCTCGAACCACCTGGTGGCGGTTTTGGGGACCCTTGGAGGCATGCCAGAGGGCACCCTATGCCATCTAGGAGGCCATTTCGGACTTCCTGGGGTCCTATTCTTCCTTCTTCTTCTTCTTCTCCTCCTCCTCCTCCTCCTCCTCCTCCTCCTCCTCCTCCTCCTCCTCCCCCTGCTGCTTCTATTCCTCCACCCCCTTCTCCTCTGCGGCAGCCGGGGAGGGCGGCGGGTGGTGGCGTGTGCTTCGACGATGCTGCACCCTTAGCGCGCTGTACCTCCTTAGCTGCTTTTGCTCACCTTCCAATGCCCGAAGAGGAGAACCACTTGCGCTGGGACTCTCTGGGTGAGTACCTTGCCCTGGCGGTGTCGCTGGAGGATGCCGCCGCCTCCTCTCTGAGGCGCAGGAGGCGGAAGAGGGTGGGCAGAGAATGGAAGCAGATGGAGTGCGGGGACGGAGGGGAGAAGAGAAGATGGGATGGGGAGAGTAGAACGACATGAAGGGCGCTCTAGAAAGGGACTCGCCTTCGGGGGATCGAGAACTTGTCAGGTCTTCCTCTGCGGAAGGTGGCGGGAGCCTGGCGGACGCTGGCGGAAGTAAGATATTGCCCTCAAGATGTGCATGTTTGGGGGTTCAGGGTTTCCGGAGCCAGCCAAGGGGTGACAGAGGGAAGGGAAGGGATATGGGCTGCGTGAAGGGGGGCAGGCGAGGAGCGAGGAGGAGGCGGAGGAGGCGATGAGCAGGAGGGGGAGGAGGAGGCGGAAGGGGTGGAAAGGAGGATGAGGAGGTGGAGGCGGAGGAGGAGGAGGAGGAGGAGGAGGAGGAGGAGGAGGAGGAGGAGGAGGAGGAGGAGGAGGAGGATGCTGGCCGTCTCAATCGTGAGGGCCGTTGGGGCGTGGGGCAGCTTTGCGCTCACGCGGCCCCTACCTTGCACCGCTGCGGTCGATTTTCTGGTAAGGGTATAGTAACGGCCGAGGAGGGGGAGGAGTCCGGGTAGCAGTAGGCCGACAATGGTGATAGTGGCGACGACGATCATGACGACGACGATGATGAGAAGGAAGAGGAGAAGGGGGAGGATGGAACGAAGGACGAGGCGAGGAGGAGGAGGAGGATGAGGTGGAGGACATCAAAGACGAAAGGGAATCGACGAAAGAAGAGGAGGTGGATAAGGGTGACGAGAATGAAGAGGATGGGGAGGAGCACGAGGAGCAGGAGGTCAAGGAGGGATAGTGAGCGAGGGATGAGAGGGTGGATAAATGGAAGAGAGAAGGATGATCAGAGGGATGAGTATGACGATGAATGTGATGATGGTGAGGTTGATGCTGCTGCTGATGATGATGCGGGTGATGATGATGATGATGATGATGATGATGATGATGATGATGATGATGAGGATGATGATTATGATGATGATGCTGCTGCTGCTGATGATGATTATGATTATGATTATGATTATGATGATGATGATGATGATGATGCTGATGCTGATGCTGATGCTGATGATGATGATGATGATGATGATGATGATGATACTGATGATGCTGCTGCTGATAATGATGAGGATGAGGGTGGGAGTGATGATGATGTTGATGATGATGCTGATGATGAAGATGATGAATATGATGATGCTGATGCTGATGCTGATGCTGATGCTGCTGATGATGATGACGATGGTCGTGCTGGTGCTGGTGGTAGTGGTGATGGTAGCGATGGTAGTGATGGTGGTGCCGCTCATGGTGCTGACAGTAGTGATGCTGATGGTAATGGTGGTGACAATGAGGAGGACGAGGAGGGGGAGAAGGAGGAGGAAGAGGAACTAGTCTCCTACTCATTCGTCGTACCCCTTTCGATCTGGTTTACATAGTTGTATTTTTATGATCCTCCCTTCCCTGCACTGCCGCGGACTCGGTTACTTTGCCTATAGGCGTCACCATTATTTTCTTTTCTTTTTCTGCGCTACATTATCTGCACCAGGCTGCGGCCTGATTCGTTTTGTTCGCATTGCTAAGCCGGCCGATGTTTTTGGACTGCACGAGGAGCGCTACAGCCCTGCAGCTGAAGGAGGAGGAGGACCATATTGATGATGATGATGATGATGATGATGATGACGATGATGACGATGATGATGATGATGATGGTGGTGGTGGTGATGATGCTGATGATGATGATGATGATGATGGTGGTGGTGGTGGTGGTGGTGATGATGATGATGATGATGAGGAGGAGGAGGAGGAGGAGGTCAGTTTCCTTTAAACGTAGTCCCTTCCTCGGTCTCTGGGGGCACGTGCTCATGGACGGCAGTTTCGTCAAGCACCCAGTGGTTCACATTCCTCGCAGTGCCTGGTGCCTGGCCATGACAGATCCAAGGGGCCAAGATCCTTTGTGACGTCACGGCTCCTGCATGGGCTCCCTGCCCTCGGACCTCCCAGTCGGCGGAGTTTTTTGGGCCTTTTGGGGGCCTCCGTGTTGCTGGCGTCGGAGGCTAACCTAAACATGATTCTAGGAATGCTGCTGACCTTTTCCTTGAGGGCCCTGGAAGGTACACCTCTCCTGGAAGGTACACCTCTCCTGGAAGGACTCTTGATTCATGGGGCCGCATGTGCTGGTAATTCCCTCCCTAGCCTCAGGAACGCTGATGCTCAGAAGGACCTTCAGCAAACACGGGATCTTGGACCACGAACGGTTCACTTGGCGGGGCAGTTGTTTCGCCGATTGCGAAGGCCTTACGGCCGGTGCCGCCGACCCTGAAGGGGGACGACGACGACGACGACAGCGACGATGAAACACATCCAAAAAGCTAAGGAACGGGAGGGAGGAGGAGGAGAAGGGGGACGGATGAGGTGAAGGGGATGGGGAATAGGATGCAAGAGGGAAGATAATTAGGAGGAGGAGGGATGAGGAGCTGGATGGCGGAGGAGTCGCCCTGGATTCGCCATCTACCAGGATGGGGGTGGTGTGTCGCCACCCAGCCAAAAGGGCAGCGCGGCAACCACTTTACTGTGTATACGCCGTCGGGCCGCCGACGACGATGACGACGCTGACGACGACGACGCTGACGTGGGTCAGAGTCCTCAGGGATGCTTCTTGGGGTCTGGTCGAAACGCTCTTGGGGGCCTCGGGGGACGGTGTACGGGTCTCTTGGGAGCCTCGTGAGGGCCTGTTGGGGTTTCCCTAGGGCCTCTCGGGAGCATCTTGGGGTCTCTTCGGGGCTTCTTGGGGGCCTTTTGGAGGCCCCTTGGTTTCTCCTGGGAGCACTCGGGCCAATGTCCGTTTTGGTCCATCGTCTCGGCACCGCCTTGGAGCCGTCTTGGGGGCCTCTGGGGCCCTTTCGGAGGCGTCTTGGGCCGTCTTGGGAGTCTCTTTGGCCGTTTTGGGTCGCTCGTGGAGCCCTCCAGGGCTGTCTGGGTGCGATCTGGGAGGCCGCTTGGGCCGTCTTGGAGCGTCGAGGAGCGGGAGAGACGAGAACGCCGAAATCATGCAACAATCGATGGAAAATCAACGATTTTTGTTCTCGAGGCACTCTTGGGACTGCTCCGAGCGTCTTGCAAGATCCTTCGGCCGTCTTGACGCCTTCCAAGCGTCTTTTGGCCGTTTTTGGTCGCTCGTGGAGCCCTCTGGGGCTGTCTGGGTGCGATCTGGGAGGCCGCTTGGGCCGTCTTGGAGCGTCGGGGAGCGGGAGAGACGAGAACGCTGAAATCTTGCAACAATAGATGGAAAATCAACGATTTTTGTTCTCGAGGCACTCTTGGGACTGCTCGGAGCGTCTTGCAAGATACTTGGGCAGTCTCGAGGCCGTCCAGGCGTCTTTGACAGGTCGTTCGGCGATTCGGGGCCCTCGTGGACTGTCTTTGGACGCTTCTGGGGCACTCGTGGCCCGTCTTGAAGCTTGTTTGCCGCTCCGGGAGCCCCCGGAGGGGAAGCGTATCTGACCCGGGGCCCCCCCCAGGTTTGGACCCGGGTCCGGACCCGGGACCCCCCCTGGGTCCGGACCCGGGACCCCCCCCCCCTTGGCGGAGGAGGGATCAAAGGGAAGCGGCTTTCTTTCGAGAGTATGCCGACGTTGCTCAATTCTTCGCTCTGGCTGACGCGCTTGAGGAGGAGAGCCCAGGAAAGGAGAGCAAGGAGCGGCGAGAGGCACAGGGAAAGGAAAGCGCAGGGAAGGAGGACGACAGAGACGACGATGAACGAATGATGAAGACGACGACTCGAACGGAAAAAACCCTCACACACGCCGACAGGATCGGCGGATTCAGGGGCCAAGCGAGCTGCTCGTTGGCACGAGCATTTCGCCCACCGTGGCTTGGACGAGGAAACTCACAAGGTCAAGACAGCTGTCATGGACTTCGGAGCTGCTCTTCTTCATCTCTCTCCTCATGTTTAGTTTCGTGGGCTGGAGCGGTATCCTCCTCCTCCTCCTCCTCCTCCTGTGAGAATCGGTGAGATGTACCCTTCGATGGCTGGCGGCTGCCCCATCCGGATTTCCTCTCGTCGACAGGTCTCGGCTGCCTATGTGCGCGCCGCCCATAGGGCCAGCCGCGAGGAGGTCGCCCAAGCGGAACGCGACGGTCAGCGCGCTGGGCTTCAGCGGGCTGCAGTTCGCTCTCTATCTACGTCCGTGTTCCCCGACACGTTCTCCCCCACTATCGCCAAGCGTTTAGGGGTGCTGGATCCCTCATGCGAGGTGCCTGCCGACCCAGAGCTTCGCTGGCAGGCCCTTCGGCGGGAGATCGCGCAGCCATCCCCAGCCCATGACTGGTGCGTGATGAAGACGCTCTGCGCGGGCTGGAGCACGTCCCGCAGAATGCATGTCCTGAAGCCTCGGCCTTGCCACTTCGGTTGCTCGGCACAGGACTCGCTGCGCCATTATTGGCAGTGCCCTCGTCTGACGCATTTTACCGCCCTCCCCCGCGCCTTCCCGATCCCCCGTTTACTGGTCATCTGGGGATCGGGCTTCGAGCAAGACCACGCCTCCCTGGACGACGCTCGCCTGGCGGTCATCCGCAGGATGATCATCGTATTCTATTTGTTCCACGCTGTGAAAGCCGAGTTGGGCTCGCTGCCAGAGCGTCGAAGAGATTGCACTCGTTGCCCTTATGACTTCGCGCATGGATGCTTGCTGGCGGCTCGGCAGAGCGCCGAGCTACGAACTGCGAGAGGGTTGGTGTCGGGCGGGGGGGCGAAGAGTTTCGGAGTCTTGATGAAGAATGCCGGGGTCTTGCTTGGGCGTGCCGGCCCATCCGTTCTCGCATGTTTTGGATGCGCAAGCCCACCCGCAATCGCAACCTCGGGGCGTGCCGGCCCATCCACAGTCGCACGTTGCCGCGCGCTCTGGTCCTAGTTTGTTGCGCCCCAGGGGTGGGGTGGGGGGGGGGCAAATCGTGCCCCCCCCCCCCCCCGGGGCGCCCGCAAACAGGCGAGGAGTGGTCGGGGATGGGTAGAGACATTTACGGGCCGGGCGCTCGCATCAGAACTGGTCGCGGCGAATCCGTGCTCCCGCTTTGTCTGCTGAAGACTGGCACGCCGCTCCTCCGTATTCGATCGGGCTTCTCTTCCCGCGGTCCACTGCTCGATCGTGGCGTGGCCCTCCCCCCCCGGGAAGTCAGTGTGTCGGCCTCTCTCCGGATGGATCGGCGTGCCTCAGGCTACGTCTTCTCCTCCTCCTCCTCCTCTTTCTTCTCCTCCTCCTCCTCCTCGTCGTCCTCCTCCTCCTCCTCTTCCTCCTCCTCCTCCTTCTTTTCCTCCCCCTACATGTAAATTGATGCTATTGGGCTTTCGCGGACAGCGAAGCGCGACGATGTTTTGGCTGGTCTCAGCTCAGTGTTGGCGGCGATCTCCAGAGCGGTCATGAACGAAATTCAGTGCATCATCGCGCCTGACAGCGCGTCTAAGGTTGCTATCGTTCTCGAGCTTGGTAGAGCTTAGCAGTCGCGGTTGGGAGATCTTGCAGGACCTGACCCTTCGTGCTCCTCGGCCGTGTATTTAGGTATCGATTGTACGGCGGGGCAGGCTAGGAGGACGAAAGGAAGAAGTGTCAAACAGAAGACCAGGGAGCCGTATTAGGAAACAGCGTCATGTGTTCGGAAGGTCAGCTCGCGAGATTTCAAGGTTTTTTGTAGTGGCCGCTTGCCTGGCTTGACTTATGGGGCGGATGTGCACGGGGTGAGCAATTCTGAGCTGGAGGGCGCGAGGGTTCTGGCAGGCAAATGTTTACGGCCCACCAGTGGGAGATCCTTGTCGGCTGCGCGCGTTATTGAAGACGAGCCTTGTTGGTACGATGCAGTTGCGCCTAGTGTTCGCTGGATCAAGGAGGTGTGGACAGCATATCATAAGTCGTTCAAGTTTTCTGTTACATTGCCTGAGTTACGTCGTCTTTGGTCGTCGGTGTTGTCGTGCCCACACCCGCCTGCCACTTGGAGGGCAGTTTGAGGCCCCATCAGTGCTTTTGTACTTGTCTTCGCAGCGTATCGGGTGGCGGATGAAGGATTTCGCCAGTCCCGTTGGTTATTAGGATACGGAAGGTTACCTCACGTTCGCCAGCCCCGCCCAGTTGAAGTTGTTGCTGCGTCGGGCTGTCGCTCGCAACTTGGAAGTTTCGATCGCATCAAAGCACGCGGTGGAACATGGGAGGGCTTGTTTCGATATCGTCAATGGGGAGGCTAGGCGTAACACGTTCAGTCCACTAGAAGCGGGGACCATCCGCAACCTGGCGTGCGGTGGCTGCTGGAGGGCAGACAGGGCACTTGCGCTCGGCTGTGTTCTCAACGGTGCTTAGCTGTTGTGCCCGCTCTGCAGAAAGACTTCAAAACGTCGCGCGCTATCGTTCATGCGTTTGTCCTGAGGTCGGGGAGGAGAGAGTCGAACGGGTCAAGGATCATATCGCCAAGCGTGCTAGGATGGATCTCGCTAAGGAAGAGATGCCTTTGTTCGCCCGTGGCATTTTGGAACATCCCGAAAGCTGCTGGCCGCAGCCTCAGAAGTGTGGGGGTCGAGTGGTCAGGGAAGCCGATGATCCGGGTGAGTTCGATGAAGGCTTGATCCAATCGAGCCTTTCTTTATGACGGTAGTTGTCTCACGCATCCGTTCCCTGAATTTTCAAGCGCGGTGTGGGCATCGTCTAAGTTACCCCTCGAGGGGGCCTTGTGCGTTCTCTGGGGGGCCCCGTTTGTGCCCCGACTCCCCAGCAGGCCTCCGCTGCGGAGTTCGCGGATCTTGACTACAGGGCGTTGCACTTGGGAGGGCCCTGCGAAGTTCATATTGACTGCGTGGCCACTTGTTGTCAGTTCCAGCTTCCCTGCTAAGAGCGCACATCGTTTAAAGGGGGATATGATGGCCAGTTTCAAGCTTTGAGTGCATGACGGCGCGTGCCCATTTAGTCCCTGGGGGGCCATGTGCTGACGAGAGCGAGGTGTTCCGCCTTCGTGGGAACGGCCACGCTGGCGCCGCTGCGAATCAAGGGGCCAGAGTCCACCCTCAGCCGTCTGAGGCTGAACAGAGTACTCCAGATTTCGTAATAAAAGGGAGGGGGTCTGGACCCTCCAAGACAAGCCATTTCAGACCTCCCCCATGGGAGAACCCTCCAAAACATCGTCCCCAGACCCCCCAGGCCCTCCAAGATAGCCTGGAAGAGACCCCCCCCGAAATGAGACCCCCCTCCCTTTATTACGAAATCTGGAGTAGGGTGGACAATGACATCGACGTCGCTCGTGACGTTTGCCGGTTTTTTTCTGCCAAGGTTTCCCCCCCCCCCCCCCCGGCCGCGCCTGAGTTTAGATGGTACCGAGCTTTGGAAGGCTTCTCGTGTTGGCGCGCCCGAGGGGGCCCCAGAGCTGCCCCGTGCCTGGGAATGACAAGGTCTGGCTTGGAGGTGCTATGTACTCCGGATTTCGTAATAAAAGGGAGGGGGGTCTCATTTCGGGGGGGGTCTCTTCCAGGCTATCTTGGAGGGCCTGGGGGGTCTGGGGACGATGTTTTGGAGGGTTCTCCCACGGGGGAGGTCTGAAATGGCTTGTCTTGGAGGGTCCAGACCCCCTCCCTTTTATTACGAAATCTGGAGTACGTATGATGGGTTCCAGATCTGTTGCTATGCCCGTAGGTGGAGGGTGCAGCGGCCCCTGGAAGACTGATTTGGATTGGGCTGACCTGTTAGAGCACGACGTGGTGGTACTGCCTGTTCCTGCTAGGTTCGATTTGCACATGTGCATCTTTCGGTGGGGGTTGTGGGGCTTGTCTTCCTCAAGCTGCGTTTGTAATCAAAGACGGGGTCGGCGAGACTCTGCCCCAGGCTCCCATCGGCCCATGGCAAGACCAACATTGATTAGGCTCTGGCTGGGCGTCGTTCCGGAAGGCCCGACCTTCCGATCTCGATCCCCGCCTCCGCCTCTGTCCCTCGGCCCCCACAGGTGGAGGGGGAGGGGGACAACGTGGACTCTCTCCGCCTTGTTGGCGAGAACACAACGCAGTTTTGTTCGTTGTCACAAAAACGCGGACCTGGGAACCTTCTACCCCTGCCGCCCCGCCGCTGGCGCCGCGGTTCGCCGCGGTGCCTGTGGTGGGGCGGGTTGGGTCGGTTGGGGGGTGCGTTTGGGGTGGCTCGCCTCAGGTCTTCATGGACTTCGTGTTCCTCGTCTTGTTCGTGTTCTTTGTCCACGTCTCCCTGCGGTGGGGGGAGGGTAAATATACCCCCGCGTCGCGCGCGCTGCCCCGAGGGCGCTTGTCGGCCGAACGCGAGGCTGGCGCCCTCGGTGCGCGCGTCGCGGGCCGCCGTGGCGGCTTTTGTTTCCGTATGACCGTGTCAGTATGACCGTGTCAATGAGGCCGTGTCAATGCGACCGTGCCTGGGCCGTGTCAATGCGACCGTGCCAATACGACCGTGTCAGTGCGACCGTGTCGATAAAGCCGTGTCAATGCGACCGTGCTATGGCCGTGTCAATGCGACCGTGCCAATACGACCGTGTCAGTGAGACCGGGTCAATAAGGCCGTGTCAATGTGACCGTGCCTGGGCCGTGTCAATGCGACCGTGCCAATACGACCGTGTCAGTGCGACCGTGTCGATAAAGCCGTGTCAATGCGACCGTGCTATGGCCGTGTCAATGCGACCGTGCCAGTATGACCGCGTCAATGTGACCGTGTTGATGCGGCCGTGTCAATGCGACCGTGCCTGGGCCGTGTCGACGCGACCGCGCCAGTAAGATCGCGTCAATGCGACCGCGTCTGTAAGGCCGTGTCAATGCGACCGCGTCTTTTCGATTGCGTCAACGCAACGCGTCAATTACGCCGTGTCGTTGCGACCGTGCCAATTTCTCCGCGTCACTGCGTCCGTGTCTTGTGGGGCGTGTCAAGGGGACCGTGCCGTTGCGACCATGTCAACGCGTCCGTCTCGCCGCGACCGTATCAATGCGAATGTGTAAAAGCGAATGCGTCATTGCGACCGCGTCAGCGCGACCGTGTCAGTGCGACCACGCCAGTATTACCGCGTCAATGCGACCGGTTTCCGCCGCCCAGCATGTTGACATTCGTCAGGAGACGCGCGCAATGATCGTTGTTACGCGACGGAGCCAGCAGTGCGCGCAGGCAGAAGACGCGAGCCGCATACGCCGTTGGGCGCGCCGCGGCCGCACCAGCGATGTGCGCTGCAACGCCCACGCTTTCCATGAGCCTGGCTGATTTTCTTGCGGCCCATGATGATACAAGCCGCGGCGCCGAGTGGCTTCGGCAGTGCGCAGCCCTATGCCAGGCGCCGCGAGCGGCTGCGAATGCCGCCACGACGCGCCAGTGCCTCGCGCGCAGGACAATGAGTTGGAGTCAGTGCGTGATCTTGCGTTTGCAGATCCCGGCGCACTGCAGGGCAACCCGTCCGCGGGTAAGCGCTCCTTCTTAGCCAGAGTGATGGCTGCCGCGAAGTCTCTGACAGCGGAGGAACAGCGCGCGGCTGATCCGGCCAGCGCAGGCAGCGCGGCCGGGAGCGGGTCAGCACCTGAGCCGATGTGCCACGTGGACATTCAGGCGAAGTTGCAAGGAGGCGCTCTGAAGGATGTGGGCCAGGCGTTTTGGCCGCGGTCCGCGGCGGTCGACGCCCTCGAGACGGACGTGAAGCGGCTGCAGCGTCGCGGCATCAAGCGGCCATTTGTGTTCGCTGACCTGAAGAAGTTCTTGCCGTCCTGGGCAGAATCGAAGAGCGCGAAAGAGGAGGCTGATGAGGGCCCGCCCATGTCTCGGGATCTTCGCGACCTTTCGCGCGCGCTCGGCGTAGCGAACCCAGTCAAAGCGAAGTCGCTCACTTTCACGCAATGGCATGCCGCCTTCGACAGGTGCACGCGTCTGCGCGCGGGGCGCGCACCCAAGAGCAACGGCGTCGTCCGAGCGCGTAGGTACGCCATCGCTTGCGTCTGCACGGAGCAGATGACGCTGGCTGCGACGATTCGCCACCGCCAGAACGTCATGAAGGCCCGCCTATCGCCGTTGCTCTGCGGATCCAGCGGCGCGAGTGCGATGCGCGCGCGGCGCGGCAGGTGGCCGCGCAGGCGCCCAATGCTAATCGGAGTGGCGCGCTGGGGCTCGTATACGATGAGATTTGCCGGCGCACTTGGGCAGAGAGGTCTCGCGCCGGTGATGATTCCCTCGACATCGAAACTGTCGTGGCAACGATCGATGTGACTCTCTTGGGCGAGGCAGAGGCCGCGTACGATCGCGAAAGTCAGGAGCGCTCAGCCCCCCGCGGGGGCAAGGGTGCCAAGGGCGGCGGAAAACCCGGCAAGGGCGGCGGCAAGGGCGCCAAGGGCGGCGGCAAGGGCAAGTTCCCGCCTGCGCCCCCGGCGGCGCCGAACGACCGCGGCGAGTACGGGGAGCCGCGGGCCAAGAGAGCCAGGCATCACGAGCGCTGATCAACGTTCCTGCGCCGCGCAGGCGCGGGTCGGTGCGCGCGCGCGCGACGGCGGTAGCCGGACGGCGCGCAGGCGCAGCTGAGAGTCCAGCGGTGACATGTGAAGCATGCCGCGGACAGGAGGCTGGAAGCGCGGCGCACCTACATGTATGTCGCGCGCGGTGGCGTCGCGCTTGCGCAGGCTACCAATTCGGTGTGGACGCGCGGGGCGCAGCCTACACCGGTTGTTTCACTGGAAGAAGTTGCCGGCGCGGGCGCTCCCGCGGTGGGCGGGGTGCAAGCCCATTTGTCGAAAGGCCCCATCGCGTATCCGTCTTTGCTCCCGCGCGCGCGCGTTAAAAATCTGTCGCGTTGTAGGAGAGCTTGACGCTGGCGACGTGCAGAAGATAGAATTTATCAACTGTGCAATGAAGGACGGATTTCACATCGCGCCATCGCGCGGGATTGAGGAAGACGTTCGCTGCGCCATAGAGTGGGAAGCGTCCAGAGACAGCGTAGAGGTTATGCGTCTGCGCGACAATATGCTATCACGCCTGGAAGCGTGGGGACAAGCGTTACGACGTGACGGGGCCGTCGAGCAATGGTTCGCCGGCGCTGACGACGCGACGCGCGCCGTGTCCGCCGACGTGAATGGGCCGCTTTTAGCTGCTCTGCTCGACATGACGAGCTACGATGACACGGCCGCGGCTGATCTGTTCCGCTACGGCGCGCCTTTGCTCGGAAAGCTGCCCCATGCGGGCAGAGGGCCCGCAAAGAAATTCCCGGAGCCCACGTCGTCCGAGGAGTTGCTGACCTCCTCCCCCGTGCACAATAGAGCCATTTTGTCTTCCTTGCGAGAGGACGTGAACTCGTCTGCGATCCACGAGGGCGCGCTCGCCGATGCGTCTCTGTCGCGGATGACCGCTCCGGTTGTGCTGGCCAAGGCGGACTTGGGCAGGGTGCGTCTGTCCCCGCGTTTCTCCATTGTGCAGGGCGTCAAGCCGGATGGCGCGCCCAAGGTTCGCGTAGTAGACGATGAATCGAGAGGGGGCATCAACTCGGCGTGCCAGCCCGCCGAGAGGTTGTTGCTGGACGGGGCTGACGTTTTGGTGGACGCCCTGCGCTGCTATCACGGTCTGCGCGGGCACGCACCGGCACTGTTTAAGGCTGACATCGACTCCGCTTACCGGCGTGTGCCTATCGCTCCTGAACACAGGCTCGGGATTTCCGGGTGCCCCCCCCCGTTAAAAGCATCGACCTGGGGGCTCGTGTCGGGGTTCCAGAGGAACCCGGCGTTTGCGGTGTCGATGTCGGCCTTGCCACAGGTGGGCAGCTTACAGCACGTATTTGCACGACGGAGACATTTGGGTCACTGGTCACCTGGCGTTGATGTTCGGCGCCCTGGCTGCCGTCTTTGGGTGGGACCGAGTCGGAGCTGCCTTGGCGCACCTCGCCCGCAAGCTCTTAAAGATTCCCACCCTCCGATACGTGGACGATTTCTTTGGGCCGTGCGCACCCGCAACTAAAGAGCATACCATGGCATCGCTGGCCAGACTAGTGCGCCTGCTCCTAGGTCCAGGAGCGGTTTCCGATAAGAAGCTGGAATGTGGCGACGAGCTGGAGATTTTGGGCCTGCATGTGTCCTTTTCTCTCAGCGGGATCAACTTGTTTCCCGCGCCCAAGAAGGTGCGCAAGTGGCTTTTCTTGATCAAGCAAGCGCTCGACTGCGGGACACTATGTGCCGGCCAAGCCAGCAAGCTGGCCGGCGCTCTCAGCTGGGCAGGTCAACATTGCTTCGAGCGGCTAGGGCGTGCGATGTTGCAGCCCCTGTTCGCGCAGCAGAATGCGCGACGGGGTGTCGTTCGCGCCCCGCTCAACTTGGCGCTGTCATGGTGGGCGGAGGTGCTGGCCCTCGGCATCCATCAGTCCAAGCCGTGGGCGCAGCTGGAACGGCAAGAAGTGCACTTGTTCGCTGACGCAAGGGGCGGGTCCGATCCACGGCTCGCCGCCGTGCTGTTCGTCGATGGTCGCGCCTTCTGGTCCGACGCCCCTCCAGACCAGGAGCTGCTGGAGGACTTGGCGCCGCGCCGGGACTCTCAGATTATGGCGTTAGAACTGCTCGCTATAGCGCTGGGATTAGCTACCTTTAGTGAACTGCTGGCGGACCGCCGAGTGGTGATTTGGTCCGACAATGTGGGCGCAGAAGGGGCAGTGCGGAGCGGTCGCGCTTCCGCTTGGGACCACTCCCGCATCATTCACGCCATGTGGTTCCTCATCGCACGCACCCGGTGTTCGCCGTGGTTTGCGCGGGTCCCATCAGCAGAGAACATCGCCGACCTTCCGTCGCGGGAGGAGTACGAGTTGCTACGTGTTCTTGGGGCGAACTTCGTGACGCCGCGCTTACGCGCGGCTGAGTTCTTCGCACCGGAGACGTTTCTGGCCCGCGCTCTGCCGGCGGGAGCGCGCCGTCGCGCGTCGTCGCGCCCCGCGAGCGCCGTTGCGCATCGAAGGCGGCACGAAGCAACGAAGGCGAGTGAGCCGCTGTCCCGCGTCGAGCCCGTTGCGAGCCATGCCTCGCGCGTGCCTTGCGAGGGCGGCCCGCGCGAGGTGATGCCAAAAGCCGACAGTGGAAGCTGCGTCGTTAACCGGCCCCATCGATGGGCCCCTGGTCGGTTGTCCTATGCGTCAGCGCGCGGTCCCAGCGCAGCCAGCGACGGGCGCTCAGTCGAGCGATAAGCCATGACGTTGTTTCATGAGGTCCGCGGCGTCCTGCCAGAGCTTTCACCCATGGTTACCTTTGCGTTGATCGAGTTGCTGCGGCGCCAGGACATAACGCATCTCAGAGATCTGCAGCTAGCGCGCGTCGATTGGTTCGAACCGGTGTCTGCCGCAGAAGGGGAACGAGGCGTCAGCCCTGACGCCCTGCGCGTAGCGCTGTCAGAGTTAATTAACGAAGCGAAGAAGCCATCTGCCGTCGTGCGCGGCGCAAAGGACGAACCTCCGCCTGCACCCGACGTGCATCAGCGCGAGTGCCGCAGCCGCAGTCGCCCTGCCAGGCGGCGAGCTGCCAAGTGCGATGAGCTTTCGGCGGCTTGCGGTGCTGTGCGGGACCTTGAGCTGGCCGTCAGCATAGCGCGCCAGTGCACCATCGAGCCGCGCGCGGGCCCCCGCCGTGAAGTCGAGGCCCTGCGGCAGGGCCTCGCCCAGCGAAGCTTCAGCGAATGGTCGAATTCGGCTCGGGTCGCCGCGATTCTGGGCAGCTGCCCGAAAACGTGGCCCAGCGTAGTCAGCGCCTTCCGCTGCTGGGCGACTTTCGCCATGACCGTGCTCGGCTGCGACGCGGGGGAAGTGATTCCGCCGTCGCCCGAGGGCCTTGCATTGTGGAGCACATGCTTCCGTTGTAAAGGAACATTCGACAACTATATTTCGCACGTCAGATTAGTCTGCATCCTGTTGCGCGTCCCGCTGGACGCGCTGAGCGACCCGGCAGTCGAGCGCGCGGCTCGCGCGGTGCAAGCGCGAAACACTTGGCAGGCCAGGCCCAAGATGTTTATTCGGGAGGCGCTCCTCGCCAGATTACTGAAGCATCTCGAACGCCACCAATCGGGGCGCGAGCTGCAGATGCTTTTCTTGACGGCGTACATATTCCTGTTGCGATTGCCGTCGGAAGCACTGCCGATGCACGTCGCTCGGGACGGCGATCCGCCGCGGGCGGTCGAGCCGAAGAGCTGCCTACGCCTGCATGACGGCTCGATCTCGCTGACGTTGCTTTGGCGCAAGAATCGCGCCACGCCGCTCACGATGACGCGCACGTGCTGGTGCGCGCGCTGTCCATCAACGTGCCCCGTGCACGCGCTGGGGAAATTCTGCGCCGACAGCGCGGCCCAGCAGCCTTTTGCGGGTTTCCGCCCGGACGCTGTCCTATCGGCGTTGAGAGCGGCCCTGCAAGAGCTCGGGGTGCCGCGGCACGATGCCTATCGCACCCACGATTTTCGTCGGGGCCACGCCCAAGACATGGCGGTGCGTGGCTCGCGGCTGGCCGACATCCTTCGCGCCGGAGATTGGCGGTCCGCCGCCTTCCTGTCATATTTAGACAGGGATGCGCTTGAGGACAGCGCCGTCAGGGAAGCGCACGGCGGCGCTTCGTCCAGCGACGAAGACAAGGACTGAGGTGGCTGTGAGCCTATAGAACACCTTCGGCGAGAACAGCGTTGGGTTTTCCTCGCGCGCAGGTGCAGCAAGGGCCTTGGGTGTCGCTGCACCCGCGCGCTCCCGCGGGGAGCGGCGAGCGACGAGTGCGCCGCTCGCCCCCCCCCGCGGGCGCGTGCCTACCCAACGCGCAGCGCTCCCCGCGCTCTCCCCCAACCCTCGGGTTTTCCAGGGTAGCGTCTTTTGTGGGCGAGAACACAACGCAGTTTTGTTCGTTGTCACAAAAACGCGGACCTGGGAACCTTCTACCCCTGCCGCCCCGCCGCTGGCGCCGCGGTTCGCCGCGGTGCCTGTGGTGGGGCGGGTTGGGTCGGTTGGGGGGTGCGTTTGGGGTGGCTCGCCTCAGGTCTTCATGGACTTCGTGTTCCTCGTCTTGTTCGTGTTCTTTGTCCACGTCTCCCTGCGGTGGGGGGAGGGTAAATATACCCCCGCGTCGCGCGCGCTGCCCCGAGGGCGCTTGTCGGCCGAACGCGAGGCTGGCGCCCTCGGTGCGCGCGTCGCGGGCCGCCGTGGCGGCTTTTGTTTCCCCTCACCCTTCGCCGCTCCTTTGGTTGGGGTGGGGCGCGGGGTGTCGCTGCACCCGCGCGCTCCCGCGGGGAGCGGCGAGCGACGAGTGCGCCGCTCGCCCCCCCCCGCGGGCGCGTGCCTACCCAACGCGCAGCGCTCCCCGCGCTCTCCCCCAACCCTCGGGTTTTCCAGGGTAGCGTCTTTTGTGGCGGTCGGACCCGGCTGGAGTCGGCTGCCACGGGAGAGGGTGCTGGTCTTGATAGGGGAGAATCGGAGGCCAGCTCTGACTGACAGGCTCCAGAGTCTTTGGCCTTTTCAGTCTGAGTCTTGGTATGCTTTGCTGGCACTGCCTGAGCCAGCAGAGTTGTCAGTCACCGCAGCCTTCTCGCGTGTCGCGTGCTGGCTTTGTGGCGCGCCCTGTCTCCTGGGGTGCTGACTTCTCCAGGCCTCGGCT
>CAUYUJ010014741.1:342311-354811 GCA_963575745.1 Prorocentrum cordatum | reverse complement strand
CTTGGGGCCGTCTTCGGGCCCTCTTGGGCGATCTTGGGCGCCTTCGGGTCTGTTTTGGGGCCCTCTTGGACCGTTTTGGGGCCCTCTTGGGGGCCTCTCGGGCCGTCTTGGGGCGGTCTTGGGGGCCTTTGGGGGCATCTTGGAGCGTCGAAAGCCCGAAAACGCGAGAACTCGAAAAACATAGAAAAACACATATGTGAAATCATTGACTTGTGTTTCTTTGGCACTCTTTGGGGTCCTCTTGGGGCGCTCTTGGGGCTTCTTTTGGGGCTTCTTGGGTCGTCTTGGGGCCATTTTCGGCGTCTTCGAGCGCTCTTGGGCCGTGATTCCGACTCGTAGGTTGGAGCTGCTTTGAGGTTCCTTGGGCCGCTCCTGGGGCGATCTGGAGGGCCTCGAAAACCGCACCCAGGGAGTTCCGGCATACTTGAGAGAACCTTGCCAGGACCTTGCAGGGAGTCGGCTGCGGTGCTTTTCGTTTGGGGGCTCCCAGAGGATGGCCCCCGCGCGCGCACTGGAATGGACATGTACTCTGCGAACCAGTTGCCGGAGATCTTAGCACGCCTCTGGCCCGTTGTGCCGGCGAATTCTCGACGACATCCTGTTTGGAGCTATCCGTGGAAGGGGTGGCAGATGAATGCGCTGGTACGGCTCACTGGCCCAGTTGTGCCAATACGCTGCTGCGGTGGCTCCGAACCCATCCTGGCAATCAGCTACCCCCGTCCCGCTAGCACCTCCCAGGACCTCGCCGCCAAGACGAAAAACCCGAAGGCGAAGGTGCTGGCTGAGTGTCTGGACAAGGCCCTGGCCCCGGCCCGCCGCGGTCGGAAGCGCTTGGAGGAAGGTTTTCGGATAAGGAATAGGTGTTGCTATGAGTCCGCCGTGCTGGCAGAAAGCCCGACTTTTCTGCGAGAGTTGGTGGGTAGTTCTGGTGTGCACGCCCAGTTTCGTTGCTGAGTAGTCGTTGTCCGAGTACAGAGGCTAGATTCGGGGAAGGTGTATTCGGGGTGATGTGATGCCAGAGAGGTGTCGACATTCCAAGTTGAGGGGGCGAAGCAGGCCACAGAGCCACTGCGAGGATCCGTCGGGCACCTGCGGCTGAAGCACGGTAGTCTGCAGCACCTCGTGGAATAGAAAGAGGAAAGACGAGGAGAAGAGAATTCTGCAGCAGTCTGCAAGGAGGAGATAAGAAATTTGCACAGACATGAGCTACGGCTGTTGGAGTACAAACGGCAGAACAGCCGAGGGCTCCCAGAAGCCGATGCAGGCCACAGGGGGTCGGTGGGTTTGCATGCAAACCTTGCCACAGGGGTCTTCAGAAATCGTGTGCGGGGCGTGCCGAAATATGAGAGGCGGGGGCGCATGCGACCCCTGTGAGTTGGAGCCCTCGGTGGAGCTTGCTGTGAGGCGGCGAAACATGTGAGGGGTGTACCGAAATGAGCGGCGGGGGCTTGTGCGGTGGAATTCCATGTGGGGCCACGAAACATGTGAGGCGTGTGCCGAAATGTGTGGCGGGGGCCCATGTGAACGCAGCCCCTTGGGCCTCAGGTGAAGCTCCCTGTGGGGCCACGAAACTTGTGATGGGTGGACTGTAATTTAGATGGTGCGCCATATGGGGCGACAAAGCGTGGGAGTTTTGTGCCGAAATGTGCTGCGGGGGCGCACGTGAACGCAGCCACTGGGACCTGCAGTGGAGCTTTCTATAAGGCCACGAATCGCGTGAGGGTTCTGCCGACATGTGCGGCTGGGGCGCATGTGAGCGCAGCTACTGTGGCCTCAGGTGGAGCCCCCTCGTGGGCCACGAAACGTGTGAGGGGTGTGTCGACATATGCGCCGGGGACCCATGTGAACGCAGCCATTGGGGCCTCAAGTGGAGATCCATATGGGGCCACGAAACGTGTGAGGGGTGTGACGACATATGATTGATGATGGTGATAATGTTGATGCTGATTCTAATGCTGCTGATGATCAAGTGGGTGATGAAGATACATATCATGCTGATGATGGTGGTGGTGGTGGCAACCGTACTGAATAAGAGTCTGATGAAGATGATGCGGCTGCTGCTGCTGCTTCTGCTGCCGACGATGATGATGATGATGATGATGATGATGATGATGGTGATGATGATAATGATGATGACGTTGATGATGACGATGATGATGGTGATGATGATGATGATGATGATGCTGATGCTGATGATGACGACGAAGATGAGGGAGGAGGGGGAGGAGGGGGAGGGAAGGATGAGAGGAGACACAGGGCGCTACTGTTTCAAAACGCGGGCCCTCCACGACTAGATAGTTGGGAATTACTGATGTCCCCCCCCACGGTAAGCATTAGTTGTTGTGTGTCAGACATCCAATTAACTCGGTTGAGAAGTTGACATGTGTCTAGCACAACAATTTGTATCCCGCTTTTCAGTGGTCGTCCTCACGTACGCTTTGCGTTGACGCTGCAGTGTATGACGACGCAGCATGTTGACACTGAATCCCGTTACTTCACGAGGGCAACGTCGGTCGAGGGCATGTTTGGGATGGGCCAAATTTCGGCCCATTGCGCAGCCCCTCTCTTGTATATGAAGTGGACATGCGCTCTATTCTCGCACGGCTGGGTCGCGATCGCCTGCTCCCCTGCTTGTGTCGATCCGAGGCCAACGAGAAGTTCCTCGATGCCAACAAGAATCCTGGCTGGGTGCCTAGTCTTGCCGGCAGCTCTTCAGCGGAACGGGCCCAGGGGCTGGGAAGGATGGGTGGAGGGACGGAGGGATGGCCATGTGATCCGAACGGCGAAACGGATGGAGGGGCGGCTGGATTGGCCGAGGTGGGTCCAGAGATGGAGGGAGGCGGACGATAACCAGGCTCCGAAGTGACGCCGCTCTTCCCGGGGCCCCGCTGCGAGCCCGGCGTGCCCGAGGCCGCAAGTGCGGCCAGCCCGACAACCGGGCGAGCCACTTCTACCTGGCGATGTACTGGGCGCAGGCCCTGGCCGAGCAGAGCGCGGACGAGGCGCGCCTGCGCTGGTTGAGTCTGGCCCGTCATTTTCGTCGTCGTCGTCGTCGTCGTCGTCGTCGTCGTCGTCGTCGTCGTCGTCATTTTCGTCGTCGTCATTTTGGTCGTCGTCATTTTCGTCGTCGTCGTCGTCGTCGTCGACGGGGTTGGCTCACGCATTCAGGCAGTGGCAGGCGGTGCGGGCAAGCTCTTTGTCCATATATCCACTGCGTCTTGGAGCTTCGGAGGCTCCCTTCCTCCGATACCAGAGGCGCCGTGGATAGGGACAGAACAGTGTCGCCCTGAGAGGTCATACACAAGTGGTGAGGAAGTCTCAGGCGAAACGCCCGGACTGCCCTGAAAACTGGCCTCGGGGTGCGACAGGGAAAAATAATCTTAGAGGGAAAGGAACGAGGGAGCCCGAAACCTTTCGACGTCCACAGACCTTCTGGCACTTCCCGGGCACTCGGGGGCTCGATGCCGCCCTCCCGGTGCTCTCTCTCTCTCTCTCTCCAACGGGGGGCCTCCTGCGCTTCCCCCCTCGTGGCCAGGGCGGCTCCAGATGGGACTTCGCCCCCCCCAAGATCGCGAGGGTCTTGCAGTACGATGTCACCAATGCTCGAGTAGGATATCGACTACAATTTGCCCCACAATTGATTTGCTCGTCGAATCTATGACCAAAACAGACCCTTCGAATCCATATACGAGCATGCTACGTATTTGTTCCTCGTACGAACAATATTATTCGGGGGTGAATCACTTCTGTAGTCGATCCCCTACTCGACATGTATTCGGCCCCTCCGGGTGGACGATCCTGGCAAGCATGCCACACGGGCGGCAGCGGCGGCTGTGGATGTGTTGACTAGTCGATTGTGGCGCCACCGCGCTCTGCAATGTGCTGCCCCCCTGGAGACCAGTCCGTGCGCTGAACTGGGCGCTGTCAAGTGGCCTGGAGTTCCCAGCTGCTGCGGCCGCGGCCTCTGGCAGCGTTCTTACTGACCGCCCCCATCGGTCGCGCTCGTGGGACTCGCACGCCTTCCTCACGGCCCCCGGTGGCTACCGCTTGCACCGCAGCATGGGGACTGGCCCCAGGCCGCTGCGACCGCATCCCTTGGCAGCAACCCGTCACAGACGACGGAGTGGTCGCGTTGCCCACCTGGAGCCTCCGCAGCGGAGCGGCCCGCAGCCGCGCCCTGCTGGAGGGTCGCTGCAGCCCTGCCCCCCAAGAGTGCCGCACACTGGCGAGCCGCTGCCGCCACAGTCCCGGCGGCCCCGGCTTGGCCGCGCTCTCGCAGGTGCTGCTTGCGAGGCGTGGCCGCCGTCTCGCCGGGGCCGCGGCGGCAGGAGCTCGGCGAGGGCTGCCCTCGCCCGCCGTCAGCCAGCCCGGCCTCCAGGGGCGCAGCCTTTTGCAGCTCCCTGCTCCGGGCTCCTGCTCCTCCTCTCCTCGGTCCTCCCCCCCCCCAGCCGCGTGCCCTCGCTGCCCAGAGCGCAGCGCTCGCGCGACGGCGCGGCAGTCGGCCCCTCCCCCCCCTGCTCCCCGGAGGCGCACGTCCGCAGCAGCCTTCTGGGCGCCCGGTGGCACCGTCGCGCCCAGAGCCAGGCAGCCCCCAGAGGCAGCCCCGGAGGGCCTTTCCACTGCGCAGCCGCACGCCCGGTTCACTGCGGCCATGGTGGCGTTCTCCCCCCCCCCCAGAAGTGCGAAGTGCAGCTGGGGGGCCTTGCCAAGTCGCCGTGGGGTTGTGCCCTCTGCCCTCCAAACGTGCCCTCGTGCCTCCCGCGGGCCGGTGCATGAGGCCACCAGGTGCCACCCCACGGAGGGGAACCAGCCAATCAGCCGCCTTATCTTACTCTTCCTCCTATTACTCCTCATCCTCCTCCTCTTACCATTCCGCTTCCTGCTCATCCTGCTTATTCTCCTCTTCCTGATACTATTCCTCCTCCTTCTCTTCTTTCTCCTGCTCTTCATCGTAAGTTTTCCTCCTCTTCCTTCACCTCATCCTCTTCCTCCTCTTCCTCCTCCCTCATCCCTCGTCTTGCTCTCTGCTCCCTGCTTCCTGCTTCCTCCTTATCCTCCCTGCTTTTCCCCATCGGCCTCGTGCATCCCCCTATCTATCTTCTACTCCTGCGGCTCCTTCTACTTCTAATGCTCCTCTGCTGGATTCCTGCAGGCCATCTCGAAGCAGTTCACGCGGATCAAAGCTGAGCTGGAGGCGAACGAGAGCGTCATCATCGACGAGATGATCGCTTGCCAGGGAAGGCCCTTCGTGCTGCTGCTTCTTCTCCCCCGCCCAGTCTGAGGAAGGATTGGCCAGGCCATCAGGCGCTGAATGTGGTGAGGCTCCATTGGGGGCCTGCGCAAATCCGCGACTAGGCTTAGGCGTTCAGGGTGTTTGACGTGCCTTCCCCCTCCCCCGTCCGCCGTTCGCCATCCTTTGAGTGTCAGGGCTTCAGGGTGCTCGACGTTGCGGCGCTCGCCGACCCGTTTAGTCGCTCGCCTCCCCGCTCAGGCGCTCAGGGGCGTCTGACGTGCCCCCCCCTTCCCCGGCCCCTCCCCCCCCCCCCCCCCCCCCCCCCCTGTGGTGCCCGCCCGTTTTCGCCATCCGCCGCCCCCCGCATCTCCGTTACACCGTCCCCCGCCCCCCCCCCCCTGCCCTTCCCCACCCGTCTCCGCGCTCCGGGCCGGGCTTGTGCCCCGCCTTCCCCCCCCCCCCCGGGTCCCCCCCCCCCCCCCCCCCCCCCCCCCTCCCCCCCCCCCCCCCCGTCCCCCCCTCCTCCCCCCCCCCCCCCCCCCCCCTCCCCCCCTAGCCCCCCCCCCCCCCCCCCCCCACCCCCCCCCCCCCCCACACCCCCCACGGCCGCCGACTTCCCGTTTTTTCCTCTTTTCTCCTTTTTGTTTTTTTGTGCGTTTGCCCCGTCACGCGTCCCGTGCCGCGGGCGCCGCCCTCGCGCCGCTCCTGCGTCCCCGCGCCCCGTGCCGCCTCGCAGTGGCGCTGGACTGCCAGACACAGGCGCCGCGCGGGGACCAACGAGCCCCATCGCGTCGTCGTCTTCATCTCATTCCTCCTCCTCCCTCCTTTCTCACTCGTTTTCTTCCTACTCCCCCTCCTTCTTCCTCCTCACCTCCTCCTCCCTCCTCCTCCTCCGCCTCCTCCTCCTTTTTTTCCCCGTCCCTCCTCCTCCCTCCGCCTCCTCCTCCTCCTCCTCCTCCTCTGCCTGGGACGCGTCTACAGATGGGACGCGCTCGGCTGGTGCACGGACTCCTTGCCGCAGGGCTTCCTGGACTATCAAACGATCTGCGACTTGTCCCTTCAGCTGCTCGTCGCCTGGGCGACCAGGACAGAACGACGTAGTCTCTCTGGCTTTGAAGTTCGCGTTCAGGCACCGCTTCGATGAGCGTGCCAAAAATCTATCGTCCTCCTTCTCTTCCGTCTCTTCCTCCTCCTCCTCCTCCTCCTCCTCTGGCCCGCCTGCGCCTCTCCCTCCTCCTCCTCCTCCTCCTCCTCCTCCTCCTCCTCCTCCTCCTCCTCCTTCCCCCTCCCCATCCCTCTTCCTTCTCTTCTTCCGAGGCCGACGACCACGGCAACAGCGGCGGCGGCGATGACGATGCCGACGACCCCCCGGGAGGCCCGTCGACATTGGCGGCTATTACCCGCCAGACCCCGAGAAGGCCCCGCGGCGGGCCGGCCCCGCGCCGCAGAACTCTGGGGGGCCCGGCCGGCCGGCCGCCCTCGGGCTGCCCGCGCTCCTTCGCCGTCGCACTCGTGGAGTCCAAAGCCCGCGTGGCGGGGCGCCAGGGAGAGGCCTTCCGCGCCCTCCGGCAGGACCTCCGCAGGATCCGGGCCGGAGCTCCCGAAGGAGCTCTCCGCGAGGTGGCCTGCCGCTCCCTCCCCCTGCTCGGGGGCGGCAAAGAGGGGGGTGATGACTATAGGGGGGGGGGGGACATCATGGGTGGGGCATGATATTTCCCCAGATATCATTGGCGCCCTTTCTTCTTTCACGGACGTCCCTGGCCCCCCCTGGGCCCAGCACCTGCGCCAGCCGCCAGCCACGATTTGCCCCGACCCCCACACCCTCCCCCCCCACCCCCCCCCCCCCCTCCGTCTCCCCCCCCCCCCCCCCCCCCCCCCCCCATCCCCCCTCCCCCCCCCCCTACCTCCCCCCCCCCCCCCCCCTGGACGCCCCCCTCTTGGCCGCCCCCGGCCCGTCGCCGCTGAGGGCAGGCCCCGGGGCCTGCCCCCGGGCCGCTTCTCGGAGGCTCGACGGCGCGCTGCGCGTTCCGCTGCCCGCAGCCGCACGCCAGACCTCGCTCGCCCGGCCTTCCCCCGGGGCGGGCTCGGCGTCCCGAGTCGTGCCTCGGCGGTCCCGAGGCCCCAGTAGGAGGGCCCCAGGGGCTCTGCAGGCGGCGAGAGCACAGAGTTGTGGACCCCGTGTCCTCCAGGGCACCCGCGTCCTTCACGAGAAGCTCGTTCTCCTCCTCCTCCTCCTCCTCCTCCTCCTCCTCCTCCCCTCCTCCTCCTCCTTCCTCTTTCTCCTCTCCTCCCCGTCCTCCTTCTCCTCCTCCTCCTCCGCTTCGTGCCCCCCGTCCTCGTCCATTTCCCTACCCCCTCCTCTCCTTGCTCTCCCTCCTTCCTCATCTTCCCCTCACTGATTCACCCGCGGTGCGAGCGCGCGGGCTGCATAGTCGCCAGCGAGCTGGGACGAGGAACGCTTTTCCGGGCTCCGAGTTGGTGCCCCTGAGCGGATGCGAGTCCGTATGGTTTCCGTTTTATTTGAGGCAGTTGATTGCGCTTTCAGGCCGCTGTTCACCTTATCATGCATGGCGAGCCTAACAAGCAGAAGCACAATTCTGCGTTACGCTCAAAGCACATCGGCTCGCGTCGTCCGCTTAGCCCTCACCCTTCTGCTGTCCCGTCGTCCTCGTCGCATCTCAGCTGCCAGCGATGATGGCCACGCGAGGCTCGTGCCAGCACGAGGAGGAGGGGAGACGCACCATGACCAGGAGGCTGAAGACAAGGGCAAGCAAGGTAGACAAGGATACCCGAGCAGGCAACGCACTAGCACATGGCACTCGGGCGTAACGCACACGCGCAACCATTGACACAGCTGGGCTTCGGAGGGCACGGCGCGCCCGAACTGGTGCGTCGCGTCAGTGCAGAGGCGAGCGCCGGCGGCAACGCCAGTTCGGTCCAGAGTCGTTGCGTAAAAGGTGCGTAGTGATGCTGTGGGTGATTGTGACTGGAGGGTGGTGGCGGCATTGGTGGGAGCTGACCGTGGCCGTATGCCGCATTGCGACGGCGGTGGGTTATGTGCTGCTTTTATTCAGTTGCTCGACTGAAGCGAGGCTGGGGAGGCTTGAGCGCTCGATGAGACCACCCAAGGCCGACCGTGAAGCAAAACCGTGGAACAGATTGTGGACTTCCAGGGCGCATGTTTTTCACTGTCCGGTGCGCCCCTGGGACTGTTGGGATTGCGCGTGCGACTTCAAAACTTGGGCGTGTACCCACATGCACATTTACTTGTTTTGGGCACATGATGCGGGGCGAATCTTTGGACCGATAGATGCTGGTATTTTTCCATTCTGGTTTTCCTCCGCAACTTCCGACTTGGGTCACGCGCGGCTGCGCGTTGATTTCTGGGGTCCGCTGTGCAAACACTTATTGCGTGCTCTTGAGGGTGGTGGCTTGGCGCGCGCTCGCGCGTGCAAGCGGTCGTGTCCGCGCTGTCTTCGGCGACGCCGAGTTCGAGTTTCCTTGTTTAGGCTTTCGTCTTCGAGGCGCGCGTCAGCGTGAAACTTGTTTTGTGCGTGGGGGTGAGACCTCATGGGAAATTCGCCCATCCATTTTCCTGTCGTCGTCCCGTTGAGTGAAGGCTAGGGTCCGACCTGCACTTTGGATATTCAATTCAGTTGGCCTGCGCGTGAGCAGGATGGCACAGGCATCTGATTTGGTGCGCCGTTCACAACCGATCCATCCATTCAGAGGTTGGGCGATGCAACGCTGTGCCAAAATTAGCCTTGGGCAACCATGCGCGCGGCGGCCGTCTCGGCTCGCTCCTGTTCCAGCAGGGAATGCGCACGGGCATCGGGCCAGGGAAGCCGGTTGCAATCGCCAAGGTGGGGCCATCAACTGCATCCTTAGAGAATAGTTTGCGCATCTTTGACACATGCGCGCAAGTGGCGGGAAGCGTGACATGCGTGGCCACCAGATCCAGTCCACTGAGCATGCTCAGCTGCGTTGCGTCAAGGGTCGCCCACCCTCGGCTTGTCGTCAGTTTTATCGCTTCTAGGTCGACAGAGCACGCTTCGAGTGAGCCTTAGTTTTATCATTCCTCCACCCCCCGCTCCGCCTCCTCCTCATCCTCCTTCGCAGGCCCCCTCGCGTCGTGAAGCAATCGTAACGTTTCTGTTCTGGCCTGTTGCGGCCCGTGCTGGGATCCGTCACCATCGTCACCATCAATCGTAATCGTGGCATGGCCCGTTCCCGTCTTCCCTCACTTGCTTTCGGCAACGTTCGCAGCACAGCCACGCGACGGACTTTTGGCGCAAGAAGCGTCCCCGCATTTTCCTGGGATCTTCTGGGGACGCTTTCGACCCCCTATGATGCATTTTCCTACCGATTACTGTGCGGCCACGGCCGCATCAGACGCTCAGATGATTCACGTGCAAGCAAAAAAAACAAAGCTTCAAGATGAATAGCGGTCTCCCGTGTCGGGACCTCTGGAGGCCCGCGGTGCGGAAGAGGCATGACGTCGGCGGTCCGGGTGGTCGTCGTCGCGCGCGGATGGAGGCGTCCGGGTGTCTCCATGCCCTGCCGTGATGTGCCGCACCTGGTTGTCAGAATGCGGAAAAGTTGCCGTCTCGTGCCGTGCCGGGCTTCTGCGAACAGAGTGCCGTGCCGTGCCGGACATGTGTCGGGTATATGTGTCGTGTCATGCAGCGTTGGTGCTTAGGGTCTCTATGCTGGCGTAAGTTGCTCGGGAGCGTTCGTCAAGGCCTGAGTCGCTACTCTCTGAGGCACTCTGATCAGGTGGGCAATCTTGTGTGAGTAGGCGCAACAGGGAGCCAGGAGAGAGAGAGAGAGAGAGAGAGAGAGAGAGGGAGAGAGAGGGAGAAAGATCGCAGCATAGGTGCGGAGGGCAATGTGCCCGAGTGCGATCTTCAACGCCATCCTGACCCTGGGTGCCAATTGGTGAGCGGCGAGGCCAAGTGAGGCGCGTGTAGCTCCCTGAGCCCACGTCTTTTTGTGAATCTCTGGTTTATTTTCAAGGGAGGAGGCGGGAGGCGGAGGCGGAGGCGGAGGAGGAGGAGGAGGAGGAGGAGGAGGAGGAGGAAGACCAGTGTAAATCCAACAGTCATCAACGATGTTGGGAGAAACCCTCCCTCCAAGCTCTCTCATCATACGCCCCTGAAGCGGTTCATTTCCACTGAGGGAACTGCCTCGTTGGAAGACCCTGTTTGAAGACCCTGAAGGATGCAACACGTTATTCTCGGGACTCCAACGCCACGGATCAACCTGACTGTTGCGTCTTGACGATCTTGAACCGTGCCAGAAGCTCCATTCCCAGGGTTTCAACACCGCGAATCAACGTAACTGTTGCGCCCTCGTAATCCAGAATCTTTCCAAAACACCATTTCTGGTAGGTTGATCATGGGAATCCGTGAAACTACTGCGAATGTTTACAACCAATGGGCGCAGCGCTAAGGCGAGAGCCACATGTTCAGAACGACCCGCCCTCAATCCGTGAAAGTCTTGTAAAGTTTCAGGGCGATGTGCGCGGCGCTAAGGCGAGAGCCACATTGTGAAAACGACCCGCCCTCGATCCGTCAAACTGTTGCCGCAGCGCCAAGGCGACGGCAACATTTTGAACACCACCCGCCCTCCATCTGTGAAGCTGTTGCCATTTTTTAAGGTTCAGGGTCATAAATGGTGAGGAAGTCTCAGGCGAAACGCCCGGCCCGCCCGAAAAATTGGCCTCGGGGTGCGACAGGGAGAAGTTAGTTTTAAGGAAAAAGAGCAGAGGAGGAGGAGGTGGAGGAGGAGGAGGAGGAGGAAAAGGAGGAGGAGGAGGAGGAGGAGGAGGAGGAGGAGGAGGAGGAGGAGGAGGAGGAAGAAGCCCCCGTTCGCCCTCGTTCGACCTTTCGTCCGTCTTCTCCTTCAATCCTTGAGTCTTCTGCCTTGCTTGCCCCACGCCCTGCCTCTCCACTCCTGCCCGTGCCCGCCTCGTTCTCGGCTTCCTCGGCGATCCCTCTGCCCGCGAGCAGAGGCAGTGCCGCTTCACACGCAGTCGTGCCCATCCGGACAAATCGGCAAGAACCCCCCTGCGGGTTGAGAGGGTCCCCTGGACATGGGTGCTCAACCGCTTCCCGAGACGTCCCAACGTCGGTTCCAAACGCTCCAGGATGGCCCAGAGCTGGCGCCAGGATGGCCCCAGCGTGGCCCAAAGAGTCTCCAAGATGGCTGGGTACAGGCGCCCCCACGGTGAGCTTAGTCAAACTTCTTCTTGGATTTCTGAGCTTTTTTGGCACTCCCCATTTTTCAGATCCAGATGGCTTGAAGAAGTGCCCCAGGGGCTTCCAAGAGGGCCCAAGTGGCCCAACATGCATTGGCAGAGGCCCAAGAGCTCCCCATGAGGGCACCACGGTAGGACAAACCAGCGATGTCGCGACTTCTCGAGGGACAAGCTCTGTCAGTCTACCCGCGTGGGTTGGCTGGTACTCGATCTTTCGACATCCGTCGGAGTTTCTTGGTCGCTATTCTTCCTTCGGCCCTCATGCGTCGGCGCATCTGCCTGAATGATTCGCGAACGGTCCGTTCGCATCTCTGTCTGTCTGTGCGTGTCCCCGTGCGCATGCATCGCCCTGCTTTTCCTCGCGCGGTCCCGTGGATGTGCCGCACGGGTTTTTATTCGCGGAAGCCGTCGGGAGTAAAACGGCGGAGGATCCGCCCGCATAAGTTGGCGGAAGCTCGGCGCAAGTCGGCGCAAGGTAGAGCGATGCGTCGACATTTTTGGGTTCAAGATTTCCAGGATCGGCCACACGAGGACTCGGAGGTCAGCAAAACAAACAATCGGAGCCATCGCGGTGACGGACACGCCACCAGCCGACTGGAAACACACCAATGTCCAGCGGAGGAGGAGAGGGAGGAGAAGGAGGATGAGGAAGAGGAGGAGGATGAGGAGAAGGAGGATGATGAGGAAGAGGAGGAGGAGGAGGAGGAGGAGGAGGAGGAGGAGGAGGAGGAGGAGGAGGAGGAGGAGGAGAGGAGGAGGAGGAGGAGGAGGAGGAGGAGGAGGAGGAGGAGGAGGATCGAGGATCGATATTCACGATGCTTAACAGTCTTCGGTCCATTTCGGGCTTCTGGAGGCTTGCAGAGGCCTTTGGAGGCCTCGAGATGCTTCTGGAGACCTGGAGTCCTGGGGAGACCTCCGGGGGCGGAGGAGGAAGGGAGGGAGGGAGGAGGGATGAGGGAGGGAGGGAGGGAGGGAGGGAGGGAGGCAGGGAGGGAGGCAGGAGGGAGG
>CAUYUJ010014741.1:332246-342211 GCA_963575745.1 Prorocentrum cordatum | reverse complement strand
TAGTAGTAGTAGTAGTAATAGTCGCAGTCGTAGTCGTAGTCGTAGTAGTTTTAGTTTTAGTAGTAGTAGTAGTAGTAGTAGTAGTAGTAGTAGTCGTAGTAATAGTAGTAGTAGTAGTAGTAGTAGTAGTAGTAGTAGTAGTAGTAGTAGTAGTAGTAGTAGTAGTAGTAGTAGTAGTAGTAGTAGTAGTAGTAGTAGTAGTAGTAGTAGTAGTAGTAGTAGTAGTAGTAGTAGTAGTAGTAGTAGTAGTAGTAGTAGTAGTAGTAGTCGTAGTCGTAGTCGTAGTCGTAGTCGTAGTCGTAGTCGTAGTCGTAGTCGTAGTCGTAGTCGTAGTCGTAGTCGTAGTCGTAGTCGTAGTCGTAGTAGTCGTAGTAGTAGTAGTAGTAGTAGTAGTAGTAGTAGTAGTAGTAGTAGTAGTAGTAGTAGTAGTAGTAGTAGTAGTAGTAGTAGTAGTAGTTAGTAGTAGTAGTAGTAGTAGTAGTAGTAGTAGTAGTAGTAGTAGTAGTAGTAGTAGTAGTAGTAGTAGTAGTAGTAGTTAGTAGTAGAGTAGTAGTAGTTAGTAGTAGTAGTAGTAGTAGTAGTAGTAGTAGTAGTAGTAGTAGTAGTAGTAGTAGTAGTAGCAGCAGCAGTAGTAGTAGCAGTAGTAGTAGTAGTAGTAGTAGTAGCAGGAGGATGAGGAGGATGAGGATGAGGATGAGGATGATGATGAGGAGGGGGAGGAGGAGGAGGAGGAGGAGGGGGGCAGCAGGGGAGGAAGAGGAGGAGGAGGAGGCGGATGAGGAGGAGGAGGAGGAGGTGGAGAAGGTATGGTGGTGGTGGTGGTGAGGGTGGTGGACGCTTATAGCGATCTTTGCCGCATGGGACCTGCACTCGCTTAGAGAATGCCAGCGGCTTTGATCACGCTCTGTTCGCCATCTCACGCCGCTTCCTTCTCCTCTTCCGTTCTCGGATATGCCCGCATTCTGCTTCCTCGACTTCCTCCAGTTCTGCGTCCAATGTGCCAGACTTTTTAAGTGGCTGACCCCGTGTCGCTTTGAGAGAGAGCATCTGGCTCGTTGTCGCACGGTCTTCCAGAGTTGTTGAACTCTCTCAGCGTGTTTCAAGGCCCGCGCGATGTCTCGTATGACTTGTGTGCGCTGGCGGCCAGACGGTTAGTCGGCAAGGCCCCCTCATCGAATGCGCTTTTGTAGATTACGAAGGCACTCGCACAGGAGTTCGGGTTGTGTGGGCCGGCCAGCTCGCTTTTTAAATAATGTGCCGGGAGCCCTGTCTTGGAGAGACCCGAGCTGCATGCCGCCAGTCGTGGGAAAGCTCGAAGGAGGTGTACCCCCACTCTCGCTCTTGCTCTCTTTCTCTCTTCCTGGATGCCCCTGACGGCTTTCGGAGGCCACAGGAGGACTAAGAAGGCTTGACGCAATTTCAACCTCGATCCTCGCCCGCAGAGGCTTAGAAACACCCGAATGCGTCGATTCTCGAGCATGGCGGCCACGAGAACTCCCCCCCCTCTCAACTTCCTCGCATGACTCAGGACCCGCCAACATCTGAACCTGATACTCCTCCTGTTCGCAGCAGCATCCGTTGCGAGAGTCTGTTCGGGTTGACGACTAACTAGGACGCGTTTGTACGAAGAGGTGAGAAGTCGCCTGGGAGTGATTGCTTCACTGTGCTTTGATACGTGGAGATCCTAAGTCGAGCCTGAACGTGTCCGGGAGTGAGTCCTCCTTTATAGATTTACAGGGGGAGAGATTTCATCGCATTTGGATCATACGAACTGGCAAGCCCAGCGAGAACGTTGGAAAGCTTTCCCACCCAGCCAGGCCGACCGAGGTCTTGCGAGGAGTCTATGGGCAAACGTGGGCCCGCTCGGCGTTGCCGCGGTCGCTCGTGCTCAAGACGAAAATCTCTCGTGGCGGTTAGGTATGTCGTATCCTCGTCGCTGTCCTCTGCCTCGTTCGGTGCCCCCCCTCGTCCCAGCGTTTCCCAGCATTCCGAAGAGAGGGGAAGTACACACCACCACCCCGAAGCCTGCACAGGCCCAAGTTGGGCCAGTCATTGGGGCACATCGGCTCCTGGCCATGTCGCGAGGCCACGTGTTTCAGGTGTGGCCCAGAGCGAGCCTGCGCAGGCGCGGTGGTGGTGCACACTTTCCCGCGCTTCCGCGTTTCCCCTGCGTCCAGTCCTCCTCCTGCTCCTCCTTTCCCTCCTGATGATCACAGCAGTCACCCCTCCCTGGGCACGCCCCACATCCTCGCCCTCCGCGGGAGGCGAAGAGGGCGGGCGGCCGGTAGCTGGTGCGCGTGACGCCCGGTTTTTGACGCCTGGTGGTCCGGGCCTTCCACGTGCGCGACGCGCTGCCCGGTTCGCCTTCGGCCGAGGAGGGGGAAACAGGAGCTGCTCCTCTCGGGTGTTGCTAGAAGTACCCCTGGCCCGAGGTGCCCCCAGCTGTTCGCTCCATTTTGGAGCCCCTGGGGCCCCCTGGGCCTCGTGAGGGGTGCTTTGGAGGCCGTTTGGGCTCCCCCGAAAATCCTGGGGGCACCTTGGCCCAGGGGCACTTCTAGCAACACCCGATCCTTTGCGGAGCGCACATGCCGGTCCATGCCTTCGATCGGCAGGGGATCAGCGAACAAACAAGCAAGCAGACCATGGCTAGTAGCCATTTTGGTTCATGCCATTTTGGCCCAAGTCTTCCACGGGGACACAGTCGGCTAAGTTACTCTCGCCCCCTCACTGGGGTGGCAAAGCTTTTCCAATTCTGCCTGAAGCAACGTAGGTGTGTTGGTAAATGCCAAATTCGGCGGACCCCGTGCAAATCTCATTCCACCTGACCAACTGATTTGGATCGACATCAAAGGGTGACCAGCACTAGATTACAAGCATGTTTCGATTCACCGGTCTCAGCCATACCATTGCATGCAGAACAAGTTTAAAGCTTAGACGGATCAGGCGACGATTTCTCTCTATATATGTATATATATATATATACACATGTGAGGACACGCGTAGGCATGCTTAGCGGCATCGACGTGTTCGATGTATTCAAGGTCACGATGTTGGCGGAGCTGAACATTTCTTCGCGTCTCAGCGTTTCTGGTCGATTCTTTCTTGGAGCGTTGAGCAGCATGAGCTCAGCATCCTTTTTGATCCATGGACTGCTCGTTCCGCAGCGCTGAAACCTGATGAGTAACTTTTTCTCGCGGCCAGTTTTTGAAATCAAGCGTGAATTTCTGGAGTGGTTTCACAATTGGGCTGCGGCGTTCATTTACTTAGCGCTTGGCGTGATTCTCCCCAATCTGGCGGGATGTAGCAACGTCCACTTGGAGCGGACGCTGAGCGTCGCACACCGCTACAATCTGAATATGATATTCTGCCGTGCGTACATGTCCTTCTCCTATGTCTTGCGGCCGATGACTTTTCTATCGGGTATGCGCCAGTGCTAGTTTGGTTCCCCTGGCTGTCGGCTTTGCGGAGCAGATGGAAATTGGATTTTGGACTACATTCAGCGTCTTCATTTGGTCCATCGGCATGCTCTTCATTGGACCTTCCATGGTGGAGGAAATCGGCACTGTAGCCGTGCGTGAAATTGTCGATGGTGTCGCTAAGGAGGTGGACGACATGCGTACCACGCCAAACCGTTGGCAAAGGGTGCTGGACTTAGTGAAGGCGACAGATTTTTTGTTGGCCGACACCTTCGATTGGAGTTGTCTCGGGCGTTTGATCATATTTCGCGTCTCCATGCTCTTTTCGCTCGCAATTGGATTTGGCTTTGTTGGAATCGTCCACTCAAAAGAAACTTGGAGAAAGAGCGCAATGGTTTCTGGTGTGCTGTCAGCAAATTGCGGCTGTGTTATTCTATTACGTTTGGGACTCATCAGCGAGAAGTGTAGTAACAAACGGTCTGGCTTTCAGAACCTTACGGCATAACTGCTCCACATAATGATGGAACATGAATTGAGACATGATTCGGAGCGAACGATTGGCGTAGAGCTGTGGGGCATTCGAATAACACCTCAGTTTGTAGCAAACGCTGGCATTACGAACATGTTTCTACCTTCCAGCAGCGGTCGCTGTCATGGAAGGCGTATGGTACGAAGGTGATAGCATCGTAAAGGGCAACAGCAGGGACACCAGCGACCATCGGTGACTATGCTGTGACGCGCTCGCTGTCTGCTCAAGCGTCTTGCTCAAAGTGGCGCAGGGACGCCTCGTTAGAACCATTACTATCTGGCCGCTCTGCGGTTGCCAGAAGAAGGGGCGTGCGGATCGAGAGAAGAAAAAACCAAAAAAACAAGCAAGAGGACCATGGCCAGAGCAAAGCACAGCCCGAGTACCCACGCATCTTTCCTTGGGCAGTGCTCGGGCCGAGAGGCTTCTTCTGGCGCAGGGGCGAGCTAGGGTGGTCTGTGCGGCTTTGGCCGCGAGTGGCCACCTGGTCCTGCATGCAGCGTCCCGCCCAGGGGCCGCCATGAAGGACGGGGGGGGGGGCCCTGAGGGAAGTAGCTCCCAGGCCCCAGGCCCTCCCCCTGGGGGGGCTGGCCCTTCATCCCGAATCGTTTGTTCCCAACCTTCCCGTGTTGAATTGTGTCCTCGTCTGAATCCGCGGCGCCCTCGCGCCCCCGCGTCCTCCCAGCTCTCCCTCCTCCTCCTCCTCCTCCTCCTTCTCCTCCTCGTCCTCACTCCTTTCTCTGCTCTCTGCGCGTCCATGTGGGCACACCCTCGTACGTTCCGTGGCCCCACAGGGAGCGCCAACTTCGGTGCCGGTGGGCGCGACTGCATGCGATTGCCCCACCCATTTCCGTAGGGATCTCCGCCTACGGTCTCAGTGGGCGCCGATGCGTGGCGTGCCAGCATTCGCACGTTTCATAGCCCCACTGGGAGCTCCACCTACGGCCTCAGTAGGCGCCGACGCATGGAGTTCCAGCATGTTGAAAGTTTCGTGTCCTTATGGGGAGCTTCACCCACAGTTTCGGTGGACGCCGAAGCATGGCGTACCAGCCCCCCACTTGGCACAACCTTCACGCGTCTCGTGGCTCCATGGTGAGCCCCAACCACGGCCTCAGTGGGCGCCGACGTATGGCATGTCACTCACCAAGTTGGCACACCCCTCACACGTTTCGGCACACCCCTCGCGCACACGCTTCGTGGCCCGATACGGAGGTCCAGCTACGGTCTCAGTGAGCGCCCACGTATGCCGTACTATCTCCCAATTCGGTACGCCCTCGCACCTTCAATGGCACCATGTGGAGCAGGTGGACGCCGACGTATGGCGCACCTGCCCCAACTTGGTACACCCCTCACACGTCTCGTGGCCCCACAGGGAGCCCCACCTACGGTCTCAGCGGACGCAGACGCATGGCGTACAAACCCTAACTTCGGCACGCCCACTACACGCTTCGGGATCCCATGGGGAGTTCCGCCTACGGCCTCAGTGGGAGGGTCCGCATGGCGGCGCTCCAATTCCGGCGCACCCTTCGCGAGGACTGTGGTCCTATAGGGAGCACCACCTACGGCCCCAGTGACAGCGTCCGTATGGCGGCAGCGTGCTCATTTCGGGATACCCATCACACGTTTCGTGGACCCCTGGGGGAGCTCCGCCTACGGTCCCAGTGGGAGGGTCAGCAAGGCGGCGCTGCAAATTCCGTTACACCTCTCACGAGGACATCAGCCCCATAGCGACCTCTACCTACGGCCGCAGTGGGAGGGTCCGCATGGTGGCGCCGGACATTTCAGCGCACCCATCTCGCGAAGATCGCGTCCATCAGAGGAGAAGTTCGCATGCGTACTTCCGTCCTCTTCGGCACACCCTTACATGAGACCCACCAAAGACCCCAGTAAGAACGTTTGCGCGGCCCTCTAGGGGCTCCACACACGGCCGCAGTTGTTTTTTTGTTAGCGCCACCCTGTGTCGAGTTGGGTCCTCGTTCTGAACCCGCAACGCCCCGTGTCTCCTCCCATCCCGCCTCACGTCCCTCCTGCCTCTGTTCTACGCGTGCACATTTCTGCACACCCCTCACGCGGTTTGTGCCCCCATCGGGAGGTCCAGCCAAGGCCCGACTGCCAGGGTCTGCGTGGAGTCGCCGCCTCCTGCACCCCCCTCACGCGTGTCGCGGCCCCACATGGGGGGCTCTAACTGAGGCCCAACTGCCAGGGTCCTCTTGGTGTTGCCGCCTCATTTCTGAACATCCCTCGCACGTTTCGTGGCCCCATAGGGAGCTCCAACTACGGCCCAAATGCCAGGGTACGCATGGCGTCGCCGCCTCACTTCTGAACACGCTTCGCACGTTTCGTGGCCCCATAAGGGGGGCTCTATCTGAGGCCTGACTGCCAGGGTTCGCATGGAGTCGCCACCTCATTTCTGAACACCCTTCGCACTTTTCGTGGCCCCACAGGGAGCTCCAACTAAGGGCCCAGTGCCAGGGTTCGCATGGCGTCGCCGCCTCATTTTTGAGCATCCCTCGCACGTTTCGTGGCTCCATAGAGAGCTCCAATTAAGGCCCACATTCCAGGGTCCGCATGGCGTCGCCGCTTCAGGTCGGCACACCCCTCACACGTTTCGCGGCCTCCTAGGAAGCTCCACTGAACGCCGCAGTGGCAGCGCTGGGCCCGCCTCGGCACACCTCTCACACGCTTCGTTGCCACAGATGGGCGCTCCACAGATTGCTCGATCGGTCGCTTCTGCCCCGGCTTTGGGCTGGGTCGGGCCAGGGCATAGGGGGCTGACGGCAGGGCGGGGGGCACCGCGCGCGCGCGCAGCGCCTCCTGGGAGAGAGCGCGGCGACTCCGGCCCCCTCCCGCGGATCGAGCGCATTGGCATACGTGCGCGGCAAGAGCGCGATTTCATTGCCTTCTTCTCGTGTTCGCGGGAGGCGCGGGCCGCGCATCCCGCGCCCGCCAGTGGGGCATTGCTGTTTCGTTGTGCGGCCTGCTGGCACGAGCGGGAGGCGGCCATGGGCTTGCCCCGCGCTGCCCCGGGACGCCACCTGCTCAGCGAGGCCGCCAGCGCAGCGAGCGACGCCGGGGCACCAGAGGCGACGCAGCGGCGCGCGGCCCGGGCAGGGTGGGGCGACGTGCGCCAGCATCCGCTGGGCAAGCGGCCAGCGCCAGGGGCCCATCCCCTCTTCAGCCGCGGGCGAACCAGCGGCTCGGTGGCTGCGGGCCTCGCCCGCGCAGTTTCTGCCCAGAGGCCGCTCGACATTCAAGCCGAACCGCCGCGATCGCGCGCCGCACCGCCGGCTCGCCTGGCAGCCGCGGAGCGAGTCGCAGCCAGCCCCCATGAGCGCAGGTAGCCGCCGCCCCGGCGCGCGAAACGCCGCGGAGGCCCCAGGCATGCAGCGCCCGCGCCGCGGCGGAAGCGAAGGCGCCCTGCGCCGCAGCGGAAAGCGGGGCTCCCGCTGAGACCGCTCGTGCTTTGCTTCGCAGACAAGCGCAAACACGCGCTGCAGCAGGTCCTGCCAAGGTGGGCCCGGGTCCTGGACACCGTCGGAGGGAGCACCTGGAAGCTGTCGAACCGCCTCGGCCCCGACCTTGGGCCGCGGCACCAGGAGCGGGTCCTGCGGCGCTGGTCGGCGCGCACGCTCCAGAGACACGTGGCGAACATAGAGAAGTTTCTCGCGTTGACGTCCGAAGAGCGCCCTGGCGTGGATCATAGCAGTTTCCAAGATCACGACGCGACAGCCGAGCTCCTCGTGAGGTACGTCATGGACCACCTGGACGGGGGCGCCGCCCCCACAGTGCCCGCGGCACGGCTGGAATCCTTGCGATTTCTTAATCGCGCCGCTGGGCTGTCGCCACCGCTCCCAGCAGGCGAGGTCTGCGTCCAACACCTCGCGCTAGCCCACAGGCGAGAGGCCCCAGCAACCGCGCGGCAGCCCCAGATCTACACGGTTGAACAAATCCGCATACTCGAGCGGTCAGCCACGGCTTTGCACAGCCCCTTGTACAGGGTAGCCATCCGCACAGAATTACGCAAGCTGTTCGCCGCCCTGCGGAACGACGACGCAGTGTGGGACCGTTTCGGAGACTGGGTCCAGGAAGGCGATGCGTCCGGAGGCTGCTTGTATGGGACTGACCGCGTACAAAACAAAAGCCACTGAGGCCACAGCGACGCGCCTGCGAGGTGGCATGCCGTGGATTGCCCCACTGCGCGGCGTGTCCCAGCCGCCCTCGTGCTGGGCCCGCGGCTACTCCGAGGACCTCGAGGAGCTGGGCCTCCCAGGGACGGCCGAATTCGCAGTCCCTTCCCCGCAGCGACTCGCCGCGGCAGCGGCACCTGGCGCGGCCGAGCCCGATGGGTGGATGGCCACCATGCGACGCGCCCTCAGGGCGGCAGGCCCCTCACCCAGTGAGGCCAAGGCCATCGGCCTGCATTCTGCAAAACGCACCATCCTCGCGTGGGCGGGCAGCAGTGACATCTTCACAGACCGCGAGATCGAGGTGTTGGGGCACCACCGCTCCTCAGGGATCGGCAAGGTCGTCTGCGCTTGCAACGTCACGGTGCTGGCAGCGCCGGTCACCAAGCTGCGGCAACTGCTCGAACACATAGTGCAATGGGCGTTCAACCCAGACGCGCCCGCCGGAATGCAGTGGCGAGAGGGCGTCTACCCCGCCGCCCAGCCAGCGGCGCTCACGCTCGCCGCGGCCCCGCCACGCGAAAACCCCGTGGCGCCCGCCAGTGCACCCGTGGCCGCGCCAGCCAACGGGCAGGCAGGCGCCGGCGCCGCGCCAGCGCCCCAGCCTGCGCCCGCCCACATCCCACGGGCGGGCACGCCGCCCACCGCGCACGCAGCAGCCGCCGAGCGGGCGCACAATCCCGCGGAGCTGGCCCCGCTGGGCCACGCAGTCGCCCCCCTTGCTGCGCCGCCAGAGGCAAGCCGCGGCCCGGGGGTGGGCGCCGCCGCGCCACCGCGCGCAGCTGCCGCGACAGGACATGGGTGCTCCGTGGTGCCGTCTGCGGGGGCAGGCACGCGGAGTGGGAGCAGCACCGTGGCCTCCGCGGTAGCGTGGCTCCCTGGAGAGACCGAGGCCACCTCAAGTGGAGCGCAGCGCCTCGCCAACGAACTCGGGTACCTCGTCGCCGAGACCACCGGATTGTGCAAGCCGGCTGCGTGTTATCACGCAGCGACCCCCGCAGCGCCGCCCTTCCCGCCCGCAGAGCAGCCGCGCAAGCGCCGCCGCCAGGAGCGCCTCGTCGTCGAGACGCCGCACTGGCCCGTCGCGAACCTGTGCGATTTCGCGGTGGCCCAGGCGAAGTGGTCCCAGCAGTTGCCGGGGCCCCCGTGCGAGTTCTGCAAGGTATGTAATTCCCGTTTGGGTAAACAGCGGTGAGGGCTGGGCCGGGGGTTGGGGTCGCCCGAAGCGCGTGCGAGACTGTGTTGGAGCGGCGTCAAGAAAAGCCCGGGGGGGCCCAGTGAGGTCCCCGTGGCGGAGCGCCCGCCGACCGTCCGACATCCCTGCCCCCCCCCCCCACCGGTGTCAGGAGAGTGGGGGGTGGGCCAGGAAGCCGGCAGCAACTGCAACGGCATGGCGAGTCCAATGAGACCGCGGGTCCCTCCCCCCCGTGTCCCGCCCCCATGCGCGCGCGCGATGGGTTCAGATCCCAACCGGACGCGTGAGATCCCAACCGGACGGTTCAGATCCCAACCGTCTGAAACACCAGGCACGGTCAGATCCCAACCGAGGAGGAAGCGAATAAAGAAAACATATTGAAAAATTACCATCTTTGTTCATTGCTATCTGAAATTGCGATGGACACCTTACAGGAGCAGATTTACGCCTGAGTTATTGCGGTTGGGATCTTGCGCGTCTTTTGCTGAATTGTAGTAGTGGTCGAAGTAGTTGTGGTAGTTGTTGTAGTAGTAGTAGTAGTAGTAGTAGTAGTAGTAGTAGTAGTAGTAGTGGTATTAGTAGTAGTAGTCGTAGTAGTAGTACTAGTAGTAGTAGTCGTAGTAGTAGGTGGTAGTAGTAGTAGT
>CAUYUJ010014741.1:304746-329746 GCA_963575745.1 Prorocentrum cordatum | reverse complement strand
GCCGAACGCGACGCGGACTTCCCCACCTTCTTGGGTACCCGAAGAGGTGTCTGCGGAGGAGCAGGCAGTGTCCCATGCCGTGCGGCCAGGTCTGGTGTTCTGGGCGGTTCCTGGTCTTCCCCCCCCCTCCCCGGTCGGTGGCCCCTGCCCCGCTGGCCAACACCTGTGGGCGCTGCCTGCTCCGCCGCTGTGCGACGCCCGCGTCGAACGCGGGGACTGCGCCGCCGTCCTCCCGCGTCCTCGCCCCGGCCCCCCCCCCGCGCGGCCCCTGCGGGGCCGTGGTGGCGCGCGCCCCGTCGGCCTGCGGGGGCCGTGCGGGTGCGGCTCTCGGTGTGGCGCAGCTTCGGCCGCTTTGCGGCGGGGGGGTGTCCTCCGTGGGGATAGGCGGTGCTGTCCCTGAGGTCAATTCTTGTGATCTCACCCGCGGCCGCGCTTCCCTGGAGCTGCCCGCGCCCGCGCCCCGCCCCGCCGCCGCCGCCGGGCAGCGTCATGGCCGCGTTCGGCGACTGGGTCGCGGCACTGCCCCAGCAGGTCCGTGACCACCTCACCGCGCAGGGGCTGGGCAACGCCGCGCTGGTCGTGGACAGCGTCTCGCCGCAGTTCCTCAAGGGCGAGAACGGCGCCACCGCCACTAAGACCGTGGACGTCGCGTTCCTGGAGTCCATCACGGCCGCTTGCGAAACCGTCAAGCCCGGCTCCGGGGCTTATGCCAAGGTCCGCCAGTTCTACGAGAAGTGCCACAAGCACTGCGAGAAGGACGCCGCCGCGGCCAGCGCTCCCGAGGCCACGCCGATTGAGGCGCGCGACCCGACCGGGGAGGAGTACTACGACCTCAGCCCGGAGCACCGCAAGCAGCGACTCCAGGCGCTCAACACGGCGCGGCGCTGCGAAGTGGACCCCGCCCGCCTCCCGCCCTTGCGGATGTTGGGCCGGTGGGAAGGCCTCCGCCGGAACAACCAGGAGTTCGAAGCCGTCGCGGCCACCAAGGTCCAGTCCGACGCAGCGGCCCGCGCCTGGCCCGCCGCGGCCGAGCTCAAACCCGGCGTCGGCGGCGTCCTCGCCTGGCGCATGCCCGCAATCTCCGAGGCGCCGGCTGGCGGCCTCGTCGAGCTCGAGGAGGCTTGCTACCTCATCGAGAACTTGCTCTTCCTCTGCGGCTGGGTCAAAGACATCGATTGTCTGGTGACCTTCCACGAGCGGTTCTGGAGCCGCGTCCGACGCTCCAAGCAGCCGATGCCCGGCTACCGCCCGATGACGCTCGCGGAGGTGCAGCACGCGCTCTGCCTCTTCCAGTGCCAGTGGGCGCAAGCAAGCCGGAACGCCGACAAGCTGGACGCCACCGTCCTCGGCTCCCTCCCAGCAGACGCCGACGAGACGAGCTGGACGGCCGGCTCGCGCTCGCGCCGCGCCAAGCCGGCCACTCCGCCCCCGGCTCAGCTAACGCCGCGGGCGCTCGCCTCGACGGCACTGGCGAAAGCCTCCCGAAGCGCCCCCGCCTCACCCGCGGCGAGCGCCGCGAGCGGGCCGCCGCCTCAGCCGGCTACCAGAGCGCCCCGGCCCAGCCCCCAAAGGGCAAAGGCAAGGGCAAGGGCAAGGGCAAGCCCGCGCCACCCGCAGAGCCCGCCCGGCGCACCTCCAAGGGCGACCTGTGCTGGCACTTCAGCAACGGGAAGACTTGCAAGCACGGCGACGCGTGCTGGTTCCGCCACGCTTGACTAGCCCCCGCAAGTTCGGCAGCGGAGTTCCAGGCCGCCGACGCGCAGAGCGGTCCCCTGCCTAGCCTGGACTGGGCGCCCACGCGGGCTTCGGGCGCCCCTAATACCACGCCACCGCTTACCCTAGACTGGGCGCCCGCGCGGGCCTCGGGCGCCCCTGACACCGCGCCGCCGCTTAGCCTCGACTGGGCGCCCACGCGGGCTTCGGGCGCCCTTAATACCTCGCCACGACGGCGCCGACACAAACGCCCGCCGTGCCTCTCGCACTCCCCGCGCTCACAGCCGGACCGCAGCCGGCAGCGCAGCCAGCTCAACCCACGCGATGGGCCCCCCGCCGCCCGCGCCCCGCCGCAAGCGTGCCCCGCCGAGTGCGGCGTCACCATGGTCGAACACGCCGCCAGGCTCCGCGATCTGGCGACCGAGCAGGAGTTCGAGAGCGTCGACCATGCCCAGCAGCCACCCTATGACCCGCCGCCCTGCATCGCGCGGCGCCCGGGGCTTGCGCACCCGGACACCATCCCCTGGTTCGGGGGCGCCGCAGCGGCACCGCCCCGGCACCTCGGCGTTTCCCGCCGGTGCGACAAAGCCGCAACGCAGCTGCAGCGCACCATCACGCCGGTCCAGCACATCGACCAGGCGTGGGACCATGCGAACAGCCAACCATCGGCCGCGTGGGCGAAGCCCCCGGCCGCGCCCCTGGCTGCCCCCATCCGCAGCGCGCTGCTCTGGGCGCGCGACTGCCCCGACTACGAGCAGTGGGTCATCGGGCAGGTACACCGCTGGAAGCGCGTCCAGGCTTCACTCGCGGAAGCCACGCGTGCCTGGCGAGCGGGCTTATCCTCTCACGTCCGCGACGTCCTGCCTCCGGGATACAACGGGCCGCTACACCGAGAACTACTTCTGGCATCAGGTCACGAGGACACCGATGTCATTGCCGACATAATGCCGGGATTTCGGATGCGGGGCGTCCTGCCCGACACGCAGCTGTTCGCGAACATGGGCGGCGCCGACCTGCCGGACGCAGCTGCGCTGGACCGCGCGCTCGAGAACGCGCTCCATTCCAAGGACGCCATGTTGCTGGAAATGCTCCAGAACTCCAAGCGCGAGCCGGACATGGCTGAAGTGCTCCGAGTCACCCAGGAGGAATGCGCAGCGGGCAAGCTGGACGGACCGTGGGACGTGTGGCTCGACGCCGATGGGCGAGTAATCTCCACTGTCCCCTTCGCCCGGTGGCTACCGACGCGCCGCTTCCCCCGCGTCCAGGGCCGCGCCGCCACCTCCTACAAGGTTCGCCCCATCGACGATGCGACAGCGAGCGGCCTCAACCTGGCTGTCGCCACCCAGGAGCGCTTGCGCATGGCCGGCCTGGCCTCGCTCCTCGACGCCGTATCCTTCATCGCCGACACGTTCCGCGACTGGGGCGCCGACGGCGTGCCGCTCATCGCCAAGGGGGACCACGCCCAAGCGTGCCGCCAATGCCCAGTGCACCCCGACGACGTGCCCCTGCTGGTATGCCTCGTCTGGGACGACAGCGTCGGCCATGCAGGAGGCTACCAGGCCTGCGCGCACAAAGCCCTGCCGTTCGGCGCCTTCGGGGCCGTGTGGGGGTACGCGCGAGTCGCCGCCAGCGTGAACCACCCCCTCCGACGCATCTTCAGCGTGCCGCAGAACGCGTACGTGGACGACTTCCACCGCGCCTCACCCGCCAGATGGGCCGCCCTCCACAAATGGGTCTTCCAGGAGCTGCACGCCATGCTCGGGATCCCGCTGAAGGAGGGAAAGAACCAGGGCCCAGCAGCCGTGCTGGACCTGCTAGGCCTGGGCGTCCTCTCCACGCCACGCTGGGCGGGCTTGCGCCTCACCGCCAAGCGCCGCGCCGCGCTGCCCGACGACGTGGACGCCGCCCTGCGAGCACAACGCCTCAGCAAGCGCGACGCTGCCAGTCTGGGTGGCCAGCTGGGCTTCGCCACCTCGGCGATGTTCGGCCGCGTTGGCCGCGCTTACGCCTCTCCCGTATCCGCGCACGCTGGAGGCTGGTCTCGCCGCCTCGCTCACGCGCTGTCCTGGTGGAAAGCACTTCTGCGGTGCCCGCTGTGCCACAAGCGCGACCACGGCACGGACCGCCCCGTCGTCATCGGGTGGGTCGACGGGTCCTGGGACATGGAAGCCAGAACAGGCGCCATCGGCGGCATGCTGCTGTCCCCAACGCGCGGCGGCCACAGTTCCCCCGCGCGCATCCCGCCGCACCTCTGCGCAGAGCTGCTCAAGGTCGGCAAGAAGCAGCGGAACACCCAGTCCGAGCTGCTCGCCGTCCTCGTCCTGCTGCTGACGTGCCCCGAGGCAGTGCGCAGCGCCCGGCTAGTCCTGTTCGAAGACAACACTCCCGCCCTGGAGAACATCCGCCGCGGCGCAGCAGGCGACGACGACAGCGTGGCCATCGTCGGCGCCATCTGGCTCCTGCTCGGCGTCCTCGGCACTGAACTTTGGATCGAGTGGGTCGCGTCGGCGAGCAATCCCGCGGGCTCTTTCTCCAGGCCCGACGAGCCCGCCAAGCGGGCCGAGGCCGCGGTTCTCGCGCAGCGCTACCGCCTCCGGGCGGCCGAGCCCCGGTTCCCAGCGACTTTCCACATGGACGCCGGTGCCTGGGCAACGGCAGTCTCCGCCGCTCAGGAGGACTGGGCGCGCAGCGACCGCAGCCACCGCGCGCGCGCCGCGCTCCGCCTGATGGCAGTAGACGCGGGCACCCTTGCCGCGCTGCTCGCCGCCATTTTTTTCGACGCGGACGACAAGCAGATCACCCTGGGCTGGATCCGCACCAGGCGGGCCGGCGCTGTGGCTGCGGCCACGCACTTCCGCGCGGACTTGCTGCGGCTGCTCTGCCTCGCCGCGCGGCCGCATGCCAGCGGCCAGGGCGCCGCGACCGTCGTCCTGCGCAAGGCGGCGTGGCCCCGCGCGCCGACCGGGACCGTGGGATGCACTGCCACAGCCGTCATCAAGGGCGCCGGTAGCACCTGCGCAGCCGCCGCGCGGTGGTGGCCGTGCGCGCCCGCGCCAGACACCGCGTGCTTCGCGGAGAACGACGTCGCCATCGGGTTCTACGTGGTGGGCATCGATGGCGCCAGGGAGCGGCGCCAGGCTGCCCCGCTGCGCAAGCTGGGACTAGAAGCTGCGGGCGCCGGCGCCTGCCCCCGCCGGCGCGCCGAGCCGCCGTGAGTGGCCGGCCTGCGGCGCCCCCGGCCCCCCGCCGCGCTGCGGAGGCTGCGCGCGGCCGAGTGGCGGGGGTCCAAAAACACACCCGCGCGTGAAGTATCGGATGCAGTCAAAGTAGAAGATCCCCCCCTTAAGGAGGGCCGGCGCAGAGCCGACCCCCTCAAGAGCGCCGCCTCAGCTCATTCCTCCCCAGCTTTCCGCGTATGTGGTCCCGGGTTTCCTGGGCGAGGTGGAGGAATTCCCCTTGGGAGACGAGGGGTTGGGGCGCGCTGGGGGACAAGGGGAATTTGCCAGCAATTCAGGAACAAAAGAAAAATCGACCGTTGGAGGGCCAATGCGCCCCGCGGCTTCCCTCGGCGTCGGCCCCAGCCTCCTGGCCCGTTCCCGGTCCCTGGTCCCCTGGGCTCGGTCCGTGGTGCCCGGACTTGAAACCAATCGGCTTGGAGGCGGGGGCCGGCCCCGGGGACGCAGCCCCTCGGCCGAAATGCCATAATGACGCGCTCGCCCATGGATGCGCGGCGCCCCCCTCCCCTCTGACCGCGGGCCGAGCCGCGCCAGCCCAGACCAGCCTCAGGTGGCGAGGTGGAGGCATGGTCCGGGTTGGCGCAGCTTGGTGGCGGCGGGCGCGGTCGCCCCCCCCACCCTCCTCGGCCTCGGGCACCGTGGACCCTCGCGGGTGATCCGGCGGAAGCCCCCCATGTGGGCAATCTCTTCCGAACGAAAGGGGACGGAGGCGCGCCGCGCATCGAATTCAGCCCCGACGTCGAGGCCAATGCGCCCGCGGCTTCCCCCGGTCCTTCCCCCGCCCCCCAGTGGCCCTCACAGGGCCGAGCAGTGGCTTCATGCAGCGTCCTCAAGAATCGGAAGATGCGGGGGGGCAGGGGGGATGGGCACGACCAGAAGACGCAGCCCGTCGGTGGCAAGCAACAAATAGGGCGAGCGCAAAGGGGGGCCAAGCGGTGGCGTTCCCCCGCCAAGTCTCTGCTCATGAGGTTTCATTCCAGGTGGGCGGCGAGGTCATGAAATCTCATCGGCGGATCCCGGGGGCCTTCGGCCGCGCTGGACCGGGCACGCGGCCGATGTGGGGGAACGCCCCTTTTGGAACTTCGTAAGAAAGCCGGAGGCGGGCCAACGCGCCCGGTTGGTTTCCCCCGACCGCCTCCCCGCCCGCCCAGAGCCCGCGGGCCGGGGGAAAGTGGCTGGAGCGAGTGCAGGGAATCGGGGACGCACCCCCCCGGAAAAATCCAGGGACTGGGGAGAAGTAAGCAGGGCAGGTCGTGCCCCGGAACACGCCAGATGGGGGGAGGCCCGGCCGCGCGTCCTGTGGTGGGGGGCCTGGCCCCTCCCCCTTTGGCGCGATCCTGGCTCGTCTCTTCCCTCGCGGCACCTCCCCAAGCTTTTGCCGCGCCATGCGCAATGCCTCGAATAGACGGGGGGGGGCCCGTCTCGCCGTCGGTCGCTTCTGCCCCGGCTCTGGGCTGGGTCGGGCCAGGGCATAGGGGGCTGACGGCAGGGCGGGGGGCACCGCGCGCGCGCGCAGCGCCTCCTGGGAGAGAGCGCGGCGACTCCGGCCCCCTCCCGCGGATCGAGCGCATTGGCATACGTGCGCGGCAAGAGCGCGATTTCATTGCCCCACCCGCCCGCGCCTCTGGGAACAAAATTGCAGGAACCGCTCCTGCACAGGGGTTGCAGGCGCGACCGCGCCGCGCCTGCGAGCGGCGCAACGAAAGAACGACCCTAGCGTCGTGCAGGACAGTACCTGCTTCGCAGGACGCGCCGGGGGGTGGGGGGGCCTGGCCCCTCCCCCTTTGGCGCGATCCTGGGTCGTCTCTTCCCTCGCGGCACCTCCCCAAGCTTTTGCCGCACCATGCAATGCCTCGATGAGACGGGGGGGGGCCCGCCTCGCCGTCGGCAGGGCCTGCAGGGCGGCGCCGCTTTCATATCTGGACGCTCCTGAGACGCTTCGTGGCCCCACGGGGAGCTCCAACGAAGGTCCACATGCCAGGGTCCGCATGGCGGCGCCGTGCGCATTTCGGCACACCCCTCCGTACCCCTACCACGTTCCGTGGCCCCACAGAGCTCCTTGCGAGACGAAGCCGGACGTTTGCGCACGTCCTCGGGCTCTTCGGCCTCGCAGCTGGGGTCGAAGGATCGCGCCGCGTCGCCGAGGCATCGGCGACGCGGCGCGACCCAGAGCTCGATTTTCTCATCACCGATTCCGCTGGTGTATCGGGGGTGCATCTCGAGCAGTGGCGAAGCGTCCTGGCTTGCCTACAGGCCCACCAAGGAATGTTCTAAGAGCCTCTTGTGGTCTGAACGCAGCGTTCTCAGAACATTTCTGGCTCGGACTGTATTTGTTTTAATGTATCGGTCTCATGTTCTAAGGGCACTGTTTTGATTCTTGGAACATTTTGGGTTATAAGAACATGTCGTGGTAGGCCTACAGGAATGCTGGGACGGTCGGGCCCTGCTCGCGCATCGGCGATGCGGCGTGATCGTCCCGCCCGGCTTGCTCTGCTACCTTCTGTCGGCGGCGAGCGAGGGGGGAAGTGAGGAAGAGGAGGAGGAGGCCTTCTCGGAAGGCGGCAGGACTTCTCAGGAGCCCTTGCGCCTTCGGAGATCTTTTCAATATCCAGGGGGAAAATTTTGAACACTTTTCAGAAGGCCCGGGGGACTTCCGGTCCTTCTGAGAAGGCCCGCCCCTTCTCGCTTCCCCCTGGGCTCGCCGCCGAGTTTGGACGGCCCCCGGGCCCTGACATCTGGGCGCGGCAGACCATCACGACGGGCGCTTCTGCCATGTTTCGAGCTCCTGGGCCCCCTCCGAGGCAGGTCCGTCTCGCAGGGTCAGGCACAGAGATGGGGTCTGGAGGTTTGGTGGTGTTTTGCGTCAAGACGTGAAGTTTTTTTTTTTTTTTTTTTTTTTTTTCCTGACGCTCTCGGTTTTCCCAACGAACATGTAGTGATCATCCCAGCAGAGAGCCGGAAGACAGCTGTGCAGAGATATCGTGCGCCGCGCCAGGTTGTGTCTGGACTACTCGAGTGCTCGTCCAGAGACTCCGCGACACCAGCATTCAGCAACGGATGTGGAGCATGCTGCGCTGGGGAGCTGGAGGGAGGAGGGAGGAGGAAGGAGGGAGGAGGGAGGAGGGAGGAGGGAGGAGGGAGGAGGGAGGAGGGAGGAGGGAGGAAGGAGGAGGTGCATGGACCCAGCCGCGACCTGCTCCTGCGCCGCCTGCGCCCGCAAGCGGCTCAGCCGCCAGCTGCGCTGGCGCCGCCCGGCCCCCACGGGAGGACGCGGGCGGGGCGGGCGGGGCGCGCGCCCCGCTTGTGGCCCGTCGTCTTCGTCGCAGCCGCGGGTCGTGGTGGCCCGTCGTCGTCGTCGTCGTCGTCGTCGTCGTCGTCGTCGTCGTCGTCGTCGTCGTCGTCGTCGTCGTCGTCGGAGGAGGAGGAGGAGGAGGAGGAGGAGGAGGAGGAGGAGGAGAAGGAGGAGGAGGGCGCCCTCTGTCCGCCTGCACCGGTCCTAGCCAGGCCAGCCCCGAGCCTCGGATCGGCGGACACGCCGCAGTGAGGCCGAGCTGGGGAGGCCGGCAGCAGTGCGTTTCGATCAGGACTGCGTGGGTATTCTGCGACGTGTTAATCAGAAGCCTCTCAGTGCTTGGCGAAACGGGCGGATTACTTTCAGAAGCCTCGGTCCTCGAACCTCGATCCTCCTCTCTCCCTCCTCCTCGTCCCCCCATGCACGGATCCCTGGCCCAGGATGTGCTATGTCATGACCCGTGCAGGTGGAGGGCTTGTGCCCCTCAGACCTGGGCCCCCGATGTAGTTTTTTTCTGTTTGTTTGTTTCGCAGCGTGGGACCCCCGAAGGTCTCGACCGCTTCCCTGGGGACCGCTCCCTCGCCCCGCGAGCCACTCTCTCATCGCCCCGGGGCCCAGCGCAGAAGAGGCCCCCCTCCTGTGAAGATCGGCCACGGCGAGCAGCCCCCCTCGCGACTTGGCCCACGACCCGCTGCGAGGGGGCCTGGGGGCCGAGGCCGACGCCGAGCGAGGCGGCGGCGTGTGCCAGCTGCAGCGGGGCCGGGGCGGACGCGGGCGCTGGCCCTCTCTGCGAGGGGGGGGGCCGAACCTTCTCGGACGCTGTCGGGCCCCTCGGCCTCCAGTGGCCAGGGGCCCCTCGAGACCTCCAGAGACTCCTGGGTCGTGGAGGACGATCTAGGGAGGGGAAGCATGTTGCCAAGTCGTTTCCAGGTGTCTAAAGTATGTGTTGAATCTGTTGTAAACACATAGGACACATGTTTTAAAACCATATGTTTAGAGCATTAATCCAACATGTTAAACACACTTTAAAATTCAATGACAGGACTGTTAGGGTGTCCATTGTCGTGGCATCCACAACTCTTGGGCCCCGGGGGGCGGACCGGCGGGCGGACGCCGGGGCGGAGCGATCCGCGACGCGCCCGAGCTCGTTTGGAGCTGGGCGGCGCCGCAGTGAGGCCGGCTTCCTGCCGCCACGCGGCAGGCCTGCGCCCGCGGAGAGACCACGTGGCCTTCGCCGCATCGCCGATCGTGCCGCTCGAGGATCGGAGGAGTTGGAGGAGGAGGAGGAGGAGGAGGAGGAGGAGGAGGAGGAGTTGGAGAGGAGGAGGAGGAGGAGGAGGAGGAGAGGAGGAGGAGGAGGAGGAGGAGGAGGAGGAGGGAGGAGGAGGAGGAGGAGAGGAGGAGGAGGAGGAGGAGGAGGAGATGGAGGAGGAGGAGGGAGGAGGAGGGAGGAGGAGGAGGCGGCAGTCCCCTCCAAGCCGTCCAAACGGGACCTGGTATGTTTTTTTCGCGACGTGAGGGGGTCTGTCGACCTTGCCAGGACTGGCGATGCCGCGGCCCGCCAGCCGGCATGCCCCTGCTGCGGCGCCCCCCGGGCCTCCGCCGCGATGCCGCTGCTCTCTCGCCAGACATCTGGCGCTTCGATTCTTGCGATGCGGGGGGCCTCGGGACCCCCCGACCCCTTGATTGATCCCAGGGGCCGGCTTTTCACCCCACGCCGCTCCTCCACTTCCCCGAGGCCCGAAACCAGCCTCCAGATGCCCCAAAACGGCGACAACCCGGCCAGCCCGAGTTTGCTTCGAGGCCCAGGGGCGGCCTGACTGCGGCCCCTGGCAGACCAATACCTGTCGTGACGGCCTCCCCGCCTCGCCCCAAGGCGTGTGACAGGCGGCCCGAGAGGAGCCCTCTCGAGGGCGAGGGGCTCGTCGCGGCAGGGGGCTCGTCGCGCACGGGGTCGGTGGGGCCGTGCCCGAGAGGCGCCAGATGTCTGGGTCGGCGCGCTCCGCCAGCTCGTGGGGCGGCGCGGTCGGCGCTGGCGGCACGAGCGCCCCTGCCGGGAGCAGCAGGGCAGGGGCCCGTGCCAGCCTGCTGCGTAGGCCCTTCTGCCTGGCCCTTCTGCCGCCTCGCCTCCCTGTCCCGGTGGAGGCAGGAGGGCGGACGACGACGACGACGACGACGACGACGACGACGACGACGACGACGACGACGACGACGACGACGACGACGACGACGACGACGACGACGACGACGACGACGACGACGACGACGACGACGACGACGACGACGACGACGACGACGACGGATGATGATGATGATGATGATGATGATGATGATGATGATGATGATGATGATGATGATGATGATGATGATGATGATGATGATGATGATGATGATGATGTTGCTGTTGATGGTGGAGGTGATGATGATGATGATGATGATGGTGATGGTGATGGTTATGGTGGTGATGATGATGGTGATGGTGGCGATGATGATGATGATGATGGTGATGGTGATGATGATGCTGCTGCTGATCATGATGATTATGATGATGATGTGGTGCAGTGCTTGCGGTGCAGGTCTATGTGGTGAAGTTGATTTTTACAAACGAGTTGACAATTCCATGATCTTTTGAACATCCCACCCGCCCACCCGCAACTTGGTTGCAAAATCCATGCGGCGGCGATTGCGATAAGTGCTTGGCGTTGGCTGGTGCATCTCCGCGGCCGCGCCAGCCCGCGCATGCTCGCACGCACTGCGGCCAGCCAGTTTGGCGCGACCGACGCGGCCGCGGTGGCTCTGACCGCTGGGCACTCTGAGCGGGCACTCCAGTGCGAGTCGGTGACTTGGGCGGGCGCGGTATGATGGCGACGCCGCAAACGGCAGACATGATTATGAGAGTAGCGATGGTTGTGACGATGGTGGCGATGACGACGGCAATGCCAATGACGGCGCCGATGTCTTCGCTTCGACGATGGAGGTTTTTGGAAGGAGTTCGACATGCGCGCGCGGCCGACGCGCGCGAGTGGCCCTCGTGGTGTTAGTTGCCACGGGTCGTGCCCTTCCCAGCTCGCGCGCAAAGGGCGTTCGAATGAATTCGACATGTGGCGCGAGAGGCCCGTTTGGCAGAGTTTGATGACCATGTCGACCAACCTGCGTTTTTTTTGGTTGTTTGTTAAAGCAAAACCATCAAAACCGCGAGCGCAGGATTATTCGGAAAACTGGCGTTGTAACGCCATCTGTTTTTTCACGTATTTTCGGGGCGGTTGTTTTTGAAATCGTTGCGACAACGACGGTTTTTGAAGAATTTCGGCATGCCTGCGACGACGCGCGCGTGTGCACTGCTATTTTTTTGCAAGGGGTTAGGACTGTTGGAACGGATTATTTTTGACAAGCGAGAGTGTGCGCGCATAGTTTTTTTGCAGGGGGTGAGGGGGGGGGCTGTATCGACCTGCCTGGGATGGTACCAATTTCAATTTCGGATGGGCGATGGGGCAGAATCGTGTGTAAATTGCAATGCGAAAAGGTGGCCCGTCAACCCGGGGGGGGTGATCCTAATCATTTTTCCGGGAAGGAGAACCAATGTGGTGCCATTCACCTTGCCGAACTTGAAGATGTCGACTCCACTGCTCGCGCAGCCATCCCACCCACCCACCCGCAACTTGGTTTGCAAAACCAATGCGACGGCGATGGCGATGAGCACTTGATGTTGGCTGGTGCATCTCCGCGGCCGCGCTGGTCCGCGCATGTATGCGCGCGCGGCGGCCAGCTAGTTTGGCGCGAGCGAAGCGGCCGCGGTGGCGCTGACCGCTGGGCGCATCCCAGGCGGCAGTTCAGTGTGAGTCGGCGACTTGGGTTGGCGCTGTATCATGGCATCGTCGACAACGGTAGAGTAGATGATGATAGTGGCGATGCTGGTGGTGATGGTGACAGCGACGACGGCGCGGCCAGTGGCGGCGCCGATGCTGCTCGCGCCGACGACGATGACGGCGTCCTCGCGTCGGTGGTGAAGGTTTTGGAAGGAATTCGACATGCGCGCGCGGCAGTCGCGCCACCCCAGCGCGCGCGAACGATTTCGACGTGCGCGCGCGAAGCTCGTTTGGTAGGCTTCTGTCAAGCCGTTAAACCTATGGTTTGCTTAAGAATTCGCAAGAGCGCGCGCAAGCTGTTTTTGGAAATCCGCGTTGCGAAGCCCTCTGTGCTGATGTATTTTTTGAAACGCTCGACAGTGCAATCTTTACGAAGCCGGGAGTGTTTGAAGGATTCCGGCATGCGCGCCCGACGACGCGCGCGCGTTTTTGTTATTCCTCTTTTTTTTGAGCAAGGGGTTTTTCAAAACGGAAGATTTTTGATAGACTAGTGTGCGCGCGTCGTATTTGTTGCAGGGGATGGAGGGGGGGGCGGATGCTGACCCCCGCGGGGTGGTGCGAGTTCACCTTTAGGATGGATGATGGGGCAGAATCGCATGTGCATTGCAATGCGAAAGGGGGGGTCGATCATCCCAGAAGGGCGGGGTGGGGTGGGGGGGGGGGCGGGGCGGGGCGGGGTGGGGGGTGGGGTGGTGGGTGTGGGTGGGGTCGGGAGGGGGGGGGGGGGTAGAGTTTATTCTTTTGCTGGAAAGGAGAGTTCACCAGTGCGCAACTTCAACCCCACTGCTCGCGCAATCATCCCGCCCGCCCTCCCGCAACTTGGTTTGCAAGACCAATGCGACGGCGATGGCGATGAGTGTTTGATGTTGGCTGGTGCCTCTCCGCGGCCGCGCTGGCCCGCGCGTGCGATCGCGCGCGGCGGCCAGCTAGTTTGGCGCGTGCGAGGCGGCCGCGGTGGCGCTGACCGTTGGGCGCATCCCAGCGGGCGCGTCAGTTCGAGTCGGCGACTTGGGTTGGGGCTGTATCAGGGCAGCGTCGACAACGGTAGAGTAGATGATGATACTGGCGATGCTGGTGGCGATGTCGACAACGACGACGGCGCGGCCAGTGGCGGCGCTGATGCTGATCGCGCCGACGACGATGCGGCGTGACCGGCGCGGCCGCGGCGGCGCTGACCGCTGGGCATTCTCGGGCGGGCATTTCAGTGCGAGTCGGTGACGCAAGGGGTCGCGGCGCCATGGCGGCGCCGACGACGGTGGGCGCGATTGTGGAGGTGTTGGCAATGGTGGCGATGGTTGTGATGACGACGGCAAGGCCAATGGCGGCGCCGATGTTGATCGTGCCCGCCAACGTCGATGACGAAATCCTCGCGTCGGCGATGCGGGTTTTAGAAGGCGTTTGCGCGCGCGGCCGACGCGCGCGAGTGGCCCGCGCGGCATTATTTGGCGCGGATCGCGCCCCCCCCTCCCCCGGCACGCGCGCGAGGGCGTTCGAATGGGTCTGACACGCGGCGCGAGAGGCTTGTTTGGCAGATTTTGATGAACATGAACCCGCAAGTTTTTGCCGATCCACCCTGTGGTGTTAGGTCCTTGTTTGGAAGAGACAGCGCTCCGCGTCCTCGCTCCTCCCCCCCTCTCCCATATCCCCCCCTTCCTCATCTCCCCCCTACTGTGGCGCGCCCCGCGCGCGTTTCGTGGTCCCGTGGGGGGCTCCACCAAAGGCCTGGATGCCCGCGCTCGCATGCGCTCACCGCGCCCATTTTGGCACATCGCTCGTCTTGTGGCCCCGCAGGGAGCTCCGCCGAAGGCCCGGATGCCAGCGCTCGCATGCGCCCGCCGCGTGCACTTTGGCACGCCACTCACGCGTTTTGTGGCCCCATATGGAGTTCCACCACAGGCCCAGATGCCAGCGCTCACATTCGCCCGTCGCGCGCGCCCGCTGCGCCCATTTTGGCGCGCCCTTCGCGCGTTTTGTGGCCCCATAGGGAGCTCCGCCGAAGGCCCAGATGCCGGCGCTCGCATGCGCCCGCCGCGCCCGAACTCCCCTCGCGCGTCTCGTGGCCCCGCGGGGAGCTCCGCCGAATGCCCGCCTGCAAGCGCTCGCGTGCGCCCACCGCGCCTATTGTGGCACGCCCCTCGCGCGTTCTGTGGCCCCATCGGGAGCTCCACCGAAGGCCCAGATGCCAGCGCTCGCATGCGCCCACCGCGCCTGTTTTGGTGCACCACTCACACGTTTTGTGGCCCCGCTTGGAGCTCCACCACAAGGCCAGTTGCCGGCGCTCGCATGCGCCCGCCGCGCCCAGCACACCCATCGCGCCCTTTGTGGCCCCGTGGGGAGCTCCGCCAAAGGCCTGGATGCCAGCGTTCGCATGCGCCCGCCGCGTTCATTTCGGCACCCCTCGCGCGTTTTGCGGCCCCATGGGGGGCCCCGCCGAGGGCCCAGATGCCAGCGCTCGCGCGCGCCCGCCGCGCCCTCGCTCGTTTTATGGCCCCGCAGGGGGGGCCCCGCCTAGGGCCCAGATGCCGGCGCTCGCGCGCGCCTGCCGCGCCCGCGATGGGGCGCCCCTCGCGCGTTTCGTCGCCCCATGCGAGTCTCCACCGAGGGCCCGCATGCCAGCGCTCGCATTCGCCCGCCGCGCCCATTTTGGTGCACCCCTCACGCGCTTCGTGGCCCCAGGGGAACTCCACCGAAGGCGGCGCATAAATGGCAGTGCCCACAACTGCGTATGGTTGGGTCTTTCGCCGGGCTAATTTTTCTTACCCCCTTTAATTTTTTGGGGGGCATTGGATTTTGACAGCCTTGCGATGCCGCAGGTTTTCCGAGGATTTCGGCGTGCGCGCGCGACGACTGGCGCGCGTGCGTTTTTTCCTTCCGAGGGGTTCTTGCGACAGCGCGCGCGCAATGGGCATTCGGACGATTTCGACGCGCGCGCGCGAGAGGTCACTTCGGAAATATGTCTATGGCAATGTTGAAACAAAAGCTACGGTTGTCTTGAGAATTCGCAAGAGCGCGGGCGCGCATTTTATGGGCAAGTCTTGTTGCGAAACCGTGTGCACTTGAATGTTTTCGTGGCGCTTTCTTTTGACACCTCACAAGAGACCGAAGATTTTGTTCAGAGAATTTCTGTATGCGCGTGCAACGACGCGCGCGCGTGCACTGTGTTCATTTTTCTGTTGCAAGGGGTCTTGGAAACCGTTGATTTTTTTGATGAGCGAGAATGCTCGAATAAATAGGTCAGAGGATGGTGGTGGTGGTGGGGGGGGGGTCGTTGCCGGCCTGGCTGGGGTGGCGCGAATTCAAATGTAAAATGGAGAAGGGGCCAGAAACATACGTAACTTGCAGGGGGGCGGGTAAGTCTGGGGTTGTGCTGGGGGTGGGTCCTCGTTTTTTGAGAGAAAGGAGAGGTGGTTTTCACAAGCGAGTCGACACATTCCATGCCCTTGCAAACGTCCCGCCCGCCCGCCCGCAACTTGGTTTGCAGGGCCCATGCGGCGGCGATTGCGATGTGCGATCGGCGTTGGCTGGTGCATCTCTGCGGCCGCGCTAGCCCGCGCGTGCTCGCGAGCGCAGCGGCCCGCTACTTTGGCGAGACCGTTGCGGTCGCGGTGGCGCTGGCCGCTGGAGCGGGCACTTCAGTGCGCGTCGGTGACTTGGGCCGCCGCGGTATCGTGGTGACGCCGACGACGGTGGGCGCCATTATGAGAGTGGCGATGGCGGCGGTGACGACGGCAAGGCCAATGGCGGGGCCGATGTCGATCGCGCCCGCCGATGGCGATGACGATGTCCTCGCGTCGGGTATTTGTTTCGACGTGCGCCGACGCGCGCGAGTGGCCCGCGTGGCGCGGATCGTGCCTCTCCCAGCGGGCGCGCAAGGGCGTTCGAATAAGTTCGACAAGCGGCGCGGGAGGCCTGTTTGGTATTAGTGGACGAACATGTCGGGCAACGTATGGTTTCTTGAATCCGCAGGACCGCGAGCAGTGTTTTTATCATATTGATTTTCGGGGTTTTCCCCCCTCTCTCATATCTACACATATATATATACATATCTATGTTATTTTTCCAGTATTTCTAATCATCATTCGCATTCTTATTGTTAGCATTCATATTCGTATTATTATTATTATTATTATTTTTCATTTTCTTATTCGTATTATGTACACATTGCGAAACCTGAGATATTTGAAGGATCCCAGCGTGCGCGCGACGACGCGCGCGCGCGCGCCCGCGCAGGGGATTCCTGCGACAACGCGCGCACAGGGGCGTTCGAGCGATTTTGACATGCGGGCGCGAGAAGCCCGTTTAGTATGATTCGATGAACATGTTGAACAGCTAAAAGGCTGATGATGTTGGAGAGACGGGTGCGCGCGCATATTTTTTGCAGAGGATGGCGGGGGGGGGTCGATGCCAGCTGGGCTGGGATGGTGTGAAATCAAATGGTAAAATGGAGAAGGGGTCAGAACCATATGAGCATTACATATCGCGAGAGGGGTCGTTAATTCGGCCTCGGGAGGGGGTGTGCTCTTTTATTCTGTTAGAGAGGAGGCGATATGTGGTGCAATTCGCCAGCGCTGAACTTGAAGTTGCCAACGCCAGCTCCATTGTTCGCGCAGGCATCCCACCCGCCCACCCGCAACTTGGTTTGCAAAACTCATGCGGGAGAGGCAATTGCGATGAGTGTTTGGTGTCGGCTGGTGCATCTCTGCGGCCGCGCCAGCCCGCGCGCGCGCGGTGGCCAGTTATGAGTTTGGTGCGACGGACGCGGCCGCGGTGGCGCTGGCCGCTGGGCGCATCTCAGCGGGCGCTTCAGTGCGAGTCTGCGACTTGGACGGGCGCGGTATCATGGCGACGCCGGCAACGGTATACACGCTGGTGATAGTAGCGATGCTGGTGACGATGTTGCCAATGACGACGGCGCGGCCAGTGACGGTGCCGATGCTGATCGCGCCAACGACGATGACGACGTCCTCGCGTCGGCGAAGAAGGTTTTGGAACGAGATCGACATGCGCGCGTGGCCGACGCGCGCGAGTGGCCCGCATGGTAATCTTTGACGCGGATCGTGTCCCCCCCCAGCACGTGCTCCAGGGCGTTTGAATGATGTTGACTTGCGGCGCGAGATGCTCGTTTGGCAGAATTTGTTGAATCGGTTGTTTTCTGAAGGGTCCGCAAGAGCGCGAGCGCAAACTGTTTTGATGACTGTTGTTGCGAGTCCTTACGTTTTAATGTAGTTTCTGGGCGCTCGGTCTTGACATCCTTGCGACACCTTCGTTTTTTGACGGGTTTCGGCATGCGCGCGCGACGACGCGCGCGCGTGCACTTCGCCCCATCTTGTGCAAAACATTCTCGCGACAGCGCGCGCGCGCGCAGGGGCGTTCGAGCGATTTCGACGTGCGCGCGCGAAGCCCATTTGGCGGGGTTTCATGAGGATGCTGAACAAACCGATTGTTTTTGTCCAGAATCCGCAAGAGCGCGCTTACTTTTGGTTAAAAACCCGTGTTGCGAAACCATATGTTGCTATATGTTCCCTACCTAGGCTCTGCCTACAAAGGTTCTTGCGCTCTGGGCCTAAAGGGGCCGGGCAGTGGAAAGCGCCCCGGGCGGTTCCCCCAGTATCCGCCCCGCGGTTCCCCCTGTTAGGCCCCTTTACCTTAGCGTTGCCTATCTCATCTTAGCTTAGCCTATTTCATCTGAGCTTCGATTAACTTCTTCTAAGGCCAGGTGTTTCTTAGCTTAACTTACCTTCATCTTAGCTTCGCTGAGCATTATCATATTAGAGTACAGCATAGCATAGCATAGCGTAGCATAGCATAGCGCAGCACAGCATATCATAGCATAGCCCAGCATAGCATAGGATAACGCAGCATGTCATAGCATAGCATAGCATAACGCAACACAGCACAGCACAGCATAGCACAGCGCAGCACAGCAAAGCATAGCATAGCAGAGCATAACATAGCATATCAGCAAAGCAAAGGCAAAGCAACAGCAGCGACAGAAAAACAAAGCAAAGCAACACAAAGCAAAGCAAAGCAAAAGCAAACTCAAAGCAAAGGAAAGGCAAAACAACAACAATGTGCGACAGATGCCGAGCTAGCCTCGATGGCCGGAGCGGAGCCCCCGCAAGCAGTGCCTTCCTTTGCCTAGAGGGTTAGCTTAGCTTAGCTTAGCTTAGCATAGCGCAGCGCTGCATTAGCATAGCAAAGCATAACATACTATAGCCAATCATATCATATCATAGCATAACTTAGCGCAGCATCGCGCATATCGTCGCACATCATAGCATAGCATAGCATCGCATATCAGAGCACAGCACAGCTTAGCATATCATATCATAGCATAGCTTAGCCTAGCACGGTACAGCATGACATAACATATCATAGCATATCACAGCATATCATAACATAGCAGAGCATATCATATCAAAACGCAGCATATCACAGCATATCATACCATAGCATATCACAGCATGGCATGGCATAACCTAGCATCGCATATCATAGCAACTAATGCTGCTTTCCTAGGGGCTCCAACTTCTAGATAGGGTCGCACTGGGGTATTTTTGTTGGACATTCGACTTCAAACAAACTTGCGAACACTTAGGTTTTTGACGGATTTCAGCATGGGCTTGCGACGACGCGCGCGCGCGTGTGCATTGTTTGCAGGGGGTCTTTGTAAGCTGATGATTTGACAAAGAGTGTGCGCGCAGTTTTTGTCTTGCACATGATGACGGGGGGGGGTCCGATACTGGTTTCCTTGGGATGATACGAGTTCATATTTCGGATGGACGATGGGGCAGAGTAGCATGTAAATCGCAATACGAAAGCGGGTGCGGATAATCCTTGGGGGTGGTGGAATCTATTGTTTTTCAAGAAAAGTTTTTTTGTTTTACAAATTCGTTGACAAACGTCATGTCTTTGCAAACTTCCCGCCCACCCACCCGCAACTTGGTTTGCAAAACCCATGCGGCGGCGATTGCGATGGCTGTTGGGGTTGGCTGGTGCATCTCTGCGGCAGCGCTAGCCCGCGCATGCTCGCGAGCGCAGCGGCCATCTAGTTTGGCACGACCAGCGTGGCCGCGGTGGTGTTGACCCTGGGGCACATCCCAGCGGGCACTTCAGTGCGAGTCGGCGAATTGGGCTAGCGCGGTATCATGGCAACGTCGACAACGGTAAACACGATGGTGATAGTAGCGATGTTGGTGATATGGTGGCGACGACGGCACGGCCAGTGACGGCGCCGATGCTGATCACGCCGACGACGATGACGGCGTCGTCGCGTCGGTGATGAAGGTTTTTGGAAGGAGTTCGACACGCGCGCGCGGCCGACGCGCGCGACTGGCCCGCATGGTATGATTTGAAACGGATCGTGCCCCCCAAGGGCGCGCTCCAGGGCGTTCGAATGATGTCGAGTTGGAGGAGTGAGGAGGAGGGGCGGGCGGATGGAAGGGGTCAGCAGGAGGGGAAGGAGGTGGAGGAGGCGGGGGAGGAGAGGGGAGGGGGGAGGAGGAGAAACGAGGGGGAGGAGAGAGAGGACGGGGGAGGAAGGGGGGAAGAAATTGGAGGAGGGCGGGGGAAGGGGGGGGGGGGAGGGGGGCTGGAGGAGGGATCGGGCGGCGCGGCATGCCAAGCCTGCGGCGCCCCTCCCCGAGGCACGGCCCAGGCCTCGGCGGGCACGGCGCCGGTGCCTCTGGCGCCGCCCGGCGCCGCGGCGACTGGGCCAGCAGGCGGCCCAGCGGCATGAGCCTCGGTCGGAGCCGCGGAGCCTGGGGTGCGCAAGCCGTGTCCTCGCCCCAGATCTCCGAGAGCATGTCCTCTTTCCTGCGCAGCTCTTCCCTGGCCACAGCCTAAGGAGCCGTGTTTTCGGGCCCGGGGCCATGAGGCGCGGATCCGGGGCGAAGACCTCCCCTCCCCCAAATGTATTAGGGGATCCCCCCTCGGGGGTCGATGGCGCACGGACTTGGACGTCGGGGGAGCCTCCGTGGGCCGCCCTGGGCGCCCTCGTCGCCACGGCTGGATCCGTCTGGGTGTACACCAGGAGGTGACCCCAGGAAGCAGTCAGTGAACCCTCCCTTTTCCTCCTCCTCCTCCTCGTCCTCCTTCTCCTCTTCCTCCTCCTCCTCCTCCTCCCCCTCCTCCTCCTCGTCCTGCTCCCCTTATACGTATGTATGCATGCATGCATGCATGCATACATGCATGCATGCATGTATGTATGTATGTATGTATGTTTACATGTATGTGTATACACGTATGTAGGTATGTTTGTAGGTATATATGCATGCACGTGTGTACGTATATACGTACACATATACGCATACATGCATGCATGTATGTATGTTTGTACGGATGTCTGTTTATAGGTGTGTATGTACGTATGTATGTATATATGCATGTATGTATGTATGCATATATATATATGTATGTAATGAGGTATGTATGTTTGAATGTTTGTATGTTTGTATGTTTGAATGTTTGTTTGTTTGTATGGCTGTATGTTTGTATGTCTGGTTGTTTCTTTGTTTTTGTATGCATGTATATACGTATGCATGTCTGTCTGTCTGTCTGTCTGTCTGTCTGTCTGCGTGTCTGTCTGTCTGTCTGTCTGTCTGTCTGTATGTATGTATGTACGTACCTGTGTATGTATGTATGTATGCATGTACGCATGTATGTATGCATGTATGTATGTATGCATGTATGTATGTATGTATGTGTGTGCATACACGTATGTATGTATGTAGGTATGTATTCATGAACGTGTGTATGTATATATGTACGTATGTAGGTATGCATGCATGCATGTATGATTATATGTGTGTGTGTATGCATGTATGTAAGTATGCATGTAGACATGTATTTATGTATGTATGTATGTAATGAGGTATGTATGTTTGAATCCTTGTATGTTTGGATGTTTGTATGGTTGTATGGATGTGTGGTTGTAATGTCCGGTTGTCTCTTTGTTGTTTCTATGTATGTATATATGTATGCATGCATGTGCCTGTCTGTCTGTCTGCCTGCGTGTCTGTCTGTCTGTGTGTATGTATGTATGCATGTATGTACGCACCTACGTATGCATGCATGCATGCATGCATGTATGTATGAATGTGTGTATGTATGTATGTATGTATGTATGCATGCATGCATGCATGCATGCATGCATGTGTATGTATGTATGTATGTATGTATGTATGTATGTATGTATGTATGTATGTATGTATGTATGTATGTATGTATGTATGTATGTATGTATGTATGTATGTATGTGTGTATTTTTACCCTGGCCCCTGCTCAAGGGCCCCAGCCGGGGTACACTTGTTCCCCTTCGCGCCACCTCGGCGCCGGCGCAGCGCGGGCGCGGGCCGAGGCCGAACGCCCCGACGGCCTCACTGCTGGAGCCCCGACAGCGGAGCTCGTTCAAGACTGGGCGGCTCACGCGATGACCTGCCCGTCCTTGCCCTCCGCCCTGTGCCCGACCTATCACTCTCACCTCCACCCACTGGGACTCCAGAATACACCAGACGTCCAAAAATCCTACGTTTCACACCACTTTCATCCAGATCGACCGCCAGTCCCAGGCCGACTACTGAGGGCTGCGGCCCCCCCGCGCCGCCCTCCTAGGGCCAGTCCCGCTGGACCGTCATCGCGCGCTCCTCCCACCCTCCCCACATCCTCGCCATTTTCCATCCCCGCCTCCCTCGCCCAGGAGGACTCCAGCCCTCTCCGCCTGCCCAGCAAGATGAGCAGGCCCGCGGTGGCAGTACTGAGGGTGTCCGCTTGCGCGGTCATGACGTTGCTGCAAACAGTGATCACTCACGTTCTGCTGGTGGCTGCAGGTGCTCGTCGCGGAGGGGGTCGGCTGGGCCGCCAGCTTTCGGCTGTGCTGTCGCCGTAGACGGCCTTGTCTTCGGGCTGGCGGTACGCTAGTTGCCCCTTGCCCGGCGGCGTCGCCCCCTGGGTGCTGCATGATAGTGAGGGGCGTCGCCCTCATTGAAAACCGTCATGCTGGTCATCGCTGGCGGCAGGGCCTTTTTTGTTGGTGCGTATTTTATTTTCCTCCTCATCATCCTCGCTCTCCGCTTATTTTTTCACTTGTACTATCTGTTTACGTGTGCTCGAAGCGACGCAGTTGCATAGTTTGGTTGATGTTTGTCTGCTGGATGCGTTTTCTCATCGGCCTCCAAGCGTCCGCCTTCTGATCGAACGACGGGCAGGTTGTCCGTTGCGCTGGTGTCCCGCCTGCTACGCGCTATGCCTCTCAGAACCCCGCCAAGTGTCGGCTCCTGGATCCCTGGTGGGGGTGTGGGGGTGGCAGCAGGTGGCGCGCAATCTTGGCCTTCGCTTCGTCTTCGCATCTGGGAAAGTGGTCCCCTGCCCGTTGAATGATACGCCGACCCTCTGGGCTTGGTGCGTCTGCTACGGCATCGATGCTCTCTGCGGACGTCTCTGCCTCCCGTCCTCTCTCTCTGCTCCCGACTCTCTCTTCTTGCACGCCTCTGCCCGTGAGAACCCCCCGTGCGGAACGCCGCTAGAAAGGGGCTCGGCCGTTCCTTCAGAGAGAAAATGGGCTTCATTCCTTATTTATCGTTCCTCAGATCAACGCCCCGACTGTACTTTCCAACCAGACTGGCCTGCGCACGTGCAAGTGCACGGCTGCATATTACCCTTCGGTAGGGCTCTTGTCTACGCTTCTCGCTCCTGGTCGTCCTCCTCCTCGCTCCGCTTCGACGCGTCAGCATCGAAGTCCATACCGAGGACGACCATCCTTCTGGTGATAAGGAGATTGTATGTGTGTGGGGGAAATCAACGGATGACAACCTGCGATGGTTGTGATGGTGACGATGCTGGTGATGCGCTTGCGAGCTGGTGACGATGCGTGATGACGATGTCGCCCACGAAGCATGATGGCGATTGTGGTGGTGACGATGCATGGCGATTGTGCTTAGGGCGCCTCGCCCGCGCGCACGGCTCGAAACGAATCCGAAACCGACGATGTGAGGGGGGGGGAACGAATGATGATAACTGCCGTGATTGTGATGGTGGCGATGCTGGTGATGCGCCCGCGAGACTTTGGGGGTGTGGGAATTTAGGGGCCGCGCGGAATTGCCAGTTTGAACAGGAGCGCGCCACCGCTGTTCGCCATCGGCGAGAAGGCTCGAAGAGTGGAGTCGGCCGAAAGCTCCTGCGGAGTGCTTGAGCCAGGCTGCTGTGATGATGGTGATGGTGGTGACGGTACTGCTGTTCTGCATCGGGGATGCTTGGGTGATGACTGTGATGGCGATGGTGATGGTGATGATGATGATGATGATGATGATGATGATGATGATGATGATGATGACGGCGATGGTGATGGTGATGGTGATGATCATGATGGTGATGATGAGGATACTAATGGCGATGATGATGATGACGGTGGTGGTGGTGGTGATAGTGGTAGTGATGCTGATGGCAGCGAGTGTCAACCCTCTAACGACCACCTTGGCACCTGCGAGACAACCGCGGGACAAGTCAAGCACAGGACCATTGAGAGACCATGGGGTCACCATTGAGACACCATCGGAGCATAATCGGGACACCATCGAAACAGTATCTGGAGGAGCACCTGAAGACATTACGGGGACAAGTGAATGACACCATCGGGACACCCATCGGGCTACCATGCTGATACCATGTGAACACATCGGAATAGAATGCGGACACCATCAGGACAGCATCAGGGCACCATTAGGACACCGCCGGGGCACCATCGGGACACCATCGAAGCACCATCGGGACATCATCGTGACACTGCAGGGATACCATCGGGACACCATGTGGCCACTCATCGGGACACCATCGGAACACCGTTGGGATAACATGTGGATACCGTCGGGACATCATCGGGACACCATGTGGACACCATGTGGACACCATGCGGACACCATCGGGGCACCATGTGGACAGCCATTGGGACCCCGTGTGGACACCATCGGATGGATACCATATGGGCACGATCGGGGCACCATGTGGACACCATGTGGACACCATCGGGACACCATCGAAATACCATCTGGACACCATCGATACACCAACAGGACACCATCGGAATACCATCGGGACAGCCCCAGGCCACCGCTGGCCGACCGGGAGAGAACAGCATCATTTGACCTTGCGTCGCCCTGCCCACAGCGGGTTCATTCCGCTCGCCCGCCCACGCAGCTTCGCCTCGCCCGCGCGCACGACATTAGTACGAAACCGAAACCGATTTCCTGGTAGGGGGTCCCGTTTACTTCGATCTCACCCCATATTTCCGATCGAGCTCATTATCTGTCTCACTATCGATCTCACTATCGGTTCCGCTATCGATCTCACAATCGATCTTCCTATCGGTCTCGCTGTACGTTCATCGATCCAACATCGGTTCAGTATCGATCTATCGGTCTCATAATCGACGGCACTATCTTACTATCGGTTTCAGTAGCTGGGTGATCGGTTTCACTACTGATCTTCCATCGGTCGCTCTACCAATCTACCAGTGTAACAACCAAGCGGTCTCACTATCCATCTCACAATCGATCCCACTATCGATCTCGCTATCGATTGGTCTCACTACCCATCGATCTCATTATCTATCTACTTGTCGATCTCACGGGACAACCATCGGGACAACCATCGGGACAACCATCGGGACACCATCGGGACACCATCGGGACACCCTCGGGACACCATCGGGGCACCATCGGGACACCCTCGGGACACCCTCGGCACACCATCGGGGCACCCTCGGGACACCATCGGGCGGGACACCCTTGTGCCACCGTCGGGACACCACCCGGACACCATCGGGACACCCTCGGGACACCGCCTGGTTCTCGCTCCTCCCGCCCGCGCACGCAGGCCTCGCCTCGCCTGCGCGCACGGCG
>CAUYUJ010014741.1:287246-299746 GCA_963575745.1 Prorocentrum cordatum | reverse complement strand
GACCTTGCAGGACTATTCGAGCGCGTTCCCTTATGTTGTCAAGACAGCTGAACGTTCCACACCGTCTCAGACATGCCGTGTGCTCGAGGCCGTGGCGGCTTGCAGCCGTTCCTGGCGTGCTCCCCACCCCCCTCTCCGTTCCCCCCTTGAGATCCGACGTAGCGAAAAAAATGCAACATCGAGAAAACCACGCCCGGAACCCTAGACCGCATCTTCCTGCGTCCTTTTTCGAGCCGGATCGATTTGTGAGGGTCCCTGGGCCCGAAAAGAGGCGAAAACGCCCAGCTCGACAAAAATTGAGTCGCCAGGATCTCAGGGTTACCCGAGACGCCATGTTTGAGTCTCCGAAGGGGGACACTTGACCCCAGCCATTTTTTTGAGCCACGAGGGCCAAGAGGCCTCCCAGACCTTCCAATGAGCCCCAAGAGGGCTCCCAAAAGACCCCAGAAACGAGCCCCAAGAGGGCCCCAAGAGGCCCCAAACGGGGACCCCAAGGGAGCCCCTGAGATGGCTCAATATCGTCATTCGCGAACCTCTCACAGCAACATATCTCCAAAGCCCGACTCCTCAGCCTCCTCGTCAGGATCTCAAGGCCAGCCGCCGCCGCCCGGTCTTTCCAGGGATGGCGACGCCTCGGAGACCTGCGGGCACCCTGGGCCTCGGCAGGGGCGCGCCCGGCAGCGACGGCGAGCCTCGCGGGCCCGCGGCCGTCGGCCGCGCGGGCGCAGCGGCCTGCGCCTGGGACCCCTCGGGGCGCATGACGGACCCGGGGCCGGGCACGTTCCAGCGGCCGCTCGCGGGCAGGGCCGGCGACGAGTGGAAGGCCCTCGGCTCCGCCCCAGACCCCCTCGCGTTGCGACAGAAATTCACGACGGGGGGCTTTTCGCGAGTGGCCCTCGCCGGGACCCGGGACCGTCGAGAAACGATTCAGGCTGAGTCGGGCGTGTCCCCCTACATGCGGATTCTGAACGAAAAATAAGCAACAGTCAAAAAGGACACCCAACAAAAAGCAAACTATGATCAACAAAAATCGTCCCCGTATTTTTTTAAACTATTTTTCAATGGTCCTCCTGTAGAGGGGCAGGCCCGATTCAATATTCAGGACGACGAAAGACCGGTCCCAGGGAAGGGCTCCAGGCCTCTGGGGGTCGACGCTGCGACAGAGGTCGCGACGTCGGGGGTCTGGGGCCGCCGAGCGGGCGCAGGGGCATGCTGTCGAGCGGAGGTCGGCCGGTGTCGAGGCCGAGCGGCGCAGGTCCGTCATGGACGCCATGCTGGGCAGGAAGCGGCCCGCCGAGAGCGACGACGGCCAGCCCCAGCTTGCGCCTCTGGCCTCGGCATCCGCGAGAGGTCCGCGGGCGCCCTGCTTCGACGTCGCGGACGTGGACTTCTGCGGCGAGGCGCGGACCTCCCGCAGCAGGAGGGCAGCGCCGCTCCTGCCGTCTCTCGGCGTGCCCTCCGGGCGGGCCGCGAGCAACGCGGTGTCTGGCAGCAGTTCGGCGCGCGTGGGCGGCCGCGCGGGCATCAGGGAGGACCAGGACGGGGAGGCCGTGATGTCCATGCCTCTGGGGCGGTTCAGCTCCTCCGCGGGTGCCCAGTCGATGCCAGTCGGCGGCCGGCTGCGCAGGCCCCAGGTGCGGCGTCTCAGAGGGCTGGCGGAGGCGCGCAGTGGTGCTGGAGTCACGGAGGGGCGTGCGCCTGGGGCCGAGGCCGACAGGCCGTCGAGGCGGTCCCTCAACTCCTCCAAGTCCTCGTTCGCGAGCCCGCGCCTGACCGCGGCCACGGTCCACAGCGGCAGCGCGACCAGCGGGGACGAGGCGGGGGGCGCGGACCACGACGGGGTCGTTTCGCAGAGCTGGCCTGTCCGGAGGGCGTCGGCATCTCCCGAGGCTGGCGCGTCACCGCAGGCGTCCTCCTCCTCTCTCGGTCGGTCCGTCGACGTCCCGATGGAGAGGCTGAGCACGGTCTCGGACACGCTGCTGCAGGCCCCGGGCTGGAGCAGGCCAAGGGTCGTATCGGGAGGGAGCGGGCCAGGGGCTTCGCACCAGGCTCCGCCAGGCGTTGACATCGAAGATCAGCTGTTGAACTCCAGGGCCAGCATGCTGGAGCGCTTCATCAGCGGCGGGAGCAACACCTCGGGAGACCAGGCGCTGGACGAGATCGTGCACGCCAGCTCGCAGACTTTCATCTCCGGCGTCAGCACCCTCCGAGAGCGAGTTCAAACACTGAGGCGTGCGTCCAGACAATTCGAGGAGGAGCTGCAGGCTGTGAGCAAGGCTGATCGCCTGAAACAGCAGTTTCGGGCAAAGCTTCGCGCTACCTCAGAGACGGCACAGGACTCTGACGAAGATAGTTGGCCAACTGACAGCGAGAAAGACGACAGCGACAGCGACTGGGGGCCTTTGAGGGTGAACGCGAGGGGCTTGTAGTTAAGCACTGCACTCTATGAAGTTGGCAGTGGGCTACAATGTGGTCACATTGCCACGAATCATTATCCAACTCAATAACACACCCGTCGCAACACATGATCGGAGTGTGTGAACACTCCGCGGCATATGGATGACTTCTACGCTGTGCAGGACACGGAGCCCAAGGCGGATCGATATGATACGCCCTGCTTGTGCGACAGAGCTACGGGGGGAATCGGGAGGGGGACGACTGACGAGGAGAGAGAGAGAGTTGATTAGGCAGAGAGAGAGAAACCGCGAGAGAGAGAGAGACACACATATATATATATATATATATATACATACATATACATATATGTATAGCAGGTACGAGCGATATACATATGTATATATATATATAGGTATAGCTAGATATGGCGCCATATATGGCATTATATTATCTTTCTCTGTATGTTGATATCGAGAAGAGGAAGAGACAGAGATCGAGAGAGAGAGAGAGAAACAAACAAATCAATGGGTACTGGAGGGGCACGGTTGCAATCTGTGCAGTCGCTGCCGTGGGACCGGCTTTTGCCGTCTGAGACCCACAGGCGAAACCAGGAGGCGGAAGTGGAGGTGGAGGTGGAGGATGTCCAGCCATGCTGGGCCCAGACTCTGGGCTGCGAGGGCAGCATCGCACAAGGCTGTTTCACATCATAGTAGGACTTCTGGAGGTTTTGCTCCTGAGGTGAGAGGACTGACCATTCTTTTCAAGCTGGTTCAAGGCCGACTTCCCAGACCTCGAGGCGTCGGGATAAAATACAAACGATGACAGAGCTGTGTTTGGTGTTTTGAAGTTCGGCGTGGAGTTCATGTTTTCGGCCCCCAGGACAGTCAACACCGATTCTGGGGAAACGCCCGTCATGTAGATGGGGTCGACAGGGGCTTGCGCTGTGGGGGAAGGCTAACTCGGAGGTCTGAGTCAATGGGAGTATTCGGCACCCTTGCTGCGAGCTGTTTGCAGGCTGGACAGCGCTCACGAGAGCGGGCGAGTTGTTTTTGAGGCTGGAGTGAGAGAGCAACTCGCTCTCGAGCGGAGCGCGATCCACTCCCGGCCGGAAGTCTGGCCCACGGCCCCCTTCGAATTGATTTCTCCGTGCGGCCGTGCGCACCCACCGTTTCTTTTTTTGTTTGCCCGCTGTGGCCCACCTCTTCCTCCTCCTCCGCCTCCTCCTCCGCCTCCTCCTCCCCCTCCTCCTCCTCCTCTTCATCCTCCTCCTCCTCCTCCTCCTCTGCCTCCTCTTCCTCAACATCCCCAGTATACTCGCAGCTTCGAGCGTCTCTAGTTGGAACAAACTCACTGTGCAGATATGTGTGAGTTGTCAGTCCTCGTACGCGGGGGCGGCTGTCCAGACAGAACGTCCAAGAGCTTGATATCGTAGGGTGAGTCTACAAGGCGCTCCAAGCTGCCGCACGCCAAGCTGCACTCGCCTTCTGCTTTCCTCCTGGACTCTCCCCTGTCACTCTACTAGTGTCTATCCTCCTTGGTTCCCCAACGGCCTAGCAGCGTATTTTAGTGTCAGCTGTGCGCACTCTCGATGCGCCAATCCGTAGCGAGTGGGCGATGCAGTGCTCTGTGCAGTCCAGCAGGGCATGAGGGTGCAAACTCGACTTGTCTGGCTGATGCTCTTGGGGGGGGGGCGGCCTGTGCTCAGTGGAGGCTGCAGCACCGCTCAGCGATGTGCCGTCAAACAACCTGCAGGGTGGGCCCTTTCCATCTTTCTGGGCACTTCAGCTTTGGCTTCGGCTTCAGCTGTGGGTGCGCCGTGAAGCGCCCTCGGGCCAGCTCGCCCAAGTCGGTCTTCGCCCTCATGCGTGCCCCCCCTTGTCTCTCTGCTCTCGCCCTTCTTTCCTCCTCCTTCCCCTCCTTCCCGATCCTGGGAACATTGTGTATACTTATCGCTCTCTCTGGTGGTTCCTTGGCCTCCGACGGCCAGAACCAAGCGGAGTGCACGGAGCGAGAGCGCGTGGAGGGCGCGCGGCATTTGCGTTTCTTCAGAGGAGCCCTTCGCCTCACGGTCTGGCTCATCGGCCCGCTGTCTCAGCTTCAGGTGCTGCGTTCCGCTGTTCGTACCGCCCGCAAGCGAAGCAATGGCTTGTGGGAGCACCACTTCGGACATTCCAATCGACCGTTGGTGTCACTCCGGCGCCGCCCAGCACATACTGCTATACTACGTGTGTGTCGGCCCCCCCGGGGGCGAGGTCTCGCGGCGCGCGGAGGGAAGGGCGCAGCTCCGGCTGAAATCTGTGATGTCTGATAGCCTTTGCTCTGCAGGTTCGCTCTCGGAGCTTTCGGCGACCACGCCGCGAACCTTTCTCTTGTCAGCAGAGGCCGGGAGAAACTGGGAAAAGAAAGTGTCGCAGTGACTGACCGCGCCACTCCACTTCGCCAGAGCCGACGCCGCCGACACGATATTTCGGTCCCATCTTCCGTGTCGCCGGCGCCAGCTCCGCGAGGTGGAGTCGGGGCGCAGGTAACAGCGGTGAGCCTTAATGGGGGTCAGCCAAACCCTGGGCTTGGGAGCCATGTAGAGCCGCCCCTCCTTTCCTCCCTCCGCTGATCCGGGTTTGGGAGGTACGGGTCCAGTCTCGCGAGATGGCCCCGGCTGATCCAGGTTAGCGCCTGATCCAGGTCAGCCCGCCTGCGATCTAGTGGCACAGCCCGCTGTTGCGAGGCTGCTGGTGCCCCCCCTCAAAGGCCACCGATTCCACACCTGCGCACATCCTGGCCGTGCCGATCCTGAGCCCAGGACGAAGCCTGGCCAGGATCGGTGCAGGTGTACCGGTGTCGTGTCGTCCTCCTGCCCCCCCGACGAGGCGCTGGAGCTGTGGCGCCGCATGTGCGACCACGGCACCTCGCCGGACATCGCGGGAGGGGGGCGACGGGTGGAGGAAGGGGGGGGGGGGAGGGGGCGTCGCGGGCGGAGCGCGGGTGCTGCCCCCTGGCCCCTGGCCCCTGGCCCCCGCCCCCAGGAGTGGGAAAAGGGGTGGGGGGCGAAGCGTCCGAGGCGGGCACGGAGGCCATCCTCCCTTCCCGCTTCCTGCCTTCCTGCCCTCCTGCCCTCCTCCCCTTGCTCCCTCCCTCCCTCCGCCCTCCCTGCGCCCCGCTCCCTGCTCCCTCGTACGCGGCACTGTGGCCTCCTCGGCAGATCCCTCCCCCCCGCCTGTCTTGTCGTCGTCATCTCAGGGTCCGAAGACAGTCAGGAGCTGAGACCGGTTTCGCTGGTGGGCTCTTCGGTCCGCTTGAGCCGCAGATGGCAGCAGCGCGCGAGCGATCTACATTGAAGATGCGGCGGTGATGCAATCTGGCTCAACGTGTCCCTGTGAGACCCTGCGCGCCCAACGCGGGGAAACGTTTTAGGAATATACTGGCTTGCACGCTGTGTAGCTGTGCGACCCTCTTCCCCATCATTTTCCGCACCCGCCTGAAAGCCTTGACGTCCACATGTGAGTTGGAGACTGCACAAAACATACACATGCCGCATGCCTTCAGCTTTCGGCTCCACGCGGCCTCGCGAATGTGCGTAGCGCCTGCTTGTCGCAACGCTGCCTGGGAAGCCATGTGAGTCTCTGGTGTCGAGCACCCTCGATCCAACCATGCCGCCTTGCAGCAGCGCGTGCAGTGCAAGGCACGACGGCGGTCCTTGCAGTGTCGGATGCTACACGCTTTTCCGCGGACCCACCGCAGTGTCGCCACAGGCCGCCCCCCGATGAGGCCAACGAAGAGCCAGATGCTGCGAGGGAGGAAGGCTTTCACCAGGATGCTCGCGCAAGGCCCCGCGGCCGCAGGGCGTCGCGCCCCGCTGCCGTCCGAGCCTCGACCTCCCTGGCGCTCCTGCGGGTCTCCGCTGGCTGCCAAGCTGCTGGGCGCAGGTCTGCGACGGAACATCCTCGCCTCTCCTGCCAGCTCCCCAGTCTGAGCTGTGAGGTGCTCGAGCGGGTCGGGTTGGTCTGGGGTGCTCCGAGGCGGCTCCTCCAACCTCTCAGCCGCTCGCTGCGCAGCTGCTCCGGCGGTGATCCAGAGGCTGCTGCTGGCCCAAGGGCCGGTGGGGATGGCTTTCTTCTCGGGGCCGTGCCTGTCTGGGGCCCACCCGCCTGCCGGCCCGGCACATCTGCGTGCTGGCCCTCCTCCGCGTGCGACGGCCTCCAGCGCCCGCGCCCCTCCTCAGCGCCTCTGGCGGTCGGCCGCGGAGGTGCGCCCCGAGCGCTCGGCGATGCCGGCGGAGCTCTCCCCCTGCGGGCGTGCAGTGCACGCGCAGACGCGGGGGCTGCGAGGATGTCGGCAGCATCTGGCGTCCAACTCCCCCTCTCTTCCGAGCCCTCGAGTCGACGCGGGCCTCCCGAGCGAGCTTGGCAGCGATGCCCGTGGTGCCAGGGCCTTGCCGCTCTCTGGTAGCCTTCCGAGGATGGTGGAGCTCCTGAAGCCGCTTGGGCGCCTGCCGCCAGCCTCGTGCCCCCGGGGGAGCCTGCAGGGAGCGCGCCCTCCAGGGGCCATGCGCGCAGAGACCTTGGCCCTCCGAGGCGGCTTCCTTCTCCCGAAGTTCAGGAGGGGAAAAAACACAGAGACAATGAATCGGCGACTCCCAGGAAGATATGGGAACATATGGGAAGTGGGGGGGAGGACAGACACCCAGAACATATGGGAAAGTATGGGGTATCCGGTTACTTGTGTGTATTTATTTGTGTGTCCCAGGGCCCCTTCAGAGGCGGCTTCCTTCTCCCGAAGTGCTTCTTCCCCTGGATCTCGTGGTGGACGGCAAGCTCCCACTCCGGACGCTCCAGAAAAAGCTGGAGGCACGTATTCAGATTATCCTGGTCCCCGCGAGGCCTGGCGGCCCCGGGCAAGTCCTCCCAGGATGGCGCCTCCAGCTGTGGCCCCACGACAACCTCCTCATGAGAAAGGCTTGGGCTGCTTTAAGATGTGGATCGGCGGCGCGAGCGGCGTGCCTTCGAGCGTAACTCGCACAAGCGAGTGGGTGACGATAGAAGTTTCATCATTCTCCTCGCAGCCGGTGACACCCTGAGCCAGCCCTGCATTCGTCGCAACCAAGTCGGTCGTCCTCCATGTCTTGCTGGGGTGGCAAGAACGCCGCCCGGGCTCTCCGCCCAGCCCGACTCTCCGAGGGACGGGCGTGGTATTCCAATCCCCGCCGACGACGAGTGGCAGCCCCGGCCCCCATCCACAGAGCAGCCCACCCAACCTGGCCAGGAGGTGCCCCCCCTTCCTCCCCCAGGGCGCCCCCCTGAGGAAGGTGCGGGCTGGCAAGGAGGAACCCGCCTGGCGCGCAGGCGTTGATCCACCTGCACGCGGTGCGGGGAGGGAATGGCCGCGGTGGTGGGAGACAAACACCACGCAGACACGGACACAGACACAGACACAGACACAGACACAGACACAGACACAGACACAGCCACAGCCATAGCCACAGCCACAGCCACAGACACAGCCATAGCCACAGCCACAGCCACAGACACATACACACGCACGCACGCACGCACGCACACACGCACGCACATACCTACACACATACACACGTACTCACGCACGCACGCCCACACACGCACGCACGCGCGCACGCACGCAGTCACGCATGCACGCATGCACGAACACACGCGCACGCACACGCGCGCGCACGCACGCACGCACGCACCCACGCTCGCTCCTACGAGTACGAACCCACGCAAGCGCGCACGCGCGCACGCCCACCCGCCCGATCGCCCGCAGGCACGCACGCACGCACGCGCGCACGCGAGAACGCGCGCACGAACACGCGTACGCGCGCACGTACGCACGCACGCACGCACTCACACACACACACACACGCACCACACACACCACACACACACGTACACACACACGCACACGCACGCGCACGCGCAAACACACACACACACACACGCACACGCAGACGCACACGCACACGCACACGCACACGCACACGTACATGCACACGCACACGCACACGCACGCGCACACGCACACGCACACGAACGCGCACACGCACGCACACGCACACGCACACGCACACGCACACGCAAACGCATACGCGCACGCACACGTCCACGCACAAGCATACGCACACGCACACGCACACGCACACACACGCACGCGCACACGTACGCGCACGCGCACACGCACACGCACACGCACATGCACATGCGCACGCACACGAACATGCAGACGCACACGCACACGCACACGCATGCGCTTACACGTATGCGCTCACGCCAACGCTCACGCACGCGCACACGCACACGCTCACGCACTCACACGCACACGCACACGACGCACACGCACACGCGTACACTCACATGCACACGCACACACGCACACGCACACTCACACACACACACACGCGCACACACACACACACGCACACGCACACGCACACGCACACGCACACGCACAGCACACGCACACGCACACGCACACGCACACGCACATGCACACGCACGCGCACACGCACACGCACACGTACATGCACACGCACACGCACACCACCCACACGCAAACGCACACGCGCACGTACACGCACACGCACACGCACACGCACACGCTCACGCACACGCACACGCACACGCACACGCACACCGACACACACACACAACGCACACTTACACCGACACGCACACAAGACACGTACAGAACCACAACACATCATAACCACAGACAAAAACATACACGCACACACTCACACGCGCACACACACAAACACACACTCGCACACACACAGTTGCGCAAATACAGACACATGCACACGCACGCGCACGCTCACCTGCACACGCGCACGCACACGCACTCACACACACTCACACGCACACGCACACGCACACGCACTCGCTCACGCACGCACGCACACCCGCACACGCGCGCGCACGCGCAGACGCACACGCACACACACACACACGCACACGCAAACGCACACGCACATGCACACTCACATGCACACGCACACGTACGCGCACACGCACGCGCACCTGCACACGCACACGCACGCACGCACACGCACACGCTCACGTATACGCACACGCACACGCACACGCACACGCACACGCGCACGCACACGCACACGCACACGCACGCGCACACGCACACGCTCACGCACGCGCACACGCATACCGACACACACACGCACACTTACACCGACACACAGAAGACACGTACAAAAACACACAAGACATCACAACCACACACAACAAACATACACGCACACACTCACACGCACACACACAAACACACTCGCACACTCACACACTGACACACACAGTTGCGCACATACAGACACATGCACACACAGACACGCGCACGCGCGCACACACACACACGCGCACACACAACACAACACAATCCAACCCAACACACTCCAACACAACACAACACGTCACACCACACCACAACGCGCCACAACACAATACACCACAACACAGCACATCTCAGCACAACACAACACACCACAACATGATACAACACACGCATGCTCACACGCACACACGCACACAAGCACGCACGCAATCACACACAACACAACACACAGCAGACAACATAACATTCAACACACCACACAACACACAACACAACGCACAACACACAACATGCAAGACACAACACACAACACACAACACACAATATAACACACACACACGAACACGCACACACACACACGCACACACTACACACATTCCATCTCCCGCTGATGCCTTTCCCGCTTCGGTCACCTCCGAGATCTGACTAGGTGCATCACACCTGGGCTTCTGAAGCTCATCTTCACAGCTCCGAACATCTCTTGGGTCGACCGTGATCTCCTGTAACGCGACAACTCAGGCAGGCGTCTCTCCCTCAAGATCACATGTGGGTGACCCCACACTCGTGGAATGGCATGTCTCTATACAGACAGGCCCCCCTCACTCGGATTCAAAACACTCTGGCTACCGTGGGAGTTTCTTGCAGCCGTGCGGCCCCCCAAGCCATCACTAGAGCTATTCGGCCGAGCACGCTCGACTCCAGGCCCTCCAGGCCCTTCGCCGTACCATCGGGAGGGGGAGGGCTCACTGCTGTACTCGGGAGCATGAAAGAAAGGAGGGCGGTGCGCGGTGTGATGAGGAGGATTCGCAGGCGGTGACAGAAAGAAGAAGCCAGGTGGCGCACAGGTGTGCCTCCCGCCTGGTCGCTCGCTTGCAGAGCTTACGTTGCCCCCCCCGTCCGACCTCCCCACGCCCCTCGCTCGTCCCCAGCCTCAGCGGTGGCATCGGCCGCGGCAGCGCCTCCAGCACTGCCGTCGCCTTTGCCCGCGGCTTGGGTCTCAACACGGCATGTGCCTGCTTTCCGTCCATCTGCCAAGAGAGCGGCGGCCCGCTGGCGGACATCGGTGGCTGGCGAACCTGCGGCTGCGGGCTGGTTGGGACCGCATGGACTGTCAGGAGCAGCAGCCGCATCAGCCGCAGGGGCCTCCTGGCCTGCGCCCCCGCTGGCCGCCGACTGCTTGCCGTCCGTCTTCCGCTCCCTCGGGGGGATGCCGCCCAGATGCTGACGGTGCTCCGCCTTGAGTCGGTCGGCCGTCGCCTTAGCCTTGCCGGAACGTTCCCCTGCCGACTTGGTGATACCCTCGGCCAGCTGTGTCTTCCGCGCCTCTGCGTTGGTGCGGTCCTCTGGCGAGATCTCATACACGTCCTCCAAGCCAACGAGCCCGTCGTAGCCCCCGAGGTCGAAGCAGCTGACGTCGCACTCCAAGAGCTCTCCAAGGGTATCTTACCGCCAGGCGCCTGCGGATCGCCCACCAGCTTCGTGTGCAGCTGGTCGAGGTAGCCTGTGTTCACGGTGTCGGCTTCGGCGGGCTTCGCGTTATGCCGTCCACCAGCGCGGTTTGCTCCGATTGCTGCAGGCGAAGCTTCGTGAGCTTGTCGATCTCGGTGGCAATCTTCCGCTCAAGGTCTTGCGCCTTCTGATGTGCACCCTGCACCTGCACCTGCAATGGCGGCGTGGGTGGGTGCCGCGCCTTCTTGCGTAGAACTCGAGCACTGGATTATTCTTTCCCAGCATCGCGCTGTCCCCCGCCTTCGTGCCCAAGGCCATAAGCTGCTACAATTCGGCCTTGCTGAGCTCGAGATCTTCGGCGGAGACCACTGGTGGTGGCTGCAACCCCGCGGCCATCGGCGGCAGCCCAGGCGTGCTGCCGCAGAGGGCCAAGGCGCCTTCTTCGGGCGACAGGCTCGTTCCGAGGGACCTTACACGCTTTGCACCTCCCCATCTTGCGAAGGCTCTTCTTGCACCCGCAGTGACTGTAGGCACTCTTGGGCATACGGGCGCTCGGCACATATTCTCCATCATGTCCACTGCTGTTTCCCTGCTGCTGGCGCAAAACTCCACAGACCATCGCGGGCAGGCTGAGAAACTCGTGTGCGATATGCAAACATGCGCAACGCTCGCTGCAGAACGGTGATGAACGGACCGATGTGGGCGTGTCGCGGACACCCCCCTTGAGCGCGGGGATCGAGTTCTCGCATACGGCTTGAGCCACTCCTCCCTCCCCCTTCCTCCTCCTCCTGCTCCTCCTCCTCCTCCGCCTCCCCCCTCCTCGCCTCCTTCTCCTTCTCCTCCTCCTCGTCCTCCCTTCCTGTCCTCCTCCTTCTCCTTCTCCTCCTCCTCCTCCTCCTCCTCCTCAGGAGCAAGGGGGGATGAGGGAGGGCGGGGGGAGGAGGGAGGAGGCAGGAGGGCAAGAGGCAGACAGATCAGAAACGCGCTGAGGGGGCAGGATGAAGCGTGCGCTCCACTCGCCAGGGGCAATTGGATTGGATGGCCGTGCGGTGTAGCAACGATGCAGGAGCATTGATGATGATATGACGACGATGATGATGAGGATGATGATAATGATGATAATGATGATACTGATGCTGATGATGATGTTCATGAGCTGATGACGATGATGATGGCGATGCTGATGATGCTGGCGCATACGATGCTGATGATGCTTATGATGATGCTGATGATGCTGATGATGGTGATGCTGATGTTGACGCTGTTTCTGATGATGATGCTGATGCTGATGTTGATTATGA
>CAUYUJ010014741.1:279746-284746 GCA_963575745.1 Prorocentrum cordatum | reverse complement strand
TGCGAGAAGGGCGGGAGGTGGCAGCAGGCGGCGCCGCCGCCCCGGGGGAGGGGGACGGAGGGAAGGTCGGGGCAGGGCGAGGGGGTGTGCGGTCATCCAGGAGGGCGCCCAGCCTCTCGGAAGCCCTCGTCGGTTCGACGAGGCCTTGTGAGGGGCGTCTGCGAGGGACCTGAGCCCTTCGATGAGCCCCCCTGCAACCTCAGAAGGCCGCCCCCCTCGCCCCACCCCCTTTCCTGCGCGCCGCCAGAAGTTGGAGTGGTGGTGGTGGGAGGCGGTGTCTCCAGCTCCTGTTCTACCCAGTCTCCTGCTCATCTCCCCTGACCCCCCCCTCCCTTTTCTGTTCCTGCTCTTCTACCTCTGCCGTCCCCCTCTGCCTTCTTCCGCTCCTCTTCCTCTTTCTACCTCTGGGCCAGCGGAATCGATGCTTCTACTCTTCCCTCTCCCCCTTCCTCTCATCTCTTCCCTCTTCCGCTCCTCTTCCTCTTCCTACCTTCTTCGCAGACTCGTCGGGCGTCGTTTCTGTTTCCTCCCGTCTGCGAGGTTGCGCCAGGGCCTCTTCCAGGAAGCTCCCCCCAGAGCTGACGGTGTCCTGAGGCAAGCGCGTGCGGCCTGGTATCTGCGGGCGAGGTGCCAAGGCCAGCGGCCACCAGCAAGCCAGCACTGCGCGCCTTGTGGTCCTTGCCGCTCGTCACAAGGTGGGCCGCTCCCGGCAGCAGTGGGGCCCAGGCTGGTCGCCCTCTGCCGCTCGCCCGATGGTCTGACCATCGTGTTCGTAGAGTCAGCCCGCACAGTGAGGATGGGCAACCTTCCCAAGGGCACCCCCGCATCCTTCCCCTTCGGCCCATCTCTAGCGACTTTCACTGGCGAGCCTCGTTCGAAAAACGTCAATTTGGCCCTCCAAGGCCCCTGCATCCTTACCCCGCGCATCCGTATGATACGGGTTTACCGTAACCTCGACGCGCCCCAGCGCCAGACGCCAGCCCAGAGCGCCAGGGGCCTCCGCCACTCGCGTGTGTGTGTGTGTGTGTGTGTGTGTGTGTGTGTGTGTGTGTGTGTGGACGTGGCGGGGATGCCCTTCGTATGCTCGCTTCCTGTGCAGATCAAAATCGCGGCTGTGGTGTCGCGTCGCCGGCGGGTCGGAGGTGCCGACCGCGCGGGTGCGGTGGCCGAAGTGTACTGGAGGCTTGGTTTCAGCTGTGAGAGCTGTCGGAGCCCCGTGCTCCTGCGGGGGTTTAGCCGCTTTTCCGGAAGCTGGTCGCCCTGCCAGTTGACATGTCCGTGCTGAAGCAGACCAGAGTTGTCATCGAGGTCCTGGGCATATTGCGTTCGTCTTCTGTGAGGTCGCTGGACGGTGGAGGCTACGTCATAGTCTGGGCGCCGAACGTGGCGCTCAAACTCTTAAAACCTCAAGTGCACAATCGATAACTCCCACACACGAGCACTCGATCAAAGGCGACCAAACGACACAACAGCTCTCGATGAAGCCAAAGAGACAGACAACGGATTTCGATACAGTTCAAGACAAGTCAAAGCAGAGCTCAGACAATTCAGGCACATCACATCAATAATGAATAGTTGCTTCATTTGTCGCTCGGTGTCTGCATGTAGGGCCATCTGGAATTCCAGGCGCCACATAGTGGTCGCGCTGGGGACACCTGGTGTCTCTTTTCGACATCGAACGATCCACCGCTGCCGCCAAAGAGGGCTCTGTGCCCTCTGGTAGCAGGATACCAGGTCCGTGAAAGACACTGGATCTGCCGAGGAGGGCATGATCGGGCCGCTGCTCCAGCCAACCGGTGGGTGCATCGTGTTCCTGGTGGTCGATCGGGGCCTCGGTCCGCAGGATGCTCCGCCCTCGGGGGTGGGCCGTACCCGGATCACAATGAGGCCGTGGATCAGCTTGGAGGCTGGGGGGAGGTCCTCAGGCCCGGTCTATGCCTTTCCTTTTTTGGTTTCGGGAGCGGAAAAGAGGGGGGTGATGACTAGGGGGGTGGTGGATTTCATGGCGCGGGCCATGATTTTTCTTCAGATTTCATGGCGCCTCTTCTTATTTCATTACGTCCCAGGCCCCCCCGCTGGGCCGCGCACATGCCGCCGGTCATGATTTGCACCCCCCCCTCTTGGACACCCCCCTCTTGGCCGCTCCCGATTGTTGGGGGGGGGGTCGCCCTGCTGCGCTGCTGTGTGCAGTCGGCGAGAAGGGCTCTCGGGCTCCCGCAGGCGAGTGCGGGCGGTCTTGGCCTTGCCAGTCCGCTGGGCGTTTCGCCGCGTGGCCCGCCGGCACGGCGAGGGGGCACGCGGGCAGGAGGAGGAGGAGGAGGAGGAGGAGGAGGAGGAGGAGGAGGAGGAGGAGGAGGAGGAGGAGGAGGAGGAGGAGGAGGGGGAGGAGGAATGCTGCGTTGTAGTGGTCGCGCGTGCTCCAGCCCGCGCGTGGTCGTCCGACCCGCCGCCGCCGCCATCATCGTCGTTGCCGCCGCCGCCGCTGCCGCCTTCTCTCTCTGCGCTCCACCGCTGCCCACGGCCCTCTCGAGGCGGTCGCTCTGCTGGCGTCGGCGCGCGCGGCCGGCCTCACCCCGAATGCCGTCACGCTGAACGCGGTGACCCGCTGATGGGAGGTGGGGGAGACGAGGTCTGCTCCTGCTCCTGCTCCGACCACCCCATCCCCTTGCCCCCTTACCCCTCCTCTCCATCCCCCCCTCCCCCCTTCCCCCTCCTCTCCCTCCCACTCCCGCCCCCCCTGGTAGCTCCTAGGGTCAGGGTCGTGGTCGCGTTTCGGGCCGCTGTCGGCCTGTAGACCGACGGTTGGCATTGAGGGTGTGACACCTCGGTCGTTTGAGGGGACTCCGCTTGTGCAGTCGGACTCGACGTAACACAGCCAGTGCTACTTGGGATCGTTTTGGAATATATGCTTCTCCCCATCTAGTGTGGTGAAACTGTGGACAGGGCACCAGCGAGGTCTGGTGAGACTGCGACATGCATCCTCCTCGTCGTTGTCGCCGCAGTCGTCGTCCTGCCATTCCTCCCTCTTCTTTCTCTCTCTCTCTCTGTCTCCTCTGTGTGAGCACCTCTGACCATCGGCCCCTGCCTCTGCTGAGAAGTCGGGCGCTCGTGCCACTGGTCTCGGCATGTTCGCTGTCCTGCTTCCAGAGGCAGCTGCTCATGGGGGAGATGAGGTCATCATTGCATCTCTCTTGCCTCTTCCCGCTTGCTCTCTTCCCCATACATGGCCTTCCTCCGTTGTTCGCCGTCGCTCTTGCCTCGGCTCCTCCTCCTCCTCCTCCTCCTCCTCCTCCTTCCCCCCTCCTGCCCCTCCGTCTCAACGATGCAGCGACGCTTCCTCATCCTCTCCTCGTCTTATCCTGCTTCCTTCCTCCTCCTTCGCATCCCCTCCTGGCAGACAGGGATGGAGGAGAAGGTAGAAGAGTCGGAAACCTATAATCAGGTGGGGATGCGAATGATGAGGGTGGAGGGCGAGGAGGACGAGGAGAGGGCGGGAGGGGGGGGGAAGGAGGAGGAGGAGGAGGAGGAGTCTTCCTTCTCGTAGTGGATGTTCTTCTCGGGATGCAACGGTCCACATCAGGGAACGTTGGCTGCACAATGCGGATAGACGCCAGGCCAGGCTGCAGACGTGGTCGGCCGGGGGGGAGTGATAGAGAGAGAGTGAGAGAGAGAGAGAGAGAGAGAGAACGGGATCCCCTAAACAGAGAGTGCTGTCAGGATCGTTTTCTACCATTCTCAACGGACGATCTGGTAGGTTGCGGGGTGCCTTGTGCAACCTGCGGCGCAACGTATGCCTCCACCTATGGCGCAGCGATGCGCCCACTGTCAACGGACGACCCAGTAGCCTGCTGGGTGCCCGGCGTAACATGTGGCGCAACCTGTACCACCACCACCACCACCACTTACGTAACCCAAGGCGCAACCTGTGGCGTAACAATGCATCCACAGGCAACGGACGATTCGGTGGCTTGCGGGGTGCCTGGTACAATTTATGGCGCACCATATGGCCCAATATACGACCCACACCGATTGAGGCAACGATCGATTTGGTGGCGCAGCCTATGGCGCAATCTACGGCGCAAGGGTGCAACTACCGAGGCAACAAACGATTTTGTGGCTTGCGGGGTGCCTGGCGCAACATATGGCACAACCTACGCTGGCACACCATCGGCGACATCATGCGATCAGATGGACAAAGTTTCGTTACTGATTTGTTTGTTGCGCAGGAGTGTCTGGCAACTCTTCTGCGATCATTTTCCCTAAATGGCGAATGCTGTACGGGCTCTCGAACATGTCTGAATGTGGTTGATTGTGAGTGGTTTGTGGCGGGGTCCTGCCGCAATCGATCCCGCAACCTACCGCACGATCTGCGGAACGTTGGTTGTGCGACAGGGTGTCTTCCGCAGTATATGGCGCGATGGAAGGTATAGTCAAAGTGGATTTCGCGATTTAGTGGTATGGCAGAATGTCTGGCGCAACCTGTGCGTGCAACCTTCATCGCCGTGATGAAAGTTGTCGTCAATCCTGGTTTGCAAGTGCTGTGGTTACGCGGAGGAGGCGTGCGTAACTTCGGTTATTTGCATGGTGTTGGCTCGGAGTAGTTTCTGGTTCCGAATTGAATTAACATCGTTGGAAGCCATTGTGGGACCGAGCCCACTCCGCAGAACACCGCAAGCCGTATGTCATGCTATGAATCTTCAGAGAAAGGAGAGTTCTCCATCATTTTTTGTCACGGCGGTGTGCAATTGTGATCCCCTTTTCCCATGCTTAATTTCTTGAGCGTGCTTTCAAGCGCCAAGCTGCTGCATACACTTCTCGACAGCGGCCCGAGGCGGCCCCAGATGCGCCCGTGACCCTGGGGCGACCAATGCGACCCCGAGATAAATCTAAGCGGGCCCATGACGAGACCCAGCGAGCTTGTCTTGAGCGTGTCCCTTGGATCCCGTCTTCGATATTGGTGATGGCCATCCCAGCTGAAGACATTGCCCAGATAGCCCGGC
>CAUYUJ010014741.1:267246-274746 GCA_963575745.1 Prorocentrum cordatum | reverse complement strand
CGACCCCTGGCCGTTTCTTCGTGGTCCTGGGGCCCTAGGTGGGCCTCCAGAGCCGCAGGACCTGGAACAACAAACAGCCGTCGTGCTTTCTGGTGGTGCCAGCGGTCAAGGATCGCCACCAAAGTAACGGCCCATCTTTCCGATTCTTTCACCAACCTGTTGTCTTTCACATATTAAACCGTATCAGCTCAAACAGCAGAGGTAGTGAAGTTCAGCTTCCGCCTCTCCCCTCCCCTCTGCCTCCCTCCTGCAGGAGGAGGGCAACTGGAGGAGGAGGAGGCGGAGGAGGAGGAGGAGGTGGTGGAGGAGGAGGAGGAGGAGGAAGAGGAGGAACATGAGGACGATGAGGAGGAGGAAACCGCGATCGCCCGATCTCGCCCCCATTCGCCCCACAGGGGGACCGAGGCGGCGGCCAGAGCGGCCTTCGCAGTCCACTCAGGACCGCGATTTCGACACCAGCTCTCGTCGCGACCTATTCTGGCCGCGACTATCATTACAACCACGCCACGCAGGGGTCCCGCAACCCCGCCTGGCACAGGCGACTTCGGCGGCAACGCTCGGACGCCCGCGTTCTACTACGACTCCACAAAGCACCATAGCTACTTCAAGCACATCACAGCGCGCAGCAACCACCGCGACATCCACCACAAGCTCCCACAGTGGCGGCACTATGGGGACCAGCTGTGAGCGGGCCATCGAGCACAGCACCGCCATGGAGACCAACCTCGAACCCCACCAGGCGGGGGACCACCAGCGCGCCCAGCTGCACCCGCGACCGGCGCAGGCCGCGCATGACGGAGGCATGACGCATGGGCCGCACAATGGGCAGCCCAGCACCCCGACACCTACTGGAAAGAGGACGCCGCCACGAACACCAAGGCCACCGACGGTAACGGCGATGGCATGCTTCCCAAGCCGTACGACGACCATGCCGAAGACGCCCACCAGCCGCAGGCGGGCAGGAACAAAGAGAAGAAAGGCAGGGGCAAGCACCAACCCTCGCAGAGATGGCACCGGGGCCAAGAAGAAGCAGAAGGAGTCCAACCAGGACTACGACGACCACCTCAACAGCATCAGCAACAACGTCATTCCCATGCGCAAGGTCGACGCCACCAGAAGGCACGACCGGGAGTCACCAGTCAGCGACCCACATCTCAAAGAGGAGTGGGATAACGTCAAGACACTTGAGCAACGGCGAACGGCGGCCGCGATCATGAAGGCTAGCGCCGCTGGCCCACTTACAACAGACGCGGAAGCGCATGCTGCCTTCACCAAAGTGATACTCACCAGCAGCATGGTGCTTGTCCAGCAGGCCAGAGAGATCGACCGCAACAAACATGCCATGGAGGACCACACCATAGTCGCAACACAAATAGGTCAAACAATGCCTGGTCACACTCGCGGGGACGACCAGCGAGCTCCACATCATCAACGGGGGCGTCGACTTCGCGCGGGGCGACGCATGCAACGAGGTCAGCGCAGCATGCGACGAGGCAGACGCCCCATGCAGAGACGGCGCCCGGAGGAGGAGCCCCGCACCAGCTCCAAGGAGGCAAACCAGGGCCAGGGGGACCAGTGAGGGCCCTCAAGGGTGACAGCCAAAGCCCCGCGGAAGACATAAAAAACAGTAGCGAGGCCAAGGAGGAGTTCGACAACCTCTACCATAGCAGCATGGATGACGGACAAAACGAGGTATACATCCGCAGCGGAACTACAAGAGCTACAGCGACACCTTCGAGCAGTTGAAGAGACTGCACAAGAGGAACGAAAAAGCAGCGAGACGCAGCCAACCAAGCGCAACACTACCCGAACGAGGTGAAGGAGGAGCTCACGAACGTCGTGATCACAACTGAGGAGATGGCGGCCCACCGCGAGTGCATCCAGATCACATCGGCGGCTGCGCTACAAAGGAGGGATGAGGAGAAGCTCGAAGCCAACGCGAGGAGCAACAGCCGCAGCGGGAAGGACGACCTCCCGCGAGACACGCAGGAACGCATCGCCGAAACGCGGAACGAGTTGAGAGAGGCTTAGCATATATTCTCTGGACACGACAACGGCCGCAATGGCCGCCGGCAGCAGCTACAACTGACAGCAATGGAAAGGGATTTGTTCTACACCGAGATGCGAGCGGCAGGGCAACGCATCTCCGTCAGCGAGGCGCAGGGGGTCAACGGCTTCAGCGAGCTGGTGCAGTTACGCAACCACTGCGGCCAGTCCGACAAGCTGCTCCGCGACGCCCACTTCGAGATGCAGGACCAATGGGGGCGCGAGGAGGTCACCGTCCATAGCGCCCAGGGGGGGGGCGCCAACAGAGGGTTACCGACATCAAAGGACCGTGGGAGCAGGAGAGGCAGAGCAAGCCCCACAGCGTGGATATCATATCCGAGGTGCGCTCACGGACCTCAGCAGCTACTGGGAGTAAGCGCAACAGCGTGCGGCCCAGGCAAGAGGTCCACTACAACTGGTACTGCAACGGGCGGGTATTGGCACGGCGCGGCAAGATGAAGTCCACCAGTACGAGATAAGGGGATGCTAGCAAAAAAGCGGCCACCTGGAGAGAATTGAAAGTCATGCGCGAAGGGCGCGCCGTGTGGGTGGCTGGAGAGTACTTCTACTCGCGACAAGCAGCGTCTCGAGCGCAACGGTATCTTAACGGTGCGGAGATGGCGCCATCGAGACGGTCTTGGCCTCGGATCCCCAGCGACGGGGAGGATGCCAGTGGATTCGTGCAACCAGTCGCCCTATTCTTACGCAGACACTATGTCAGTGCTGACCAAACCCGCGCAATCTCCGAGCGACCAGGCAGCCCGAGACAGCGGCGAATGGGGAATCACCGCACCACTTCCAATGCGTGGCGGCCCACAACAGTTCCACTCATCCGCTCCGCTGAGGGGCGCTGCATTCCGACCGCGACGCATGATGCAGATAGTGGCGAGCTCCCGCCAGGAAGTGGGGAGCGCGACGCGCCCTTGCCACCGACGCCCAAACCCTTGGGCGCCTGGATCGAGGGCGGCAGGGCAGCCCGACCGACCCACAGACCACGGCATGCGGGCTGACCCGAACGTCGGGCTGCTCGACGCGCCGTCGAGTAGGGCAAAGAGGGGCGACGGCCTCGGCGCCGCAGGGGGGATGTCCCCGCGGGCCGATTGCCGCGTGGGATCTTCATCGACGCTCCCGGAACGGGCGGTTCGCTACCACCGGCGGGCAAACATGCAGCACCGCCACGGCGTGGCGCCAGCGCATCGGTCATGCGCCAGCGCCGCCGAACTGCAGCACCGCTACCATCGGCGCACAAACATGCAGCACCGCGACTGCCCTCAACCCGTGAAATTCTTGCAAACTTTAATGACGAGTGTGCGCGGCGCGAAGGCGGCAACCATCAAGGGCATGAAAAACGCCTCTACCCTGATTTACGAGGCGCTGTGCGCTTGAACTCCTTTGGGCTGACAGGGTAAACCCTGCGTGATGTGCCGCGTCCAGGCGGCTCTAGGCTTTGGGGGTCCCAAGGAGGTTTACAGACCACGCACATGTAACCCAGGGTAGGGTCTTTTTTTGTTGTTTTGTTGTTGTTTTTGTTTTTGTTGTTGTTGTTGTTGTTGTTGTTATTGTTGTTGTTGTTGTTGTTGTTGTTGTTGTTGTTGTTGTTGTTGTTGTTGTTGTTGTTGTTGTTGTTGTTATTGTTGTTGTTTGTTTTTTGTTTGTTTGTTTGGTGTTCATCCCTCAAACCACATTTTCAAAACCGCCCGTTCTCACTTTGCGAAACCGTTGCCAATTCTAATGTTCAGGATCGTAGATGGACTGGAAGTCTCAGGCGAAACGCCCGGCCCGCCCTTCCAGGAAGAGGAGGAGGAGAACGAGGAGGAGGAGGAGGAGGAGGAGGAGGAGGAGGAGGAGGAGAGGGGAGGGAGATAAGAGGAGGTGGTGGAGGCGGAGGAGGAGGAGGAGGAGGAGGAGGTGGAGGAGGAGGAATATGAGGAGTGAGGAGAGGAGGAGAGGAGGAGGAGGGAGGAGGAGGGGAGGAGGGGGAGGAGGAGGAGCGAGGAGGAGCAGGAGCAGGTGCAGGAGCATAGCTGGAGGAGGAGGAGGTTGGAGCGGAGGAGGAGGAGATGGTGATGATGATGATGATTGTGATGATGAGGTGGAGGAGGTGGAGGAGGCGGCGGAGGCGGAGGTGGAGGAGGAGGTGCGAGGGGGAGGTGGAGGGAGGAGGAGGAGGAGGAGGAGGGAGGAGTGGATGAAGAGGAGGCTGTGGCGGATGACGTGGACCATGGACATGGAGGGGAGGAGTATGATGGGGGGTAGTGGACGTGGGCGTGAGGAAATGAAGTGGGGGGGGAGGGAGGGTTGTGGGGTTTGGGTGGGAAAGATGGGGGGGGGAAGAGGAGGTGGTGAGGTGGAGGGGGGAGGAGGAGGAGGGGTGGAGGTGGAGGAGGAGGAGGAGGAGGAGGAGGAGGAGGAGGCAGGGGGAGAATGGGGGAAAGGGGGGACGTGGAGGGGTAAGAGAGAGGGGGGAGGAGATGCAGGAGAAGCTGCGGCCCAGATCACAAAACATGTCCGCCCCGCAGGGCTCCGCAGCCAGGAAAAGCCAGCTGGGGGTTCGCTTTTATTCGGTCCTCCGTATCCTCCTGGTCCCCCCCCCCCACTTTCCGAGTCCCCATGCCTCCCTGCTCCACCAATTTTCCCACTTGGCCATCCTTATCCCTCCTTCCACCTCCTTGTTCCTCCCCCCCTTCCTGTCCCTCCGTCCTTTTTCCTCCCCCTTGTAGTCCTCGTTTCGTCCTCCTTCTTCTCCCTCTCCGCCTCCTCCCCCTCCTCCTCCTCCTCCTGTTCCTCCTCCATTCCTTTTCGTTCTGACTAACTCATCCCCGTCGCGCCCCGACGCTTGTCGGAAGGGTGGGCCAGGCGTTTCGCTTGAGACTTGCATGCCATTTTATGATCCTGGAGCTTTGGCAGCAGTTTCACAAATGGAGGGCGGGCGGTTTCAACATGTGGCTCTCGCCTTCGCGCCGCGCGCATTTGATTAACAGATCGGAAGTGTTGAACGGATTCAGGGCGGGACGTTTCAACATTGGCTCTGGCCTCAGCGCCGGGCGCATTCGCTTCAGAAGATTGGGCGGGTTTCACGGATTGAGGGCGGGTCGTTTTCAAATTGTGGTTCTCGCCTTCGCACCGTCCACGTTCGGTTCAAACCATTTGAAGACTGGCACGGGTTGACGGCAGCCCGTTGTCAACATGTGGCTCTCTCTTTCGCGGCACGCACATTCGCTCTTAAAAGAGTGGAAGAGTTTCATGGGTTCCCATGGTTAACGTACAAGAGTCGGTGTTCTGGAGTGATTCAGGATTGTCAGGGCGCCACACTTTGTCGATTCGCGGTGTGGAAAGCAGGAAAGGCGTTCTGGTGCGGTTCAGGGTCGTTAAGACGACGCAACGGTCCGTCTGATTCGTGGCGCTGAAGTCCCAATAATGCTGTCTTGGCACGCTTCAGGATCCTCAAGCGGTTGTCTCCCAACGGGGCCTTCCCCTCAGTGGAAAGTAATCCTCGTATGGGGCCTGTGAAGAAGGCGTTTTGGGAGACGGTTTATTCCGATATCGTTGACGAGTTTTGGGTTTACATTGGTCCTCCTCCTCCTTCTCCTCCTCCTCCTCCCTCCTCCCTCCTCTCTTCGCCCCATCCCTGTCCTCCCAACACTCCTCAGGATGGGAGTTTGACAAGGAGGGGAGGAAGTAAGGGGGAGGGAGGAATGAAGAGACGGATGATGAGGATGAGGTGGAGGAGCAGGAGGAGGGGGAGAAGGCAGAGGCTGAGGAGAAGGAGGATGCGGTGGAGGAGGAGGAGAAGGAGGAGGAGGAGGCGGATTAGGAGGCCGAGGAGGAGGAGGAGGAGGAGGAGGGGAGGAGACGGAGAGGAGGAGGAGAGGAGGAGGAGGAGGTGGAGGAGGAGGAGGAGGAGGTGGAGGAGGAGGAGGAAGGAGGGGGAGGAGGAGGAGGAGGAGGAGGAAGACGAGTATGAGGAGGGTGGTTCCCAGTCCGACTGCAATCATCGTCCTTCGGCGTTGGGGGCCCGTGTGCGGAGGGGACTCGCGGGTGGACAGTACCTCCAAGGCAAGACGTGGGCCCCGCCCTCGGAACCCTGGAGGCCGCGTGACCTACTTGAAAGTGGTCAGGCCTTGCGGCTTGTCTGGTGAGGCGGGGGGGCCTCCCGCTGGCCCTCACCAACGCAATCACACCCCGGTGAGGCCACAGAAAGGTCCTCTCCGAGGGCTCCCCCTCGCCCAGACGTTGTACTTGTTGGGATCGGGAGGAGCTCTATCCATCCCCTTCTTCCGTTGATGCGCAGGAGGAGGGGGAAGAGGAGGAGGATGAGGATGCTGAGGATGAGGAGGAGGAAGGGAAGGATGAGCCGTCCTGGGGCCCTGTTATGGATCTGCCTGGTTCGAGCTGAGAGTCGTCTTGTCGGCGGCGCGCCCAGGGGGAATGGGGGAGGAGGAGGAGGAGGGAAGATGATGATGATGATGATGATGATGATGATGATGATGATGATGATGATGATGATGATGATGGTGATGATGATGATGATGATGATGCTGATGATGATGCTGCTGATGATGATGATGAGGCTGATGAGGCTGATGATGATGATGCTCATGATGCTGATGATGATGATGCTGATGATGATGCTGCTGATGCTGATGGTGATGATGCTGCTGATGCTGCTGATGATGCTGCTGCTATTGCTGCTGATGATGCTGCTGATGATGATGCTGACGATGATGAGGATGCTGATGATGATGCTGCTGATGATGTTGACGATGATGACGATGATGATGACAGATGATGAGGACGATGGTGATGGTTATGATGTTGACGCTTCTGATGATGACGAGGATGATGATGATGCTGATGATTATTATGATGCTGATTCTGATGAGGATGATGATGATGCTGATTATGATGATGGTGATGGTGATGCTGATGATGATGCTTATGATGATGGTCATGATGATGTTGATGATGATGCTGGTGATAATGATGCTGATACGGATGATGACGATGATGATGCTGCTGATGATGATGATGATGACGCTGCTGCTGATGATGATGATGCTGTTGATGATGATGATGATGATGATGATGATGACGATTATGATGATGATGATGATGCTGATGATGTTGATGATGATGCTGATGATGATGATGAGGATGCTGATGATAATGCTGATGATACTGATGTTGATGATTCTGATGATGATGATGCGGATGCTGATGATGATGATGATGCTGATGAGGATGCTGCTGATGATGATGATGCTGATGATGATGAAGATGCTGATGATGATGACGATGATGATGACGATGGCGATGATGACGATGATGATGATGATGATGATGATGATGCTGATGATGCTGATGATGCTGATGATGATGATGCTGCTGCTGATGATGGTAATGATGATGATTATGATTATGATGATGATGATGCTGATGATGATGATGATGATG
>CAUYUJ010014741.1:253498-265998 GCA_963575745.1 Prorocentrum cordatum | reverse complement strand
CAGGCACCCCGCGCATGTGCGCGCCTAGGTTGGTGGCCCGGGTGCTTGAAAGACCAGGTGCTTGGAAAGACCCGTCGCGTGCCTCCGAGTTGCTTCCCCCGCCCCTCCTTCTCCCGCGTCCACCCGCCCATTCTTTCCCCCCCCCCCCCCGCGCACACACAAACACTTTTGAAGCCGGCCGCGCAGCGGGGCCTACCTCAGGGGCGGTGGGCAGGTGGAGGTGCCAACTGCGAACGAACTTAGCCGAACACACAAACACACACACACACGCACGCACACACACACACATACACGCGCACGGACGCGCGCACAGACACACACATACACACACTCATACACTCACATACCCGCACACTCACACACCCACACATTCACCGACAAAGACATTCACACTCACACGCTTGCATACAAACGCACTTGCACACAGACGCGCAACGCACAACAAGCAACACACAACACACAACACCACAACACACAGCGCACAACGCACACAACACACAACACACAACACAAAACACACGACACAACACACACCACACAGCAAACACAACACACAACACACAAGACGTATTGCACAACACGCAACACACAGCACACAACACACAGAACGCACAACACACAACACACAACGCACACCACACAACCCACAAACCACAATACACACCATACACCATACAACACACACCACACAACGTACAACCCACAACACACACAACACACCACACAGCACACACCACACACCACACGGCACACATCACATAATACACAGCACACAACACGCAATACACAACACGGAGACCCCACGCACCACACAACACACACCAGACAACACGCAGCACACAGCACATAATAGACACCAGACAACAGACAACAGACAACACACAACACACAGCACACAGCACACAACACACAATACACAACACTCAACGCACACAAGACACCTCACAACACACAACATACAACCACACACACACACCACACACAACACACCACACAACGCACAACAAACAACACAACACACAGCACACGCAGCACACAACACAAACCACACAATCCACAACACACAACACGCAACACACACCACACAACACACAACACAACACAAACAGCACACAGCAAGCAACACACAACACACAGTACACAACAGACAACACACAACACACGATATCTGCACACAAAAAACACGCACACACACGCACAGACACACACACACAAACGTTTACACGCATACGCGCACACACGCGCACACACGCGCACACATGCTCACATACGCATACACGCGCACGCACACACACCCACACACGCACACACACACACACACACACGCACATACGCACACACGCACACACACACACACACGCTTACACGCACACACGCATGCACGCATACACGCACACACGCAGACACGCACACACGCATACATGCAGCACGCGCAAACGCACTTACACACTCTTACCGTCGCAGCGCGGCAAATGTGATCCGCACGCGCGCTCTAGTTGGCCAGGGGCGGCCAGGCTGATTGTCTGGCTGCAAGCGGGGAGAAGGAGGCGGAGGACGGCTGCGGGGGGCGGGTGAAAGCGAGAGGGCGCTCACTGCACGAAGGCCTTCGTCAGGAGTGGCGGGTGCGGCCAGCCTGTGCCGAGGCAGCCTGGCAGTGGACGCGGAGAGGCATCGCGGCCCCACCCAGGGGTCGAAGCGGAGGCTGCAGGCGCAGAAAGCTTAGCTCAAGTAGTGCCAATGCGGGGGGGAGCGGCAAGCGAGTCCACAGCAGCCAGACCGGGAGCATCCGGGTGTCCGTCGTGAGGCCGTAGGAATCAGGCTTTGCTGCAAGGGTACGGCCCGAGCAGGACGCGAGCGACCATGGGGGGTTGGGGCCACTAGGCCGTGCAGCAGAATTCTGTCATGATGCCAGCCAGATCGGCTGAGCAGTTGGGCTGCAACAGCTGAGCTGCTGAGCTGCAGCTGCTGCGGGGCCACAGGCTGCTGCGCTGCGGCGACTGAACAGCCGAGTTACGCACGCACACACAACACGCACACACGCACGCACGCACACACGCACACACACACACGCACACACACACACGCACACACAAACGCACACACGCCCACACACACACACGCACACATGCACACACACGCGCACACGCACGCACACACAGACGCCCGCACGCACGCGCACACATACACGCTTACAGGCACAGACGCACCCACGCACACACACACACACACGCACGCGCACACACACACACACACACGCACGCGCAAACGCATACGCATAGGCACAGGCACAGGCACAGGCACACGCACACGCACACGCACACGCACACGCACAGACACACACAAACGCACACGCCCACTTACACGCGCGCCCATTTACACACACTTACACACACCTACACACACGCACGCGCAGACGCACACGCAGACGCACAGGCACACGCACACAACACACATCACACAACACACGTACACACAACGCACAACACACATGCAACACACAACACGCACCACACAACATACACAATACTCACAACACGCACAGCGCACACTATTCGTACACCACAGACAACACACACCACACACACTCACACGCACACGTGCACGCACACTCACAGACACGCGAGCGCACACACACACACGCACGCGCACGCACGCACGCTCACACGCACGCCTCCCCCCCACACACGCACACACGCAACGCGCACACACGCCGCACACAAGCACACGTACACACGCACGCACGGATATATGCACACACGCGCACGCACGCACACTCGCACACACCACGCACGCACACACACAAACACACACACACACACGCACACAGGCACCCACGCACACACGCACACACGCACACATGCACGCACGCACACACGCACACACGCAAATACGCACACACGCACACACGCACACACAAACACACAAACACACAAACACACACGCACACACGCACGCATGGACACACACGCACTCACACGCACGCACAAACATACATGCGCACACATGCACACAGGCGCACATGCACATGCGCACGCACGCACGCACGCACACGCGCACGCATGCACGCACACACGCACACACCCACACGCCCAAACGCCCACACACACACACGCACGAACACACGCACGCACGCACACGCACACGCACACGCACACACACACACACGCACACACACACGCACACACACACACGGACACGCACACACGCACACACGCACACACGCACACGCAAACACGCATACTTTCTCTCACACACGCACGTACACACGCACACCCACACGCACACGCGCGCACACACACGCACGCACACACATGCATTCACACGCACACGCACACACCCCACACATTCATTTTTACCACATACCACACAACACACAACCACACACAACACAACACACAACACACACAACACAGTACACAACACACACACAGTACACAACACACAGCATACAACGCACAACGCGCAACACACACACACACCACGCACCACACAATACCACACCACACAGCACGCACCACACAACACACAACATGCACCACACAACGCACAACACACACACACCACACAACACATACCACACAACACACACCACACAACACAACACCCACCACACACCACACACCACACAACACACAACACACAGCACACACCCCACACGCACACGCACGCGCACGCGCACGCACACGCACACGCACACGCACACGCTTACGCACGCGCACACGCGCACGCGTACGCACACGCACACGCACACGCACGCGTACACGCACACGCACATGCACAGGCACACGCACACACAACACACACACACACACGCACACAGGCACATACGCACACGCGCACACACGCTTGCGCGCGTGCACACGCACGCACGCACGCACGCACGCACGGACGCACGCACGCACGCACACACCTGCACGCCCAAACGCCCACACACACACGCACACAGCCACGCACACACTTACACTTACACGCGCACGCACACGCGCACGCACACGCGCACGCGCGCACGCACACGCACACGCACGCTCGCACGCACACGCACGCGCACACGCACACGAACCCGAACACGCACGCGCCCGCGCACACGCACACGCACACGCACACGCACATGCATACGCACACGCACACGCACACCCACACGCACTCGCACACGCACGCGCACACGCACGCGCACACGCGCACGCGCACGCGCACGCGCACGCGCAGGCGGAGGCGCAGGGCACGCGTACGCGCACGCGCACGCGCACGCCCGCACGCCCGCACGCCCGCGCGCCTGCACGCCCGCCCGCCCGCCCGCCCGCCCGCACACCCGCACGCACGCACGCTTGCACACACACACACATACGCACACACACACACGCACACACGCACGCGCGCACGCACACGCGCAACACACTCAACACAACACACATCACACACCACACATTCACACACACGCACACACACATCACGTACACACAACACACAGCACACAGCACACGACACACAACACACACCACCCAACACACAACACACACAATACACAACGCACAACACACAAGCACACAACACACAACGCACAATACACAATACACAATACACAACACACGACCCACACAACACGCACAACACACACATACGTAGAGACACACACACACACATCGACACACACACACACACACGCACGCACGCACGCACGCACACGCACGCACGCACGCACGCACAAACATTCACACACACGCACACACACATCACGTACACACAACACACGACACACAACACACAACACACAACACACAGCACACAACACACAACTCACAGCACACAACACACAACACACAACACATCACAAACACACACACACACGCACACACGCACACACACACGCACGCACAAACACACACACACGCACGCGCACACGCACGCACACACACACACACGCACGCACACGCACACACACGAACACTCACACAGGCACGCACACACTCCACGCACGCACGCACACAAACACAAACACACACACGCACACACGCACACACGCCCGCCCGCATGCACGCACGCACGCAAGCAAACACTCACGCACGCTCGCACGCACTCACGCACCCACGCACGCACGCACGCACGCACACACACACACACACGTACATACTTACTCACATACATGCACACAAGCACATAAGCAGGCAAACACACTCTTGGCGACCGCGGCCTCGCGAGCGGCGATCCGTCGGAGTAAGGTCGAGCGGCTGTGCGCGCGCAGCCGGGCCCTCAGGCGAGATCACTTTGGACCCCATGCGTGCCCGCAGCAAACCTGCCATCCCGGCGTGGATGGCGTGCGTGGAGGCGATGCGCCACCCGACGCTGGGCGGGGACGTATCGCGAGGCCGTGAGAGGAGGCACAACACCATGCGGGCGTGGATGGCAGGGGGGTGCAAGGCTGCCCGTCGCAGAGAGGCCTTGCAGGTCCTCTGCGGGGGCGCGGCGCAGACCCAGGAGAGGGAGAAGGGGCTGGAAAAGATTGGCAGGGAACGCGCAGAAGAGAGTGGGCGGAGAGGCCCGCTGCAGGGAAGCGGTGACGAAGCCCAGGGAGAGCGCCGCGTGGATGACGACGCGGAGATGCCGCCCAGCGGACTGCCCGCCAGGCGGCAGCGTGAAGGGGGGGGAAGGAAGCGGACCCCCACCCCTGCGCACATACACATACCCGTCTCCCCCGTACCAGCGATGACACACATCGGGTCCCTTGTTGCCGAATCCGCTCACGAGCTCAGCCAGAGCACGGTCCACAGGTTACCTGGGGCACGGCCACCGTCGTGCCGAAGCAAGCTCTAGTTGTGCTCGGCTGCTGGAAGGAGTCCCGCCCCTCCCCCGGGACCACGAACGGAAAGCTTGCAGCGGAGACGTCTGCGTACCATCCACTGCGGCCTTCAAAAGTTCAGGAGGCCTCCTGAGGCCCCCTGAGCTGTTCCCCCGAGGTTTCCCGAGGCTCCCCTGGAGCTTTCCGCGAGGCTACCCGGGAGGCCCGAAGCTGGCCCCATGACCGTTACCCGCAGTCGGAGGACCCCTTATCCACCCATGGCCCGGATCACTGGCTTGGCCAGGATCGCTGCAGGTGGACACTTGGCGTTCCCTGGCGTTGCATGTCGTTAAAAAACACATAGCGCCGTCGTCCCGAGCACCAGACACAATTCTTCTGCCTGGTCTCTCGAGCCAGATCGAGACGGTGAGGGACCATGGGGCCGGCGAGGGCTCCACGGGCCCCTGGAGGGTCCCGGGAGGGCCCCGGGGCCCGAGACGGAACGATAGAGTTCGGTGAGGGCTCCACGGCCTGAGTGCCTCCTACACTCCTCCCCCATACCCTCCTCCCTTCCTCCCCCTCCCCCCTCCCCTCCCCCTTCCCCTCCCCCCTTCCCCCTCCCCTCCTCCCTCCTCCTCCTCTCCTCCCTCTCCTCCTCCTCCCCTCCTCCTCCTCCTCTCATCCTCCTCCTCCTCCCCCTCTTCCTCCTCCTCTTCCTCCTTCTCCTCCTCCTCCTCTTCCTCCAGTCCTCCATGCCTCCACTCCGTACCTCCGGCCCTCCCTTCCTCCTTTCCTCCATCCCCCCTCCCTGAAGCTCCATGTCAACCGCGCCCCCCCTCCCCAAGAGGAGCGGCTCCGCTGTCGCCGCGGCTGGCATGTGCCCAGCGGCCTCGGTGGACGGCGCGCGGCCGACCTCGGCGGCGACATATCCCTGCTCCAGATCGACAACGACCTCGCGGATCACGTGGAGGGCCTCTGGGAGGGCGAGCTGCTGGGCGCCCTCGCAGTCGGCCGCCCCCCTCGCTCGCCCTCCTCGCCCTCTCCCGCGCCCCCCTCGCTCGCCATCCTCCTCGTCCTCGCCCTGCTCCTCGCCCTCGCCCTCGCGCTCGCCCTCCTCTTCGCTCTCCTCCCCGCCCTCGGCAGCTCAAAGTCGAGCTGCTGAGCGCCCCGGGGCTCCCCGGTGCGCCCCTGGGTGAACTCATCGTCTGGCCCCCATTTCACGGGCTCTGCATCTCCTTTTCCCGTCCTCCTCCTCCTTCTGTTTCACGCTCTCTCTCTGTTGCGCATTGGGGTGACCAGCTCAGGGAGCGCAGGCTAGTGTCGTCAACAGTGGACAAGGATCCCCCGCGGACGCTGGAAGTGTAGAGGTCTGGGCCCCTCCCGGTCTCTGCACCCGCTCCCTCTCTCAGCGCGCGGTTGTGCTGTCAGCCCCCACCCTGCAAGCCCCACGCAATCGCGATGCCGATGAGGTATCTCCGAGGTGTGGGTGACGACCGAGCTGGAGAAGGAGGCGCGCGCGGGGGAGGGCGAGGGGTGGGTGAGACCGCCTCCCCTCTGCACGAGAGGTCCCACCGATCTGGACGCGAACGGGCCCGTGCGATGCCCCCCCGGGCGGCGCCCCCGTGGCAGGTCCGAGTGAGTCTGTGCGTGAATGGGTCCGAGCACGAGTGAGTCTGAGCGTGAGTGAATCTGGACATGAGGCTGACTGTGAATGGGCTTGAGCGTTATTGAGGATCTGGAAGTGAGTGAGTCTGATCATGGGCGGTTCTAATGATGAGTGAGTCTTAGTCTGAGTGAGTCTGAGTCTGAGTGAGTAAAAGTGTGAGTGAGTTTGAGTAAGAGCGGATCTGAGTGTGAGTGAGTCCGAGAGTGAGCAATTCCGAGTATGTATGAGTCTGCGTATGATTGAGTTTGAGTGCATGTGATTCGAAGGGGTCTCAGTCAGGGTGAGTCACAATGTTCGAGGGTCTGCGTACGAGTAAGTCTAGAAGTTAGTGAGCATGAGTAGTCTACGCCTGGGTGTACCTGAGTGTGTGTAGGGGTGAGTGTAAGTGAACCTGGGCACGTGTGAGTCTAATACTACGAGTAAGTCTGAGTATGAACGAGTCTCAGTGAGAGGGACCAGGTTTGCGAAAGAGAGATGCAGTGGCATCACTCGAACAGGAAGCGAATCAGAAAGCAGTGGCGAATGAGGAAAGCAGTGCGAATGAGAAAAGTAGTATGGGAACGTGGAACCCCATACACAGGATATGATGTAAGACGGGGTGTGGTAGGTCTGAGTGTGAGCGAACCGGAATGTGATGTAAGCCAGGTATCAGTGTAGAGGTTGTGGGAGTGCGTCTGTGTGTGGGTGAGTCTGAGTATGAGTGAGTCGGAGTAGAAGCAGGTCCGAGCAGGGGTGAATCAAACAAAGGAGGGACGGAGGGACTGAAGGAAGGAAGAAATGGCCTGAGAGTGACGAGGTCTGGGAGGGAGGCCGGGGCGCCACCCTGAGAACAAGAATTGCATCTTCAGGATCTGGAGAAAAGCCCTCTCGCCTCTCCTTCCGCCTCGTCCTCCTCCTCCTCCTTTTCCTCCTCCTCCTCCTCCTCCTCCTTCCCCCTCCTCCCGTTTCCTCTCGTGCTCCTTGCAGCGGGGCCCCCCCGCGCGGGCCTGGCCCAAAGAGGCGCCCCTGGCAGGCCTTAGCTGAAGGGTTGGGGCCCGCATCCATAACCCCTGCAGGGACAGTTTCCAGCCCTTTGGAGGCTTGTGACTTGGAGCACGTCCCCGACGCGCTTATCCTTATCCTTATCCTTATCCTCCTCCTCCTCCTCCTCCTTCTCATCGGATGGCCCACCAGGAGAGTAGTTAAGGTCCACCCTGCACCCTTCCTTCAGGCCTCCGCCCAAAGCCTGGCGAGAGAGGCTTTGCGGGCTGTCGATCTGGCTTCCGTGCTCCCCCCCAGACGCTCCAACCTCCTCCTGCTCCTCCTCCACCTCCTGCTCCTCCTCCTCCTCCCGCCCCTCCTTCCCGCCCCTCCTCCTCCTCCTCCTCCTCCTCCTCCTCCTCCCGCCCCTCCTTCCTCGAGCCGGCCTCCCTCCGCTGCACCGCGAGGCGCTGCGCCGGGTCAGCCTGGCCGCGGCCACCGCCTTCAACGCGACCATGGCCAGAGCGTCCCCGCCGCCCGTCGCGGCGCCCGTCGCGGCGCAAACCGGGAGCCGCGTTGTCGTCGTCGTCGTCGTCGTTGTCGTCGTCGTCGTCATCGTCGTCGTCGTCGTCGTCGTAGTCGTCGTCGTCGTCGTCGTCGTCGTCGTCGTCGTCGTCGTTGTTGTCGAGCTCCCGCTTCTGAGCAGTGCTCCCGCCCGCCCTTGGGGGCGTGGGTGGTTTTGCTCGCGCAGCTTCGGGTGCAAAGGGGGGCTGCGCCAGCTGTGGGCTTCTTCGTGGGGCGGAGCTTCGGGCCCAGCGGTGGCTCCTGGGGGCCAGTGTGGCTCGATAAAAATGGGCCGTTTCTGCTTTCATCTTCCCGCTTCCCCTCCGGGAGAGGGTTTACCACTTCCCCTCCCCCCTCCCGGCGGGTCTGGACGGGGGGTTTCGCGAGGGGTTGGGGCGTCCAAGGTGGCATCGGCGAGAAGACCAACACCATTGATTTTACCAAGGTTTTGGCCACATTTTGGCTCCTGGGGGGGGGAGCGCTAATTAAGGAGCCCCCATCCTTTGAGCGATTTCCTCCTAGATGACCCCCGAGTCTCCCAAGGGTGCCCCAAGAGGCCCCGAAGAGGCCCCCAAGGTGCACCCAGGAGGCTCCCCCCCAAGAGGCCCCCCAGAGACACCCTAGACGCCCCAAGAGGCTTCGGCGAGAAGGCCAACATTATTGATTCCCTACCTAGGCTCTGCCTAGAAGGGTTCTTACTCTGTTGGCTTAAAGGGGCCGGGCAGTGGGGCTCGCCCCGGGCGGTTCCCCTGGCATCCGCCCCGCGGTTCCCACAGTTACGTCCCCTTAGCTCAGCGTTGCTTATCTCACCTTAGTTTAGCTTATTTCATATTAGCTTAGCCTAGCTTAACTTAGCCTAACTTAGCTTGTCTCATCTTAGCTTAGCTTAGCTTAGCTTAACTTAGCTTTGCCTAGCTTAGCTTAGCTTAACTTAGCTTAGCGTTGCCTAGCCTAGCTTAGCTTTGCTTAGCTTAGCCTAGCTTATCTGAGCTTATCTCATCTCATCATAGCTTAGCTTAGCTTAGCTTAGCTTGGCCTAGCTTAGTTTAGCTTAGCTTAGCCTAGCCTAGCTTAGCTTAGCTTAGCTTAGTTTAGCATAGCTTAGCATAGCTTAGCTTAGCGCAGCGCAGCATGGCGCAACGCAGCATTAGCACAGCATAGCATAGCATTGCATCGTCAAACATAACATAGCACAGCATATCACAGCATAGCATCGCATAACTCAGCATACCATATCCTAGTATAGCATATCATAACATAGCGCAGCATAGCATAGCATAACATATCGTAGCATAGCACAGCCTATCATATCATATCATAACATTGTTTAGCATAGCACAGCGCAGCATAGCATAGCATAGCACAGCATATCATAGCATATCATAGTATAACATAGCATAGCATAGCAAATCATAGCGCCAAGACGCAGCCTATATGTAGGTGTAGGTGTAGATGTGGATGTAGGTGTAGATGTAGATGTAGCTGTCGGTGCAGATGTAGGTGTAGATGTAGATGTAGATGTGAGTCTCGCTGTTGATCATGATGTAGATGTAGATGCAGGTGTAGATGTAAATGCAGCTGTCGGTGTAGATGTAGATGTTGCTTTCCTAAATGCTCCAACTCCCAGGTAGGGTCGCACTGGGATACAATGTACTAAGTTTTTGGCCACCTTTTGGCTTCACGGGGGCGGACCTTACGTAAGGAGCCCCCCTGCTTTGGTCGGTCTACCCCAGCATGGCCCCGCGAGGGCCCCCGAGGCTCCCAAGCGTGCCCCAAGAGGGCCTCAAGAGGTGACCGGGATGCCCCAAGAGGCGCCGAAGAGGCTCCCAGGGTGCTCCCAAGAGGCTCCCAGGAGACCCCCAGGAGTCCCCACGGTGCCCCCCCAGAGGCACCCTGGACGCCCCAAGAGGCTTCGGCGAGAGGGTCAGTATTAAGGTTTTGGTTGCATGCTTGCCTCCTTAGGGGGGGCAGCGCTAATTGGATCTTCCGCCTTCTTTCATTGATCTCCTCCAGGATGGCCCCTATATTGCCTCCGAGGCTCCCAATGGTGCCCCAAGAGGGCCCCAAGAGGTGCCCGGGAGGCTCCCAAGAGACCCCCAAGAGGCCGCAAGAGGCCCCCCACAGACCCTCAAAACGCCCCAAGCTGACTCCAATCAGGTCTCGAAAGAACTTCGAAGAGACTCCAAGAGGTATCCAAGAGGCCTCTGGTCTTTTTGCTCGCCCTCTTCCTCCTCATCCGCCTGTTCCTCCTCCTCCTCCTTCCTCATCCCTACTCACCCTCATTACCCCTCTCCCTCCTCCTCCTGCTCATGCTCCTCCTTCGAGTCCTCCTCCATCCTCCCTCTTCTGGGATACGTCGTCTTACCCAGCCCTCTATCCCACTGCATGCTCCTCCACATCCCTTATCAGGACAACTCGTCTGGGCATCGTTTCTGTTGGGGCTGGTGGAGTTACGCGAAGCGTCTAGAATTTTTGTCGGCATCCTCATCGGCTCTCGCAGTTCATTTTGTTGGCAAGGGGAAGTCATATTGCTCAAGCTGTGCCCTGGGCCCCCAGGCTACAAGAACGGTTCTGGCATGAGATTTCTTTCGTTTCAGTCAGAAATCCCGCTCTTGCAAGATAATTCCAGGCAGTTTGTTCAGGAGTTCCGCTCTCGCACAAGACTTCCCCGCAATTTACTATGGGATCGCGCTTTCGCTTTTCAGGAACTGCGCTCGCACCTTGAACTTCCTCCCTTGCGCTCTCGCCTGACACATCCTTATACATGGTGCAGGCGCTGCTCTCTCCGCTCTCGCATGGCACTTCCTGACAGATTACCTCAGACCCCTCTCTCGCCGCTCATGAATCGCGGTCTCGCCTGGGACGTCCTCGCCACCCGCCTGCTCAATCATGTACCGCCTGCCCGGCCCGCCCCTTGGGGCCTCCTCCTCCCTCCTCCCTGCCAAGCCCCGCCGGAGCCCGGGACTCCCGCGCCCCCGAGGAAACTCAGCGCCCAGGCCGCTGGGGCGCTCGCGGCAGGGCCGGGGGGGGCCTTCGGCGGCCCGCTCGTGTGGCCCCCGCCCCCGCCTCCGCCGCCGCCGAGCGCCGAGCCGAGGAGGAGGGGGATAATGAAGACGAGGAGGAGGAGGAGGAGGAGGAGGAGGAGGAGTAGGAGGAGGAGGAGGAGGAGGAGGAGGTGGTGGAGGAGGAGGAGGAGGATGGTCAGTGTAAAACCTAGATGCATCAGCGATGTTGCAATACACTCTCCTTCCAATTTTCCTCTAGGGAGGTCTCTAATGAAGTCTTTCTCATTGCGGGAAGCGGCCCTTTAGAAGACAATTGTTTGATTGTCGTCAATCGTGCCAGAACTCAGTCTCTGCGACTTCAAACGCCGCGGATCAACATGGCTGTTGCGTGCTGACAGTTTGGAACCGTACCAGAGAGCCGTTCCTGGGGGGACTTTAACTCAGCGAATCAGTGTAGCTGTTGCGTCCTGACAATCTCACGCCGTGCCTGAATGCCATCCCTGGAACTTTGGCCGTACGGATCCCTGGATCT
>CAUYUJ010014741.1:170998-248498 GCA_963575745.1 Prorocentrum cordatum | reverse complement strand
GATCTTTCCTTCCTCGCGCAACGAGAGGAGGATGGTGAGGAGGAAGGTGGCGATTGTGGCACGGAGGATAAGGATGAGGATGAGGATGAGTATGAGGACGAAGATGAGGATCAGGAGAAGGAGGAGGAGGAGGAAGAAGAGGAGGAGGAGGAACAGTGTGCCGAGGTGGGCCCTTCTGGTCGTCGTCGCCCTGCTCGCGATGAGCTGCTGCCTGTGCTTCATGAGGGGCCTCGACCGGAAGTCGACGGGCCCCCCGCCGCACGCCATGGATGAGAAGACGGGCGGCCGATCAAGGCGAGGGCCTCGGAAAGGAGGATTATGGTCATGATGATGTTGTTGTTGGTGATGATGATGCTGATGGTGCTTAGGATGATGATGATGCTGCTGCTGCTGATGATGATGATGATGATACTGATGAGGATTAGGATGACGATGATGATGACCATGATGCTGATGATGATCGTAAGTTTGGTAATGCTGATGCTGCTGCTGCTCATGATGATGCTGACGATGCTGATGAGGATGATGATGCTGATGATAATGATGCTTCTGCTGATGATGCTGCTGCTGATGATGATGATGATGGCGATGATGTTGATGATGACGATGTCAATGGCGATGCCGATTACGATGATGACGCTGATGACGATTATGGTGTCGGTGATGATGCTGCTGATGATGGCGCTAGTGATGACGACGGCGATGATGATGATGATGATGATGATGATGATGATGATGATGATGATGATGATGATGATGATGATGATCATCGTGATGACGATGGCGATGGTGGTGCTGCTGCTGATGAAGATAATTATGATGGTTGATGCTGAGCATGATGATGGTGATGATGAGTATGCTGATTCTGCTGATTATGACGCTTCCATCGATGAGGAAGTTATAGCGATAATGATGATGCGGCTGATGCTGATTATGCTGATGATGATGCTGCTGCTGATGATGGTGGTGGTGACGAGGATGCTGCGGATGAGGAGAAAGAGGATGAGGAGTTGGATGATGACGATGATGGTGACAATGAGGAGGAGGAGGGGGAGGAGGAGGAGGAGGAGGAGGAGGAGGAGGAGGAGGACGAGGAGGAGGAGGAGAAGGAGGAGGAGGACAAGGAGGAGGAGGAGGAGAAGGAGGAGGAGGATGAGGAGGAGGAGAAGGAGTGGTGGACCTCTTGGAACCAGTGTAACACGCCTGACCGTGCCGTTCGCGTGGTGATCGGTTACAATGGACTTTGCTCTCAGCTGGTTCTATGTTCAGAGGAGTTGCGCCTTCTCCCGCTGGCCTCCAGGCCAAACCATCTTCGGGGGCCGCATTATTTTTATTTTTGTGTGTGTGTGTGTGCGCGTGTGTCCGTGTGCGTGTGTGTATATCATCTGGCTTGGGGGGGCTCCGGCCCGCGAGCGCTCAGTTCAGTGTTCCAGACGTTTTTGAAACCCTCGTTGTCGTTGCCGCTGCCGTCCATTCCATGGCCCATTGCTCAAGTCGTTTTCCAGGGCATGAAGGGGGCCCTCCGCCCTTTCCTCGAGGCTGGGGCGACGGGCGTCCGCGAGATAACCTGGGCGGGCTTCCACGCCGGGGCCTCGTGGGCGCTGCTGCCGAGCTGCCCTATCTCGCCCGCGTGCCCTGCCTGCCCTCCCTGCCCCGCGTGCTACTGCACGTGCGGAGAGAGGTACAGCGAATCGGGGCCGCCTGGCGGGGGCGGCGGCCGAGGCGGACCGTCCTGGGTGGCTGGCGCGACCGACGCGCAGTGCGACGCGCTCGCGGGCGCGCTGCGAGAGGCTGCTGGGGGCTGCGTCGACTGGGCGGTCGCGCTCAGCCTGGCGGTCTGCGCGCTGATCGTGGGCTATTGGTTTGGTCGGCTGGTGACGCAGGTGCAGTGCGCTCGAGACCATCCCGATGGCGCTGGTCCCCAGGGCATCGTCGTCGTGGCTGATCCCAGGCAGCAGGGTGGTGGTCCGCTACGCCGAGGACGACCTGGCACGAGCGGATCCTGCTCTACCCAGCGGCCAGTGAGGCCGCCGCGCGCGGCGGCCGCGGGGCTTGCTGGGTGGTGCTCAGCCCCGACATGGACATGTACACCGAGGAGCTCAAGGGCGGCTCGCCGGAGGACAGCCCCGTGGAGTGGCTCGAGATGCCTCGGGATCTGCGGGTGCCGGCGGGACTTGTGCGCGCCTACCGCTTCGAGGCATCGCCGAGTGACGTTGACATGCGAGGCGCGTTCCTCAAGGCCTACGCGGCGGCGCTTGCCGACGCAGAGTCGCGCGGGATGGTGCTGGACCCGCCATTGACGACCACGAACTCTTTCGGCAGGGACGTCTCGGTCGAGGAGGCGTTGGGGTCCAACTTCATCGGTGGGCGCCGCCTGGTGGGCAGGAGACCTCCCGCCGGCGCCGGCGCAAGCGGTGAGGGAGGAGTCGGTGAGCCGTTGCCTGACGCCGGCGGGGCCGCCGAGGGCGCTGTCGTGCGCGCCGCGGCTGTCGGAGGCACGGCCGCACCTCGCTCGACTGGGCTGGTCTGGCGAGCGGCGGAGTCGGACGAGCACAGCTGGATCGTGGTAGGCGACGAGCTCGGCTCCCCCACGCACGAGCTGTGCGGCAAGGGCCTGTTCCGGGGACGCCGGGACCCTCGCCGCGAAGACAGGGGCACGAGGCCGCGGGCGCGAGTGGCGCGAGGTGCTGGACGCCTGCGAGGAGGAGGCCTTCGGCGGTTTCCCTGTGGCGCGCGCCGACCGACCGCCGCCTCATGTTCAAGGCGACGGCGAGGCTCCAGTCGGAGAAGTGGGGCGTCCAGGAGCATGAGCAGCTCATGAGGTATATGGAGTTGGCCGGCACCTACGATCAGCTCGACCTGAGCAACTGTGCGTTCGCCGAGGCCATCTTCCGCCGAGCCCAGACGATCGAGTGGTGTTGCCACGACGGGCTGCGCGAGGCGGACTCGGCCAGCTCGAAAGACCAGATGAGCCCGGAGGAGTTGTCGGCTTTCAGCGGCTTCAGCAAGGCGGGAGACATGCTGATGGTGGCGCCAGCTCTCCTCGAGTTCGTCAAGGGCCAGGTCGAGAAGGGCGCAGCCATCATGGATAACATCAGGAAAACGCGGGAGGAACGAGAGCTCCATCGCAGGGGTCCCAAGGGGGATGGCGGCGGAGCGAAGTCATGGCGATGCAACGGGGTGGAGGTATACGTGTGACCGCTTCCTCCCCGAACCTCGGGGCCACTGAGCCTGCGGGCTCTCCTGCTTGTGTTCTTGGGCGAATTCGAGGCGATGGCGTTCCTGGCTGTCGCGATCTTTTTCCCGTCCCGATGCTGCTGGGCTGCCGGGCCCCCTCGGACGGCGTGGTCTTTCATTCGGCGAGGCGGCGGCCGCATCCGGCGTGATGCTGCGGTTTCCGAGGCGAACCGCGTCATTGGGGCCCTCAATGATTTGGCCGGGAGGCCAAGGGCGCCCGTCGCCCCAGGCCTGGCGGAGCGGCTTCCCCATCGCTTGTTTCACGAACGCGTTGGACGTGCTGCCGCTGCGATGGAAAACCCGCCCCCTGGCCTGACTCCCGCAGGAGCCCTCCGTGAGCTCCGCGGCGCTGGCGTGCGCGAGGATATCGACTCGCCGGTCGTTGGCTTCGACGACCCCCTCGCCTCGCTGCCCGAGGCCGGCAACGTGGCAGTGCCGCTCGGGCAGCTGCTCCAGGGCGTGCGCGATTGCGATGTCGAGGCGGCTATGCATGAGCAGATCCTTCCAGACGAGGAAGTGAAGTCCAATAGTCTGGAGGCTGCGCAACGGCCTTACATGGGCGCCAACTTGAGAGCGAATCCGCACGCCAACGTTGGCCTGGTGAAGCGCCTCCAGGCTGCCAGCGCGGTGTCCTCCAGCACAACCCCGTGTGAGAGATGTGGTCTTGTCTTCGTGCGTAAGAAGTCCGGGAAACAGCGCGTGATGATCGACTGCCGCTAGGCCAATTGCTGGTTCCGGCGGCCCGCCGCCGTGGCGCTGGCGACAGGCTCAGCACTGAGAGAGCTGGCCGCGCCTGACGGGGAGCAGCTGTGCGTGGGCCGCGTGCGCATTTGCGACGCCTTCAACCGCTTCGGCTTGCCCGAGGCCTTCCGCGATTTTTTCGCCCTGCCGTCGGCGAAGGCCGGCGACGTGGGGCTCGTGCGCCTGGGCAAGCAGCAGCTGGGGCCGGGGGCTCGCGTTTGGCCGGTCGGCTCCCGATGGGGCGGTCGCGCGCGCTGTGCTGGTGCCGGGCCATCCACAGGGGCATCGGGACATCGATCCCCAAGCTGAGCGAGGTGCCGCTCATCTCGGACAAGAGCGTGATGCCGCCGGTGCATCCGCTAGCTATGGTTCTATATGTTGATAATTTCTTGGCCTTGGGCACCGATCCCGAGGCCGTTGCCCCCGCTTTCAGTCTAGTCGACGCTGCCTTGACACCCAGGGGGCTTCCCTCCAATGAGGTATGCGTATGTGATCACGAAGCTGAAATCCTGGGCTGGGAGATCCGAGGCCGTGAGAGATAGTGATATCATACCAAAGAGATCGAGGCTGTGGCGACATCGCATGGCACTCGATTGCTTGACAAAGAGGAGGGTCGTCAACCCCGAAGACGTTGTAAAAGTGCTGGGACATTTTTCATGTGTGGCTCTTCTATGCCGTGACTGTGTATACTTTTGTCCGACGGCTACGCCGCTGTACCGCGGTCCCCCTCTGGGGCTCCGTCCGTTGGGAGCTCGATTCTTTCTCGAGCTTGCTGAGTATGATCTCTCGGGGCATGCGGGTGTGCTGGAGCTCTGAGGTGATGTGTGCTGACGCGTCCTTGTGGGGCTTCGGGCTGGTCTGCAAGGACTTCGATGAGGAGTTCGCGGGCTCGGTGGGGGTCTTCTCGGAGCGGTGGCGTCTCTTGGGCGACATGTTGGCGCCGTCAAGGGCTTGGGCAGGCATCGCCACCGGGCCGCCGGAGGGGAAAGTGGGGACCTCGTGCAAGGGCGTCTCGGGGCCGCCGGAAGGGAATTCGAGGGCCCCTCTCGAGAGCTCCGAGGACTTCCAGCGCATCGTCTGCGCGGAGGAGGCCAACCTCGAGGCCCGCCAGTTGGCCGCAGGTCGTCTGCCTCCATCTTTCCGCGAACCTGTTTGGGCCGTCGTGGGATCTCAGAAGTGGGGAGCTCCGCCTGGCAACATCGTGGAGGGGGGGCCGTGCGATCGCTTCCGGGGTCAAACATACTTGCAGAGCCACCAAGGCCTTTGGGCAACGCCACTTGCTTCTATCCGATTCTCTGTCGTCTGTGTTGGCTCTTGGCAAGGGCCGATCCTCGGCCCCGGGCGTCTGTGGCGCTCTTCGCGCCGTGGCGGCGCACGTTGCCGCGGCTGGCCTGCGGCTCGGGGCCGATGGCTCCCCAGCGAATGGAACTTCGCGGGCGGTCCGTCGCGAGGGCTGCGGCGCGCTGGATGCGCCAGGGGTGGGGGCGTCGGCGTTGACGCGCCTGCAGCGCCCGCCCCAGGCCAGGCTGGCGGCCGCGGTGCCGGGGTCGCGGGGGCTGCCGCGCGGCGCGGCGACTTCGACGCCGGCGCTGAAGCGGCTGTCTGGCGACCCCCAAGTTAGCTGTCCGCCGCGCTTGGAGTCGAGCAGTACGACGTCCGCACAGAGGCGGAAGCTGGCACGGCGCAGTGCCAAGGTTGCCCAGGCGGGCTCGCTGGACGTGCTCCGCCTGGGCACGGTTCGCGCGCAGGCCGTGAGGAGCCGCTGCCAGCAGCTGACCGAAGAGCTCGGCGTGTGGCTGGCGGAGCAGGGACTGGCGCCACGGCCGAGGTTCTCGATCCACGACCGCGAGGTGACGGCTCTTTCCGAGACCGACGCGGCGGCGCTCGACCTCAGCCTCTCCGAGTGGATGCTGGGACAGTGCCTGGAGGGCGTCGGCGACTTGGCGCGGGGTACAGATGCTGGCCGCCCTGCAGTTGAGCGGCCCGCGGCTCGGCCGCGACGGGTCCGCTCGGCTGCCTGCGGCGCGGCAGTCGCTCCGCGGGTGGGAGGTGCTGACGCCGCCGCTGACGCGGCTGCTGTTTCCCGAAGAGCTCGTGGCCGCCTTGGCGTGCGAGCGTGTCGGCCAGGGTCCCAGTGGGCGGCGGCGGCGTGCGTGGTGCTGTCGATGGTGTTCTACATGCGGCCAGGCGAGTGGGCCCGCGTGCTGGTCAGGCACGCCGTGCCGCCGCGGGATGCCGGCAGCCTGGCGCTTCGCCACTGGGCGCTGGTGCTCCACCCGCGGGAAGGCGAGGAGGCAAAGCCCAGCAAGACGGCGGAGTTCGACGAGAGCCTCGTGCTCGACCTGGTGTGCGACCAGTGCTTGGCGGGGGTGCCGAGGCGTCTGACGGCAGGGGGGGATCCCAACGCGAGCCTGTTCACCATCTCGGTGGGCGAGTTCGACGTGCTGTTCAGGCGCGCTGCGCGACGGCTGAAGCTCGCCCCCGAGCCGATGCCGCACCTGCTGCGTCACTCCGGCGCCAGCCAGGACTTCGTCAACCAGCTGCGTCCCCTGTCGGAGGTCAAGCGCAGAGGCAGGTGGAAGACCGACGCGTCGGTCCGGCGCTGCGAGAAGGGGGGAGGGCTGAGAGAGCAGTTCAGCAGACTGCCGCCCGACTTGCTGAAGCACGCGGTCAGGTGCCACAGCGCGCTCCCCGAGGTTCTCATAGGGAGGCGCGCTGCCCCGCCGTTCCAGGCGTGCTCGCAGTGAGAGTGTTTTTGGAGATATTTGCAGGCTCGGGGCGCCTCAGCAGGGCAATGGCACGCCGAGGATGCCGCGTGCTTCCCTGGGATCTGAAGCACGGGCCAGAATGCGACCTTCGGATGGCCAGCAAGCGACAGCTCATGCGCGGCTGGATTCAGTCGGGCCTGATTCTTGGCGCGCATCTTGGCGCGCCGTGCGGCAGTTGGTCGCGTGCGCGAGATATCCGACCAGGCCCTCGTCGCCTCCGCTCGGACACGTGTGTGCTTGGCCTGCCCGACCGCGTCCCCTCTGCTCAGGCTGCCGTAGATTTCGGCAATCTTATGATGCGTTTCTCAGTTTCGGTCTTAAGTGCGTCATGCCGCATGGAGCTCCTCTGTGCAATGGAGAACCCCAGGACGTCTAGGATCTGGCTTGCTCCTCCTGTCGCCGCTCTGGTCAGATCAGAAGCGTGGATTTTTATCCGCGCAGACTTTTCCAGTGGGGGACCCCGTGGAGGAAAATAGCGTCGGTCCATGGGCCCACATTGATTTACATATGATAGTCAAACTTTGCAAGCGTTCGCTCGGTTGTTGTAGCAGATCTGGAAGGCCTCGCTAAGTGCTCGAGGGTCGGGTGCCCGATGGGCGCTTCTGGACTGCTGTCGCCGAAGCGTATCCTGCCCCGCTCTGCCGCTCACTTTCCCGAGCTTTCGATGATGTTATAGTGTGCCTCAAAGTTTCAGCGATGAAAAGTGCCATGCCAATGTAGGTTACTGTGTTGACGGCCTGTACGGCCATTCGACATGTTGTGTGGGTTCAGTCACTGTCGGCGAGAATTGTCTGAATCGCGATTCTTTTCGATATGCTCGTTCTCAGTACTGGCGGCAACTGTTCTCTGGAGGAAAACGGAGCGCCTCTGCGCATAGTTGGGCGCTTCGCGCATGGCAGGGCCAGACAGCGGGGGATGCAGTTCAGTGTTCCACGCGTTTTAGAATCCCTCGTTGTCGTTGCCGCTGCCGTCCATTCCATGGCCCGTTGCTCAAGTCTCCCGCCCTCCCGCCCTGGTCTTTTCTTTTTTCATTTTTTTTTTTTCGACCTCCTCGGCCTGCGTGGTGAGAATTGTCTGAATCGCGATTCTTGTCGAGATACTCGTTCTCAGTGCTGGCGGCGACTGTTCTTTCGAGAAAAACGGAACGCCTCTGCACATAGTTAGGCGCTTCGCGCATGGTAGGGCCAGACAGCGGGGGATGCAGAAGTGTGTCTGTCTGTATGTGTGTGTGTGTGTGTGCGTTGGCTTATGTCAGCTTCCTCCTCACCGTAGTTTCGTCTACTCTCCGCCCCTTCCCCGCCATCCATGCCTGGATGGTTATGGCAGCTGACTGTTGCGAGGCCTTAGGTGGTCTCTGCGTGCTCGGTCGGGCGGGCGCGCGCGCCATGTTGTTTCCGACCTCCCTACGCTCTGTCGCCGCGCGCGCGGCCGCGACGCCCCAGCGAAGTGTGTGTGTGTGTGTGTGTTTGCGTGTGGGGCTCAGCGAGTTGTTTCTTCAAACGGTATGAGGCAAGGGGGGCCAGAGAAAACTACAGAAGTCCCAGGAAACCGCGAACGGCCATTCTACCACATCCCATCGTGGCAATGGCACGATGGCGAACACTGTGACATCTAGGGGCCGTCTTGAGTCCTGTCCGGGTATCCTCGCAGCCAAACGGGCGGCGCGAAAAAAAACATACAGCCAGAGGTTTTCAGAGTTTTGCTCTCTCGGGTGCGCCTCGGGGTCATCTTGGTGGATTATTGAGCTCCTCTCGGGCGGTCTTGGGGCATCTTTGAGCCACCTTGGGCCATTCTGAACTCTTCTGCCACTTTTGGGGCTGTCTTGGAGGCCTGCTGGGCCTTCATTGTCGTCTGGTGGCGTACCTGACGAAGTCCTGGAACAGCCCGCCCGTAGTGACCAGGGAGGGGGCTCACAGCCCCCCATCGGTGGCCTCTTCTGGCGAAGCAAGGCACACGAGGAAGACAGCAGTCCAGCAGGGGGCTTGACAGCTTGGTGCCCCTAGGGGTGGCCGACGGATCTACCTTCGCGGCGTTTCGTGGCCCCATCGAGACCAACGAAGGCCCCAGTGGGAACATTCTCATGTGGTCCCCCCACCCAGTACGTTTCGTCTTCCCATCTGGACCTCCACCGAAAGAAGCGTTCGCATGCGGTTCCCCCGCCTGGTGCAGCGTCTCGTGGCCCCAAATGGAGCTCCGCCGAAGGTCCCGCAAGGAACGTTCATAAGCGGTTCCCCCACCCAGTACAGCGTTTCGTGGCACCAGAGGGAGCTCCACCGAAGGCCCCAGAGGGAGCGTTCATATGCGATGCAGCGTTTCGTGGCCCCATCGGGACCTTCACCGAAGGCCCCAACGGCCGCGTTCGCATGCGAATCCCCCACTCAATAGAATGTTTCGTGGCCCGTTAAAGAGCTCCACCGGGAGCGTTCGCATGCGGTCTCCGCCCAGTGCAGCGCTTCGTGGTCCCATCGGGACCTCCACCGAAGGCCTCAGAGGGAGCGTTCGCATGCGGCTCTCCCATCCATCACGGCGTTTCTTGGTCCCATAGGGACCTCCACCGGATGCCCCTGAGGGAACGTTCGCATGCGAATCCCCCGCCCAGTGGCGTTTCGTGGCCCTATCGAGGGGCTCCACCGATATCCCAAGAGGGAGCGTTCGCATGCGGTTCCCCAACCCTGTGCGGCGTTTCGTGGTCCCATCGAGACCTCCACCGAGGGCCCCCGAGGGAGCATTTTCATGTGGTCCCCCCACCCAGTACGTTTCGTCTCCCCATAGGGAGCTCCACCGAAGGGAGCGTTCGCATGCGGTTCCCCCGCCCAGTACAGCGTCTCGTGGCCCCAAATGGAGCTCCGCCGAAGGCCCCACAGGGAGAATTCAATTCATATGCGGCTCCCCCATCCAGTACAGCGTTTCGTGGCCCCAGAGGGAGCTCCACCGAAGGCCCCAGAGGCAGCGTTTCGGCCCTATAGGGGGCTCCATGCGCATCCCCAGCCCATTGCAGCATTTCGTGGCCCCATCGGGACCTCCATCGAAGGTCTCAGAGTGAGCGTTCGCATGCGTCTCTCCCATCCATCACGGCGTTTCTTGGTCCCATAGGGATCTCCAGCGAAGGCCCCAGTGGCCGCGGCCGCATGCCCCCCCCCGCTGAGTACAGCTCCTCGTGGCCCCGTTGGGACCTCCCTCGAAGACCCCAGTGGCCCCGGCCGCATGCTTCTTCCCCACCCACGTGCTTCGTGGCCCCATAGGGAGCTCCACCGAAAACGGTGCCCACAACGCGGTACTCACAACTGCACATGGCTGGCTTCTTCGCTAGGATATTTTTTTGGATTTCCGACGAGTCGAATGCAATGTAGACTGTTCTCTGTAACTCCGATCTCGCCATCGTGGCTGTCGATGTCGCTGCACCACGATAGCAGGGCGTGGCGACACCGCGGGCACCACGTTGACGACACGGCGAGCACGGAAACATATCGTTATTGTGGCTATCATGGTACTTGCCAGAGTCATGCTTGCTCAAGCCACTCGTCTTAGCTGCAGCCTGCGCGGAGCCGGCGCCCGCGTCCCGAGACGGTTGACATGTTGCTGCAGAGTATCTTCAGCGTCAACGGTGTATCGAACCTTTTGCAGGGCGGCTTTGGTTGGCTTCAGTATCCCGCTGCCTGCGGCGAGTTCCGCCACCGTGCCAGCACAGCGCGTCGGGCTGCCCAGGGGAGCTCGGGAGGGGGAGGGGGCGGTGCAGGCGCCAATCTGCTACCTGGAGGGTAGGGGGCTTGGTACAGTACATGCAGAAGCCGTAGGATACTGACCCAGACCCGTCAAGATACGCCCACACCCTGCAGGCACGGTGGCGGACAACCGAGACGTGTACGCCACGAACCTGGAGCTGAGGCAGAACCAGCTCTATCAGGAGAAGAACTACCACCTCAGCTGGATCGCCATAGCTCGTGACGACGTCCGGGATATCATGCAGACGTCGGTTGGCCGGCTCAACAACTAGCTGACGGGCTGCGCCCTTTGCTCTCGGCCTACAGGGCCGAGCTGTCTTGTGGCCATGTCGGGACTGTGGGGCCCACTTCGGGCGAGCTTGGACAACCTGGGCGCTATCTTGAGGCTTCTGGGGCCCATCGTCAGTGCATTTTGGGGCCGTCGTGGGGCCTCGTTGTGCCACCCTGGGCCGTTGGGCTGTATCTTGGGCCCTTGTTGGGCCACAGTGGGGCCATCTTGGGCAACGTCGAGGGTATTTTGGGCCGTCTTGAAGCGATCCTGGGACATCTGGGGGGGGGCAAAACGTGGGACGGGCACGCGCATCAGAATCCACTGCGTCGTTTCAGTCTGTTCTCTTGCCTTATCGGTTGCATCGTGGTCCCATCTTCGACTGTCTTGGACTCTCGAGCCCCTCTTCGGGGCCTCCTGGGGCCGTCTTCGAGGCCTCTTGAGCCCTCGTGGCCGTTCGGCGGCGTCCCCATTCCTTCAGACTCTGGAGCAGCCCAGAGTGGCCAGGATGCTAGGACCCCCCGCGAGTTCTTCCCGACCATCCTGTGGTGTCGGGTCCTCCTTTGGACTAGAGCGCCCCGCGTCCCACCTCACCCTCCTCCTCCCTCCTCCTGGGACGCCTCCTCCTCCCTCACCCTCACCTCCTCCTCCTCCTCCTCCTCCTCCTCCTCCTCCTCCTCCTCCTCCTCCTCCTCACCTCCTCCTCCCTCCTCTTCCCTCCTCCTCCCTCCCTCCTCCCTCCTCCCTCACCCTCCTCCTCCCTCCTCCTGGGACGCCTCCTCCTCCCTCACCCTCCTCCTCCCTCACCTCCTCCTCCTCCCTCCGCCTTCGGCAAACAAGGACTACAAGCACTGATGGCCCTGGCCCCCCCGCGCAGGCCGTAGAGGGCCCCGCTGCCGGCGGAACCGCGCGCTCGCCTCGCCTCGCCTCGCCTCCCTCCTCCCATTCCTGACTGCCCTCCGCATGACAATGTCGGCACGCCCCTCACATGTTTCGTGGTCCCACAGGGAGCGCCACACCACATGCGACTCCCCGCTCAGTTCGGCACACTCCTTACGCGCTTCGTCGCGCCATGGGGAGCTCCACCGAAGGCGCCGGTGGGAGGGTCCACATGCGACTCCCCGCCACTTTCGGCGCACCCTCATCACACGTTTCGTGGTCCCATGAGGAGCTTCACCGAAGGCCCCAGTGGGAGGGTCCACATGCGACTCCCCGCTCATTTCGGCACACCCCTCACACGTTTCGTGGCCCCATGGGGAGAGCCACCGAAGGCGCCAGCGGGAGGGTCCACATGCGACTCCCCGCCAATTTCGGCACACCCCTCACACGTTTCGTGGCCCTAAGGGGAGCTCCACCGAAGGCCCCAGTGGGAGGGTCCACATGCGACTCCCCGCCACTTTCGGCGCACCCTTCACACGTTTCGAGGCCCCGTGGGGAGCTCCACCGAAGGCCCCAGTGGCAGGGTCCACATGCGACTCCCCGCTCATTTCGGCACACCCCTCACACGTTTTGTGGGCCCATGGGGATCTCCACCGAAGGCCCCAGTGGGAGACATGCGACTCCCTGCCAATTTTTGCCCTCCCCTTTCGCGTTTCGTGGCCCCATGGGGAGCGCCACCGAAGGCCCACGTGGGAGGGTCCACATGCGGTTCCCCGCCCATGTCGGCACACCCCTCACACGTCTCGTGGCCCCATGGGGAGTTCCACGGAAAACGATTCTCACAACAGCGTTGCCCAGAGCTGCATATGGTTGGGTCCTTCGGATAATTGTTTTGTGGTCGTCACGGGCCCCATAGAAACAGTAACATGGAGACATGACTGGGGAGACAGAGAACAACATAACAACAGACAACACAAAACACGACAGCAGTCCAGCAGCACGCTTCGCTGCCTTGCGCCCCCAAGGTGGCCATCGGATTTGATAGTCATAACACTTATATTTTCGGTGGCTGCCACCGCCATCCTTGAGGGGGAGGTGCCCCAAGCCGCTGAGCCGTTTGTCCGTACTGCGTATTTGGCAAACTTAACAGTGTCAGTTGTTTATTTTGTGCTCTCGATCATATTCTGCGTCAAGGGGAGCAAGGAGGCCTTCCACTGCTCCCTCGACCTCCTCACAGCAGAGCTGCGACCCGACCATCCTGACCGGTACGACCACAACTACATGAAGCAGACCCAGGAGTTCGAGAAGGGTGGTTTTAAAGCTGGTTTCCGGGTCCCCATTATGGGCTCGAAGTACGCTAGTGCCATGCGCTCACTCGGCTTGAAAGACGCCAAGGGGAACCAGCAGCCGCTTGAGATGCTCCCCAAGCCAAAGATCGACCAAAACCCTTGCATCCGTGACCCGTATGAGAGACGGGCCTCGACTGACGCCCCCCCCACTAGGTCGCAGACGCCTTTCGCCGAGGCAAAGGACACCCTGGAGAAGGACACCGCGTGGTACTTCGCACGCTTCCGGGCATTTTCTGACCTGTGGCAGCCTTACGAGGATGGCGCACGTCGCTGCATGGGCTACGGAATGGTGGCGCTAGGCCATGCAAGTGCCTACTACATCATGGGCAAATTGCACGACAATGGTCAGTTCTGGGTCTCGATCACCCTCGTCTGCATGCTTCTTTACCTGACTTTGCTGGTGTTTTTCAGCAGCATCGAGACTATCGAGCTTGACAAACACGAAGCCAGGACCAGCGCCTACAGCCAGGCGGTGCTAAACCAGGCGGCGACAAAAGATGGCTACAGGGGGCCTGTCAGCATGGTAACTCCCATCACTTTGTGCATAGCCGTCGGACCCCTAGGTATGGTCTGCATCGCTTATCTGCGCCTTCATGATCTATACGGCGTCGTGACAAGGGTGGGCATCCCAGTGTGTTTCTGCGCACACATGATGCTCGCGTGCATTGCCTTCACACGGGATCATCTCAGCATGCAGGAGAAGGATATGGAGATGCGGAGCATGGAAAGCCTGTCCCACACCGCCGACGAGAAAGGCCAGGCCAGTGGAGGCCAACCGGATCCTGTGAGTTCCAATGGAAGTGACGTGGACGGGACACGAGCGCAAGGCAACAGCGCCCCTACGAGACTCCTTAAAGGAAGTCCAGCAACCGATTGCCCTCGGGACCACTGCATCCAATGCAGAAGCAGCCCGTGCATCCAAGGCCCCATGGAGCGCTTCTGTGCAGCTCACCAGGAGGATGTGGCGAAGCTGGCCAAGACCGCAGCCAAGATCGCCGACCCAGACAACGACCCTCAGCAGCAAGATCCGCAGGCGGAGGCGAGGCGTGACGACGAGGTCGCGTTCAAAAAGGAGGTGGAGAGGTACCACAAAAAGATTGCGGAGGCGTTCATGATCGCCTCTGGGCAGTCCCGCTATGCCCACTTCGTTGCCGCGCTCATGTGGCTCAGCGTGTGCATCGAGTCGCTCTTCTCCATTTCTTTCGCTAGCACGAGTGCCCAGCCCAGCGTCGAGTCGCCCCCGGCAAGGTACCTCCGCGGCACTGGACCCACCCTGGCTCTGCCTCCGGCGCCGATCGCGGTCACGGCCGTGCTCGCGGAGCGGCTCGCGGTGGAGTGGCCCAGACGCCTCTTTCAGCCGCGGGCGCTGGCGTGCTCCGACGCTGGGGACGTCTTCGTGGCGGACGAGTTCCGCGTGTACCAGCTGCAAAACAGGTCACTGGATCTGGTCTCGTGCGACTTGGACGGCCAGATCATCGACCTCGGAGCGTCCTGCTCGCCCGGCGGCGCCTGCCACCCGGATGTGCTGATCGCAGCGGGCTCGCCGGACACCATGAAGAATCAGGTGATGGACTGCGAACGCGGCTCTGTGCTGCCGCTGCTGCAGACTGCGCAGCCGGCGCAGAGACTGGCTCCACTCGGCCAGACTGCGCTGCTGGCCGTGCAGGCTGGCGGCAGGGTGCTGGAGTATACCAGATCGTCGACCCGGGCGGGCTGGCAGCCAGTAGGACAGTTCGCCTTCCTAGACGAAGATGGCCTCGTGGCAGCCTTCGCCTCCGCCAAGGATTTCTTCGTCCTCCGTGCGCCCCCGTGGGGCGGCGCCGCCTGGCTGGAGGCGCGTGCGGTGGGCTCCCCCGAGAAGCAGCGCAGAGTATGGACGCTGCCTCCTGGCATGCCCGTGCCGGTTGGAGCTTGCGCCGTGAACGGGTCGTCGGCTTTGATCCTGACCTCGTCGGCCGCCGGCGACGACCCCCAGATCTTCCGGCTGGACCTGCCGCCCTCAGGCGGATAGCTGCGTCTGGCATGTGCGCGGTTCGGCCAGGAGTGGGCCGACGTGTCCCACATGCGCACGAGTGTGGTTTTCCGACGATGAAGGGGATCAGGTGTAATCTTGTGATCAGGGAGTTCTTTCAATCCGAGGTAATCTTCAAGGTTCGGATGAAAACCGCGTCCTGGGCCTTTGTGACGCCATCAGTGGCAAGCGCGGTATCGGTTTGGTATTTTTGCGCGGGGACTTGTTAGCAGGCTTATTTTCCGTGGGCCCTGGGGATTGCACCGATCGTCACAGTTAGCTCCGTCGGTTCACTGGAAAACCAGGCAGCCATCATCATTATCATCACCGTCAAGGCGCCACTAAGGCTATAATCAGGCATGTCAGTGGTCTCTCCATTACAACTTCCACTTCTCCTGGATACTGGTGGAAGCCTCTTTGCAATGATTACGAGCGGCAGTATACCACCTGCACCTCACCGAAGTATATTTAGTACACGTTTTAATTAGTTCTCTCTCTCTCTCTGCGTCGTACCTCTATAGGTATGTGATCCCTTGTCCCTGCCGAAGTTCCCGATGGATGCAATAAGACGCGATGGATGCAAGAGGACGCGGGGGGGTGGGGGGGGCAGCAGGACGAGGAGGTGAAAAGGGAGGATGAATGGGAGGAGGACGAGTAGCAGTGTTGGGGAGCAACAGGAGAGGGAGAAGGAACATGAGGGATGCGGATCAGGATGAAAAGGGCACAGGAGGGTGAGGAGTAGTAGGAGTAGGAGGAGGAGGCAAGGAGGAAGTGGCGGAGGAGGAGGAGGAGGAGGAGGAGGAGGAGGAGGAGTGGAAGGACAACGAGAAGCAGAATGAGGATGGTGATGATAGTGAGGAGGAAGAGGACAATGAGGAGGAGGATGACGAGGATGAGGATGAAGATGAGGATGCGGATGAGGACAAGGCTACTGCTGATGATGCTGCTGATGATGATGGTGATGATGAGGAGGATGATGAGGATACAGATGACGATGAACATGGGGATGAGGATGACGATGATGATGAGGATGATGATGATGATTACGAAACTGATAATGACGATGCTGATGCGGATGATGTTGATGATGTTGATGATGCTGATGATGATGATGATGATGCTCAGGATGATGATGATGATGATGATGATGATGATGATGATGATGATGATGATGATGATGATGATGATGCTGACGATGCTGATTATGATACTGCTGACGATGCTGATGTTAAGGATGATGCTGCTGCTGCTGATGATGATGATGATGTTGATGCTGATGCTGCTGCTGATGATGATGAGTAGGAGGAGGATGAGCGGATTGAGGGGAACTCGGAGTGTAATGAGGAGGATTCTGCTAATGCTGAGGATGATGAAGATGATGGTGGTGATGCTGAGGAACATGATGATGGTGATGAGGATGGCCATGCTGATGATGATGAGGATGATGAAGATGAGGATGATGATGAGGATGATGAGGATGCGGCGGATGAGGATGAGCATGAGCATGAGGAAGATGATGATGATGATGATGATGATGATGATGATGCTGATGATGATGATGATGATGATGATGATGATGCTGCTGCTGATGATGATGATGATGCTGATTCTGATGATGATACTGATGATGATGATGATGATGATGATGATGATGATGACGAAGATGAAGATGCTGATGTTGCTGATGATGATGCTGCTGATGATGATGACGAATATGATGCTGATGCTGATGCTGATGCTGATGCTGATGATGCTGATGCTGATGATGCTGATGCTGATGATGACTACTCTGATTATGATGATGTTGATGATGATTATGCTGATGTTTGCGATTATGCCGCTGTTGATGATGAACACGATGATGGTGACGTTGTTGTTGTTGCTGCTGGCGATGGTGCTGATTATGACAATGATGATGCTCCTGCTGCTGTTGCTGCTGCTGCTGATGATGATGCTATTGATGATGATGATGATGATGATGGTGATGATGATGATGATGATGCTGTTGATGATGATGATGCAGAAGAAGATGATGATGATGATGATGATGATGATGATGATGATGATGCTGATGATGATGATGATGCTGCTGCTGCTGCTGATGATGATGATGATGATGATGATGATGATGATGATGAGGCGGAGGAGGAGGAGGAGGAAGAGGAGGAAGAGGAGGAGGAGGAGGAGGAGGAGGAGGAGGAGGAGGAGGAGGGGGAGGGAGGAAGTGGGGGAGAAGGCAAAAGGGGGGAGGTTGAGGAGAGGGAGGACGAAGGGGAGGATGAGGGGAAACCCTGGTCGAAAACGTGCGCGTGCATCCTAACCCCTCATCCGGACTGTGGGGTGTTGGATGCCCACCAAGTGTGCGCTCGCGCCGCCCTGGTCCCAGCCCTCCCAACACCTACCTCGCCAGCGCCCGAGGGGAAACGTTTCCTCCTCCTCCTCCTCCTCGTCCTCCTCCTCCTCTTCCTCCTCCCTCCTCCTCTCTCCTCCTCCTCCTCCTCCTTCTCCTCCTCTTCCTCCTCCTTCTCCTCCTCTTCCTCCTCCTCGGCCTCCCCCGCTGCCAATCCTCCTCCTCCTCCTCCTCTTCCTCCTCCTCCTCCTCCTCCTCCTCCTCCTCCTCCTCCTCCTCCTCACTTCCGCGCCTCCACCCCCCCGCACAATGCAGAGGGAATCACTGGGGCTCCTTGGGGGATTCCTCCCTAGGACTCCAGAGGAGTTCCGCGGGATTCCTTCGGGAAGCAGGAGGGTCCTCTGGCCCGTTTTCGGTTTCGGCCCGTTCGGGCTCCCGCAAGCTTCGGCTTCGGCGCCAGCCCGATTCGACTTCGGTCTACTTCGGCTTCGGCTCGTTTTGGTGGCTCTGGTTTGGTTCGGCTTCGCTCCAGGATGGCTTGGGTTTGCTGTCGGGCGATGTCTTGTTGTCTTCGTTGTGGCGCCTACCCCGCCACTGACGTTATGAAGCTGACGCGCGGTTGCATGGGACACCCAGTTAGTGGTACTCCCCCCTCCTTTCCCCTGCCCTCGTCATTTTCCATAGGCGTCCTGGGTGCCGAGGCAGTGAAACCAAGGGGGCCTGGGCCGATAGATTTGTTGAGTGGACACTGGCCAGGATGACATTCGACCCGTGCCACCTTCGGCTCCCAGGTTTTCTTTCTTCCTGCTCTTCCTCCGCCCTCTCCGCTTTCTCTTGCTGGTTCTCGCCCCCCCCCCCCCCGCCCTTGCCTGCCCCCGCGGAGGAACATGGATGCGGCGGGGGAGGACGAGGAGGAGAAGCCAGAACGAGAGGAGGAGGAGGGAGGAGGAGGAGGAGGAGGAGGGAGGAGGAGGAGGAGGAGAGGAGGAGAGAGAGGAGGAGAGGAGGGAGGAGGAGGAGGAGGAGGAGGAGGAGGAGGAGGAGGAGGAGGAGGAGGAGGGAGGAGGAGGAGGAGGAGGGAGGAGGGAGGAGGAGGAGGAGGAGGAGAGGAGGAGGAGGAGGAGGAGGAAGAGGAGGAGGAGGAGGAGGGAGGGGGATGACAGGAGGAGGAGGAGGAGAGGAGGAGGAGGGGAGGAGGAGGAGGAGAGGAGGAGGAGGAGGAGGGAGGAGGCGGAGAGGAGGAGGAGGAGGAGGAGGAGGGAGGAGGATGAGGATGAGGAGGAGGAGGAGGAGGAGGAGGAGGAGGAGGAGGAGGAGGAGGAAGGGGAGGAGGATAAGGAAGAGGAGGATGAGCAGGAACTTCAAGGTAAAGTGATGGGGGGCCCCGGGTCGCCGTGGCCCTGCACGATGTTGGCCTCCTTAACTGGGCTCCGAGCGGCGCCAGAGCACCGCTCCCCTCGGAGTGGACACCACGCAGAGCAGCTGCTCTGCGCACGCCTAGGCATTCGAGGACCTCGAGCCCGCGGAGGCACATGGAGAAAGACGGATCTTACTATGATTAAGTCGGGTCTGTCCCCCTACAGGGGGATTTTCCACGCAAAATCAAAAATACACCAAAAATAGTCAAACAGTAGTCCAAAAATGGTCAGGGGACTATTTTTTGAGTACTTTTTGGCCTTTTTTTTTGTGTGTGTGTGTGTGTGTGTGTGTGTGTGTATTTTTTGGGGTATTTTTTAATGTTTCGTCGAAAATCCCCCCGTAGGGGGACACGCCCGACATAATACTAGGAGGGAGAAGGGAGATACAGCAGGACTCGGGGCTGCCCGAACGCGCAGGCTCGCGCGCGGCCCACTTCGGTGTGCACCGGCGGCGCTGGCAAAGATGTGGCCGAGGCAAGGCGCTCGCTCCAGGCACCCACAGGGGCAGTGCGAGCCATTTGCTTTCCACGATCCTGCCGCTGCAGGGCCCCGTCCCCTTCCCCTCCCTTGCTGTTCTGCACACCCCGAGATGGGGCTGCTGTTGTTGCGCAGACGCCCCCGGCACCTTTCCTGCCTGTCCTCCCTCCTCCTCCTCTTCCTCCTCATCCTCCTCCTCCTCCTCCTCCTCCTCGTCCCCACTCAAGCTCACTCATCCCCATATTCATTCGCGCACTCAGGCTCACTCATACTCAGGCTCGTTCGCACTCAGGCTCACTTACACCCAGACTCACTCGCACTCAGACGCACTCATCTTCAGTTCCAATCGTATTCGGACTCATTCACAGTCACATTCGATCATACTCAGATGCACTTTTCCGCACTGAGACTCAGGCTGGGGATTGCGTGGGTGTCTCGAGTGAATTGCCTGTTCGGGTGCCCACCATCATCCGCTTTGAGAGCAGATTGTGAGGATGCCTCGAGCGAGGCGCTGGTTTCAGCATCTCCGGTTGGGGAGCCGCCAGGGTGTTTCTCACGGGCCCGTTCGTGCTCAGAGTGTGGAGATGCCTCGAGCGGTCTGCCTGTCTGGGTGCCCGGCACCCCCTGCCTTTTCAGAGCAGGTTGTGGGGATGTCTCGAGCGAGGCGCTGGCTTCAGCACTCCCGCAGGGGAGCCGCCGAGGTGTCCTCACGGGCCCGTGGATGCCCAGACTGCGGGGATGTCTCGAGCGGCTTGCCTGCTTGGCTGTCCAGCAGCAAGTGCTTTCAGAACGGATTGTGAGGATGGCTTGAGCGAGGCGCCCGGTTTCAGAATGCCCGAAGGGGGAACCACCAGGATTGCCTGCACGGCACCGTTCGCGCTCAGATTGCGGGGATGTCTCGTGCGGTTTGTCTTTTGGGTGCCCAACACCTTCGGCTTTCAGAGTAGTCTGTGGGGATGCCTCGAGCGAAGCGCTGGTTTCAGCATCTCCAATTGGGGAGCCGCCAGGGTGCTTTCACGGGGCCGTTCGCGCCCGATTTGCGGGGATGCCTCGAGCGGTCTGCCTGCTTGGGTGCCTGACATCCTCCTGCCTCTAGGGCAGAAGTTGAGCATGTCTCGAGCGAGGCGCTTGCGTCAGCTCTCCCAAGGGGGAGCCCCCCCCCCTCCAGGGTGTTTTCACGGGCGCGTTCGTGACGAGATCGTTGGGGTGTCTCCAGCGGCTTGCCTGTCTTGGTGCCCAGCATCTTGTGCCTTCAGATCAGACTGTGAGGATGTCTCCTCCTCCTCCTCCTCCTCCTCCTCCTCCTCCTCCTCCTCCTCCTCCTCCTCCCTCCTCCTCCTCCCCTCCTCCTCCTCCTCCTCCTCCTCCTCCTCCTCCCCCTCCTCCTCCTCCTCCTCCTCCTCCTCCTCCTCCTCCTCCTCGAGAGAGAGAGAGATCGAGAGAGAGAGGCGCTGGCTTCAGCACCCCCGATGGGGGACCCGCCCGGCGGTTCCCACGGGCCCGGTCGCGCTCGGAGTGCGGGGCTGTCCGGCGCAGCTGCTGTGGCGCCTCGGCCGTGTCCTGCTCTCCTCCTCTATCCTGCAGGAGGAAAAGAAACACACAGACACAATGAATCCTCGATTCCCCAGGAAATATGGGAAAATATGGGAAGTGGGCGGGAAGACAGAAACCCAGAACATGTGGGAACACATGGGGAGTATTCTTATGTGTGTGTGTTTATTTGTGTGTCCTGGGGCCCCTTCAATCCTCCCTGTCACTTAAGCGGCACAATCGTTTCACTCACGCCAAGACTCACTCGTACTCATACTTACCCCTGCCCAGGCCCACTCCCATTCAGTCTCACTCGTACCCACTCCTACGCACACACGATGTCACTGCCAGTCAGACTCGCTCACACTCGGAGCCACTCACTCACACTTAGACCCACTCGTACTCAGACTCACTCACACTATGACGCGCTCACACACGCAGATCACTCACGTGCAGACCACCCTCACTCAGACTCGCCCGCACTGAGACCCACAGAGTGTGAGGATGTCTCGAGCGAGGCGCTGGTTCCAGCACTCCAAGGGGGAGCCGCCAGGGTTGCCTGCACGTCCCCGTTCGCGCCCAGATTGTGGGGATGTCTCTGGCGGTTGGCTTGTTTTGCCCCCTCCCCCCCCAGATTCCTTTGCTTTCAGATCTTTCAGAGCAGATGTCGAGGATTTCCTGAGCAAGTTTCAGAACTCCCAAGAGGAAGCCGCCAGGATGTTTTCACGGGCCCATTCGCGCCCAGATTGTGGGGATGGTTCGAGCGGTTTGCGCGTTTAGGTGCTTCACATCTGTGCTTTCAGAGTAGATTGCGGGGATCTCTCCAGCGAGGCGCTGGTTCCAGCACCCCAAGGGGGAACCACCAGGATGTTTTCACAGGCCCGTAAATGCCCAGATTTTGGGGATGGTCCAAGCGGTTTGCCTGTTTGGGTGCCCGAGCTCGCTAGCTTTCAGAGCATATTGTGAGGATGGCTCCAGCGAGGCGCTGATTTCAGGACACCCAATGGGAACCACCATGGTTTTTTTGACCAGCCCAGCCGCGCTCAGATTGTGGTGATGTCTCAGGCTGTTTGTTTTTTGGGTGCCCAGCACCTTCGGCTTTCAGAGGAGATTGTGAGGATGTCTCGAGCGAGGCGCTGGTTTCAGGACATCCAATGGCAGCCGCCAGGGTGTTTTCACCAGCCCGTTCGCGCTCAGACTGTGGTGATGTCTTAGGCGGTTTGCTTGTCTCGGTGCCCAGACTTGTTTACTGTCAGCGCAGATTGTGAGGATGTCTCGAGCGCGCTGGTTTCAGCACCCTATGAGGGGGGGGGGAGGGGGGAAGGCCAGGGGGTGTTGCACGGATTCATTCGCGCCCAGAGTGTGCGGATGTCTCAGGCGGTTTGCTTGTTTTGGGACCACACGAGTTTGCTTTCAGAGCAGATTGTGAAGGTGTCTCGAGCGAGACGCAGGTTTCAGCACTCACCCGTTCGTGGCCAGGTTGTGGGAATGTCTCAGGCGGGTTGCCCGTTCGGAGTCTTGGACTTGCTTGTTTTCAAACCAGACTGTGAGGAATTCTCAAGCGAGGCGCTTGCTCGCAGCACCCCAGGGGGGAGCCACCAGGGTGTTTTCACAGGCCCGTGAACGCCCAGGTTGTGGGGGTGTCGCAGGCGGCTTGCTTGTTTGGGTGCCCAAACTCGTTTGCTTTCAGAGCACATTATGAGGACGTCTCGAGCGAGGCGCTGGTTTCAGGACGCCCAATGGGGGAGCCGCCAGGGTGTTTTCACCAGCCCGTTCGCGCTCAGATTGTGGGGATGTCGCAGGCGGCTTGCTTGTCTCGGTGCCCAGACTTGTTTACTGTCAGCGCAGATTGTGAGGATGTCTCGAGCGAGGCGCTGGTTTCAGCACCCTGGGTGGGGAGGGCCAGGGGTGTTGCACGGGCCCATTCGCGCCCAGAGTGCGGATGTCTCAGGCGGTTTGCTTGTTTGGGGACCACACGAGTTTGCTTTCAGAGCAGATTGTAAAGGTGCCTCAAGCGAGGCGCAGGTTTCAGCACTCACCCGTTCGCGGCCAGGTTGTGGGAATGTTTTTGGCGGTGTGCCAGTTCGGAGCCTTGGACTTGCTTGCTTTCAGACGAGATTGTGAGGATGTCTCTGGCGAGGCGCTGTTTTCACCACCCCATAGGGAAACCGCCAGGGGTGTGTGCACGGAGGAGTGTGCATGATGATGATGATGATGATGATGATGATGATGATGATGATGATGATGATGATGATGATGATGATGAGGAGGAGGAGGAGGAGGAGGAGGAGGAGGAGGAGGAGGAGGAGGAGGAGGTAGGATGAGGGAGGACATCGGAGGAGGATGGATGTGGATGAGGATGGGGGGGATGAGGATGAGGATGAGGATGAGGATGATGATGATGGTGATGATGATGATGATGCTGCTGATGATGATGACGATGATGATGATGATGATGATGATGATGATGATGATGATGGTGGTGGTGGTGGTGGTGGTGGTGATGATGATGATGATGATGAGGAGGAGGAGGAGCAGGATGATTATGATGATGATGAGGAGGAGGAGGAAAGACAAGGGACGGGGAGAACAGAGAAGGAGGTTGCTCGGCAAGGGCTGCGCGTCCACCACCCCTGGCCTCGGAGCTAGCACTTCGGGGATTGGCGCAGGCGGATGCAGCCAGGCAGAAATGTCAGCCAGACACTAATAGCGAGACGTGCCAGGAAAATGAGATGCACGTGTGGGGGTCTCCGCGTCGAGCAATTTCACTGCCCCTCCTGCGAGCTTCTTCAACGTGTCGGTTTGTTTCCACTGCACTTCGCGCTGCCAGCGTTGCGGCCAGGACCCGCACGCCAAGCGTGCCGGCACGCAGGCAGCGTTGCAGGCAGGAATCGGGGGCCCCCAAGCGGGGTGGTGACCACACCGTGCGGTGAGTCGGTGGGGATTCGGGGTCACTGCACGGTTTTGTGACTCGAGTCCCTCTCCGAGGACGTCTCGGGCGACAGGGGCCTCCAGGGTCCCAAGACCGTGCGGTGACGGACCGTGCGGTGAGGTCTCTTGGGGTTCGAGGTCACCGCACGGTCTGTCACCGCACTGTTTCGGGACTCCAGAAGGAAGCCGAGGAAGCCCACTCTGATCGTGCCTGCTCACATGGTGGAGCTTGCTCCACTGCCAAGGATGTTACCAGGAAGCTCGTTCCAAGCGTGCCGGCTCGCGAGCGGAGATTCTCCCGCTGTCAGCGTATCTGCCAGGAAGTTCAGTCCGAGCGCGCCGGCTGGCTTCTGGCGCGCATCTCATTGCCTGGAGGATTGGCCAGGGTGGGTCGGGGCATAGTCTGTGTCCCACGAGGGGAGGAACATGCTGACTGTGACCAAGATGCCGCTGGATCTAGTCGACGCCGATCTTGATCACGGTCCATGTTCGTCGCCGCCGATTCGCGAGGACGCTCCACGCATCGACGATGACCAAGATGGGACGACTACCGAGATCGCCACCCACGCTTTCGCGTTCAGTTTCGGCCATGGTCACCGCTGTCTTCCTCCACTCCCACCTCGCCCCCCCCAGGCAGGGCTCCTCCAGGCAACACCAGCGCTTCTTCGCCTCGGGCCAGTCCTCGGGGAGACCCCCGGCTGCGCCTACCAGTCCACACAAGCACACTGTCCTCCTTGCCCTCCTTCTCCAGTTCGTCCTCCTCCTCCTCCTCCTCCTCCTCCTCCTCCTCCTCCTCCCACCTCTGCCCCTTCGGCGGGAGCACACCGAGGCCCGTGCCGGGGCCCGGCGCCAGCGCCGGCATCGGCGTGCCGCAGGGCCAGGCGAAGCGGGCGCCAGGGTCGGCCACCTCCCTGGCATCGGCGCGCTCGGGTTCCCTGGGGCGAAGCGGGGACTGCAGGAGGGGAAGAGAAGAGGAGGAGGAGGAGAAGGAGGAGGAGGAGGAGGAGGAGGAGGCGGAGGAGGAGGAGGAGGAGGATAGTTATCTGGAGGAAGAAGAGGAGGAGGAGGAGGAGGGGGAGGAGGATAATTTTCTGGAGGAAGAAGAGGAGGAGGAGGAAGAGGAAGAGGAGGAGGAGGATGAATGAGGAAGAGGAGGAGGAGGAAGCGGATGATGATGATGATAATGATTATGATGATGATGATAATGATGATGATGATGATGATGATGATGGTGGTGGTGGTGGTGGTGGTGGTGATGATGAGGATGATGATGATGATGATAATGATGATAATGATGATGCTGATGCTGATGCTGATGCTGATGCTGCTGCTGCTGATGATGATGATGATGACGATGATGATGATGATGATGATGATGATGATGATGATGATGATGCTGCTGCTGCTGCTGATGATGATGATGATGATGATTGATGATGATGATGATGATGATGATGATGATATGATGATGATGATGCTGCTGCTTGCTGCTGCTGATGATGATGATGATGATGATGATGATGCTGATGATGATGATGATGATGAGCTGCTGCTGCTGCTGCTGATGATGATGATGATGATGATGATGATGATGATGATGATGATGATGATGATGATGATGATGCTGCTGATGATGATGATGATGAGGAGGAGGAGGAGGAGGAGGAGGAGGAGGAGGAGGAAGAGGACCAGTTTAAACCAAAGACGGATCAACGATGTTGGACTGATTATTTCCTGCAAGCGCCCTCTTCAGCCGCACCTACAAGGTTTCATTTCCACTGTGGGAAGTCCCCCGTTGGGAGACAACCTTTTGAAGCTCCCGAAGCGTGCCAAAGCACCATTATCGGGACTCCAACGCCACGAATGAATTGGATTGTTGCTTCTGACGATCCTGAGTCGTGCCAGAACACTATTCCTGGGATTTCAGCACCGCGAATCAACGTAACGGTTGCGCCCTGGCAGTCCCGAATCGTTCCAAACGATGATGTTTGGTATTTCAACCATTGGAACCGATGTAACTTTTGCAGATGTTTCAAACGAGTGTGCGCGGCGCGAATGCGAGAGCCACATTTTGAAAAGGAGCCGTCTTAAGTCAGCAACGCTCTTGCATTTGTTAACACGAATGTGCACGGTGCTGGGGCGAAACACTTTGAAAACCGCCCGCCCTCAATCCGTGAAGCTCTTGCAGCCTTCTAAGAAGAATGTGCGCGGCGCTGAGGCGAGATCAACATCTTTGAAGCGACCCGTCCTCCATCTGTAAAGCTGTTGCCAATTTCGAAGCTTCAGGATCATAAATGGTAAGGAATTCTCAGGCGAAACGCCCAGCCCGCCCTTCCGACTGGCTTCGGGTGCGACAGGGAGGAATCATTTATAACGAAAGGGAGAAGGGGATGATGATGATGATGATGATGAGGAGGAGGAAGAGCAGGAGGAGGAGGAGGAGGAGGAGGAGGAACTGCCGCTTTGCTACCATTTTTCGCCCACAGTGCCTTGTTTTAGGCCACGGGGCCGTCAGAAATGACTCGGGATGAAATTTCGGCCCTAAGGAAGGGGTCGGGAGGTCTGGGGCCCCGTGCACCGAACAGCATCGAAGCGGTGGATGCCTAGATTTGTTTCGTCTGCAGGCCAGGCGACGACACACGTGCGGTGATGCGGAATTTGCCCAGGCTTCCGGCGTCACGAACAAGCGGTTACCGGCTGTTTTATCCAAATGTCGTTTTGGCTTTGTGGAGAGACCAGTTTCGGGCCCGGGGGTAGCAAAACATGATCGACCCACGAACCCGGAAATTAATATGGAAATGTAAGGCGTTGCAACGTTTCAAAGACACCTGATTGGGCGACGGGCAAATGCAATGCTGAGTGTATCGATCTTGATGTACCGTGCCGAGGGCTGTGCTGTGCTGCGCCGTGCTGAATTGCGATGTGCCATGCCGCGATTGTGCTCTATAGCGTTGTGGATCGAGTCCTCCTCTGCATCCGAGTCCTGACCGCACTGATCTGGATCTGAAGTTCGAGCTGCCTCAGCACATAGAAGCTGCCCCAGAGCTAATTGACAGGGGGACATGCCAGGAGGACGCGCCGCGGAACGTCCCAAGGGACGCGTCAGGCGACGTGCCAGGGGACGTGCCATGGGGACGCACCGCGGGACGTGCCAAGGGGACGCGCTACGGAACGTGCCAATGGACGTGCCTCGGGACGCGCCAGGGGACGTGCCGCGCGACGTGCGTGCCAGGGGGACTCGCCACGGGACACGCCACGGAGCGTGCCAGGGAACGTGCCAGGTTGCAATGCTGAGTGTATCGATCTTGATGTACCGTGCCGAGGGCTGTGCTGTGCCTGGGCGACCTGGACACAAACAAGCGTTTCACTCAAGACATTCTCAACGCGTCCTCATGCTAGACGTCCGCCTGGGCGATCTGGACACGTGCAAACAAGCGTCTCGATCGAGATTTCCTCAACACATCCTCATGCTAGACATCCGCCTGGGCGATCTGGACGCGTGAAAACAACCGTCTCGCTCGAGACATCCTGAACAAATCCTCATGCTAGACATCTGCCTGGGCAACCTGGACGCGTGAAACCAAGCGTCTCGTTCGAGACATCCTCAAGACCTGGGCACGTGAAAACAAGCATTTCACTTGAGAGATCCTCTGAATTCTGGTCTCCAGGAGGGGACAATCTATAACACAATACAAGCATTTCGCTCGAGACATCCTCAATATTTCAACTCGCCTGCCCACACTTTCCTCGTTATTCATCGCAAAAGAATTTCGCCGGCCCACCTCAAGTCGATTCTGGGGGTAACCCTGGGCCTGCGCCCTTTCCGGCAACATGATCGGCCCACGAACCCAGAAAGGACTATAGAAATGTAAGGCATTGCAACGTTTCAAAGACACCTGATTGGGCGATGGGCAAATGCATTGCTGAGTGTATCGATCTTGATGTACCGTGCCGAGGGCTGTGCTGTGCTGCGCCGTGCTGAATTGCGATGTGCCATGCCGCGATTGTGCTCTATAGCGTTGTGGATCGAGTCCTCCTTTGCATCCGAGTCCTGACCGAACTGATCTGGATCTTAAGCTCGAGCTGCCTGAACACATAGAACCTGCCCCAGAGCTAATTGACTGGGGGACATGCCAGGAGGACGCGCCGCGGAACGTCCCAAGGGACGCGCCAGGCGACGTGCCAGGGGACTTGCCATGGGGACGCACCGCGAGACTTGCCAAGGGGACGCGCTACGGAACGTGCCAATGGACGTGCCACTGGACGTGCTAGGGGACGCGCCGCGCGACGTGTCAAGGGGGACTCGCCATGGAACGTGCCAGGGAACGTGGCAGGTTGCAATGCTGAGTGTATCGATCTTGATGAGCCGTGTCGAGAGATATGCTGTGCTGCGCCGTGCTGAATTGCGATGTGCCATGCCGCGATTGTGCCCTATAGTGTTGTGGATCGAGTCCTCCTTTGCATCCTGATCTGGATCTTAAGCTCGAGCTGCCTGAGCACATAGTAGCTGCCCCAGAGCTCATTGACAGGGGGACATGCCAGGGGGACGCGCCGCGGAACGTCTCAAGGGACGCGCCGGGCGACGTGCCAGGGGACGTGCCATGGGGACGCACCGCGGGACGTGCCAAGGGGACGCGCTACGGAACGTGCCAATGGACGTGCCTCGGGACGCGCCAGGGGACGTGCCGCGCGACGTGCTACGGACGTGCTACGGGACGCGCCGCGGAACGTCTCAAGGGACGCGCCGGGCGACGTGCCAGGGGACGTGCCATGGGGACGCACCGCGGGACTTGCCAAGGGGACGTGCTACGGAACGTGCTGGGGGCAAGCGTTTCGCTCGAGACATCCTGCCCAAATACTCATGCTAGACATCGGCCTGGGCGACCTGGACACGTGAAATTAAGCGTTCCACTAAACACATCCTCAATACATCCTCATGCTAGACATCCGCCTGGGCGACCTGGACACGTGAAAACAAGCGTTTCACTAAACACATCCTCAACACATCCTCATGCTAGACATCTGCCTGGGCGAACTGGACACGTGAAAACGAGTGGTTCGCTCGAGACATCCTCAACACATCTTCATGTTAGACGTCCGCCTGGGTGACCTGGGCACGTGAAAACAAGCGTTCCGCTCGAGACATTCTCAACGCGTCCTCATGCTAGACGTCCGCCTGGGCGATCTGGACACGTGCAAACAAGCGTCTCGCTCGACACGTTCTCAACACCTCCTCATGCTAGACATCTGCCTGGGCAACCTGGACACGTGAAACCAGGCGTCTCGCTCGACACATCCTCAACACATCCTCATGCTAGACATCCGCCCAGGCGGCCTGGACACGTGAAAACAAGCGTTTCGCTCGAGACATCCTCAACACATCCTCATGCTAGACATCTGCCTGGGCAACCTGGACGCGTGAAACCAAGCGTCTCGCTCGAGACATCCTCAAGGTCTGGGCACGTGAAAACAATCATTTCACCTGAGACATCCTTTGAATTCTGGTCCCCAGGAGAGGAACAATCTCTAACATAAAACACAAGTTCTGAATTGTACGGCATCCGCGCTCCCAGGGCCACGATCCCTCGTGAATTTCGTGGCGCCCCCGCTCCCAGGGCCACGATCCCTCGTAAATGGCGCGGCACCCACGCTCCCAGGGCCACAATCCTTCGGAATTTAGGCGGGATCTGCGCTTCCAAAACCGCGATCCCTAATCACTTATTACCTAACAGCTTTTGCTGATAGGTTTCTGGTGATTTCAAAAGAGAGCATCTTGACGCCCCAGGGGGGTCTGGGCGGGATCCGGACAAGGAACCGGACGGATCCGTCAGCTCCAGGACTCGTTAGGAATCCTTAGGAATTCTTAGGAATCCTTAGGAATCCATTCCCAGAACACCATTACCAGGCCACATTTTGAATGCCCGGAGCCAATTGTAGGCCACTTCGTGTTCTTCGTGTTCCCAGAACACCATTCCCAGGCCACATTTTGAATGCCCGGAGCCAACTGTAGGCCACTTCGTGTTCTTCGTGTTCCCAGAACACCAATTCCTGTACCATATTTTGATTGCCCGGAGCCAACTGTGGGCCACTTCGTGATCTTCGTGTTCCCAGAACACCAGTCCTGTGCCATATTTTGAATGCCCGAGCTGAGGCAGGCTGAGGCCGAGGCAGGCTGAGGCCGAGGCAGGCTGAGGCTGAGGCTGAGGCACGCCGAGGCAGGCTGAGGCTGAGGCTGAGGCAGGCTGAGGCTGAGGCAGGCTGAGGCTGAGGCTGACGCAGGCTGAGGCCGAGGCAGGCTGAGGCTGAGGCTGAGGCTGAGGCTGAGGCTGAGGCTGAGGCAGGCTGAGGCTGAGGCTGCTGAGGCTGGCTGAGGCTGAGGCTGAGGCTGAGGCTGAGGCTGAGGCTGAGGCTGAGGCTGAGGCAGGCTGGCTGAGGCTGAGGCAGGCTGAGGCTGAGGCAGGCTGAGGCTGAGGCGAGGCAGGCTGAGGCTGAGGCCGAGGCAGGCTTGAGGCTGAGGCTGAGGCTGCAGGCTGAGGCTGAGGCTGATGCTGAGGCAGGCTGAGGCTGAGACAGGCTGAGGCTGAGGCTGAGGCAGGCTGAGGCTGAGGCAGGCTGAGGCTGAGGGCGAGGCAGGCGAATCCTTCGGAATCCTTAGGATTCCATAGGAATCCTTAGGAATCCCTATGAATCAGGCTTCCTAAGGATTCCTAAGGTTTCCTAAGGATTCCTATGGATTCCTAAGGATGCCTGAGGATGCTTCAGGAATCCCTAGGAATCCTTAGGATTCCATTGGATCCTAAGGCCGTTGCCACTGCGACTGTCATTGCGAATGCGACTGCGACTGCGAGAACAGCAGAATTCTACAACTGGATTCTCGCCTGAATCTTAAGGGGAATGCTTCCAGATATGCTTATACACATCGCTGTTAGGTTGCTTTGCCGGGATAAATTTGGATTTGCGCTCCCAAAGCCGCACTCTCTTGTAAATTTCGCAGCCCCCGCACTCCAGGGCCACGACCCCCCAAAATCACTCTGGATCCGCGCTCCCAGGGCCCCGAGCATTCGTAAATTACGCGGGAGTTGCGCTCCCAAAGCCGCCATCCATCGTAAATTACGCTGGGTCTGCGCTCCCAGAACCCCCTGGGCATCCTGGAGCGCCCAGGCCCGTCAAATTTTGCAGAACAAGCGTTTCGCTCGAGACGTGCCCAGAATTTCTGCGCGTAGGACGCGCCATCCTCGAGCGGACACGCAAAAAGTCAACATGATCGACCCACGAACCCGGAAAGGAATATAGACATGTAACGCATGGCAGCGTTTTCAAAGACACCTGATTGGGTGACGGGCACATGCAATGCGGAGTGTATCGATCTTGATGCACCGTGCCAAGGGCTGTGCTGCGCTGCGCCGTGCTGAATTGCGATGTGCCTTGCCGCGATTGTGCTCTATGGCGGTGTGGATCGAGTCCCCCATTGCATCCGAGTCCTGACCGAACTGATCTGAATCTTAAGCTCGAGCTGCCTGAACACATAGTAGCTGCCCCAGAGCTAATTGACTGGGGGACATGCCAGGAGGACGCGCCGCGGAACGTCCCAAGGGACGCGCCAGGCGACGTGCCAGGGGACGTGCCATGGGGACGCACTGGGGGACGTGCCAAGGGGACGCGCTAATTACGGAACGTGCCAATGGATGTGGCACGGGACGTGCCAGGGGACGCGCCGCGCGACGTGCCAGGAGGACTCGCCACGGGACGCGCCACGGAACCTGCCAGGGAACGTGCCAGGTTGCTATGCTGAATGTGTCGATCTTGATGTACTGTGCCGAAGTCTGTGCTGTGCTGCGCCGTGCTGAATTGCGATGTGCCTTGCCGCGATTGTGCTCTATAGCGGTGTGGATCGAGTCCCCCATTGCATCCGAGTCCTGACCGAACTGATCTGAATCTTAAGCTCGAGCTGCCTGAACACATAGTAGCTGCCCCAGAGCTATTGACCGGGGGACATGCCAGGAGGACGCGCCGCGGAACGTCCCAAGGGACGCGCCAGGCGACGTGCCAGGGGACATGCCACGGGGTCGCACCGCGAGGCGTGCAAAGGGGACGCGCTGCGGAACGTGCTGGGGACAAGCGTTTCGCTCGAGACCTCCTGTCAAAATCCTCATGCTAGACATCCGCCTGAGCGACCTGGACACGTGAAAACAAGCGTTTCGCTCAGCACATCCTCAACACATTCTCATGCTAGACAGCCGCCTGGGTGACCTGGGCACGTGAGAACAAGTGGTTCGCTCGAGACATCCTCAACACATTTTCATATGAGACGTCCGCCTGGGTGACCTGGGCACGTGAAAACAAGCGTTTCGCTCGAGACGTTTTCAACACCTCCTCATTCTAGACATCCGCCTGGGCGACTTGTACACGTGAAAGCAAACGTCTCGCTCGAGACATCCTCAACACATCTTCATGGTAGACATCCGCCTGGGCGACCTGGACACGTGAAAACAAGCGTATCCCTCAAGGCATTCTCAACACATCCTCATGCTAGGCATCCGCCTGGGCAAGGTGGACACGTGCAAACAATCATCTCGATCGAGACTTCGTCAACACATCCTCATGCTAGACATCCGCCTGGGCGACGAGGACGCGTGAAACCAAGCGTCTCGCTTAAGACATCCTCAACAAATCCTCATGCTAGACATCTGCCTGGGCAACCTGGACGCGTGAAACCAAGCGTCTCGCTCGAGACATCCTCAAGACCTGGGCACGTGAAAACGAGCATTTCACTTCAGAGATCCTCTGAATTCAGGTCCCCAGGAGAGGACAATCTATAAGACAGAACAAGCGTTTCGCTCGAGACATCCTCAACAAATTCTGAAAAACAAGCGTTTCGCTCGAGACATCCTCAACATATGATTCGCTGGCCCACCTCGATCTCGATATTTATCGCAAAAGAAATTCGCCGGCCCACCTCAAGTCAAACCCGGGGGTAAACCTACTAAAAGAGAACCCTGGGCTTATGCCCTTTCCGGGAACATTTACACATTTATTGTGTCCCAGTCGGGGCTCCAGATTTCGTTTCTTCTCGAGGATTCTGCTAAACATGTTCCGCACCTTCTTTTTTACGAGGGAAAGCGGGTGTCTGCAGACCCCATCGAGGATCCGAGATGGGGGGCGCACTTTCCTCGAGTTGACACGCGCGCAACGCATTTTTTCCACGCCGAATTGGCCTTCAACTCAGTTTTTATCGAACGGAAGTCTGCCAGCCTCCAACCGGGGGTTAACAATACTAAATGAGAGCCCTGGGCCGGAGCCCTTTCCGGGAACATGAGCGACCCACGAACCCAGAAAAGAATATAGAAATGTAAGGCATGGCAACGTTTCAAAGACACCTGATTGGGCGACGGGCAAATGCAACGCTGAGTACATCGATCTTGATGTACCGTGCCGAGGGCTGTGCTGCGCTGCGCCTTGCTGAATTGCGGTGTGCCATGCCGCGAAGGTACTCTAGGTGTTGTCGATCGAGTCCTCCTTTGCATCCGTGTCCTGACCGAACTGATCTGGATCTTAAGCTCGAGCTGCCTGAACACATAGTAGCTGCCCCAGAGCTCATTGACAGGGGAGCATGCCAGGGGGACGCACCGCGGAACGTCCCAAGGGACGCGCCAGGCGACCTGTCAGGGGACGTGCCATGGGGACGCACTGGGGGACGTGCCAAGGGGACGCGCTAATTACGGAACGTGCCAATGGATGTGGCACGGGACGTGCCAGGGGACGCGCCGCGCGACGTGCCAGGAGGACTCGCCACGGGACGCGCCACGGAACCTGCCAGGGAACGTGCCAGGTTGCAATGCTGAGTTTATCGATCTTGATGTACCGTGCCGAGGGCTGTGCTGTGCTGCGCCGTGCTGAATTGCGATGTGCCATGCAGCGATTGTGCTCTACAGTGTTGTGGATTGAGTCCTCCATTGCATCCGAGTCCTGACCGAACTGATCTGGATCTTAAGCTCGAGCTGCCTCAGCACATAGTAGCTGCCCCAGAGCTAATTGACAGGGGAATATGCCAGGGGGACGCACCGCGGAACGTCCCAAGGGACGCGCCAGGCGACGTGCCAGGGGACGTGCCACGGGGACGCACCGCGGGACGTGCCAAGGGGACGCGCTACGGAACGTGCCCGTGCCAATGGACGTGCCACGGGATGTGCCTGGGGACCTATGTGTTTTCGCGTTTGTCCCGCCCTGGGGCGTTAGGAACCGATGTGTTTTCACAGTTGTCCCGCCCTAGGGCGTTAGGAACCCATGTGTTTTCACGCTTCTCGAGCCTCCTGGGGCCTCCTGGGGGCGGGGGGAAGCAAAAAGCGCTCCCCGAACACATATCCCAATCCAGAAAAATGCATCCTGGGGCATCCTGGGGGCGGGGGTGGGCGAAAAGCGTCCCCCGAACATAGATCCCATTCCAGAGCAATGCCTCCTGGAGCCTCGTGCGGCATCCCGGAGCCTCCTGGGGCCTCCTGGGGCGTTCGGAGCCCATGTGTTCTTGCGCTTCTCCTGCCCTGGGGCGTTAGGAATCGACGTGTTTTCAGGCTTGTCCCGCCCTGGGGCGTTAGGAACCTATGTGTTTTCACGCTTCTCCCGCCCTGGGGCGTAAGGAACCCATGTGTTTTCACGCTTGTCCCGCCCTGGGGCGTTAGGAACCCATGTGTTTTCGCGCTTCGCGAGCCTCCTGGGGCCTCCTGGGGGGCAGGGGGAAGCGAAAAGCGCTCCCCGAATAGATATTCCACTGCAGAACATACGTAAAACAAGCATTTCACTTGAGACATCCTTTGAGTCCTGGTCCCCAGGAGAGAAACAATGTATAACACATAACGTTTCGCTCGAGACGTCCTCAAGGAATTCTGAAGAACAAGCGTTTCGTTCGGGACATCCTCAACAGTAAAACAATATATAGTACAAAGCAAGCGTTTCGCTCGAGACATCCTAAACAAATTCAGAATAACAAGCGTTTCGCTCGGGACATCCTCAAAAACAAATCCGCCGGCCCTCTTCCCGCTTCGTTATTTACTGCAAATAATTCCGCTGGCCCTCTTCCGGTCGGGTCCGGGGGGAAACCTCCAAAAGAGAATCCTGGGCCGGAGCCCTTTCCGGGAAAAACAGCCTGGGATGAAAGCGCTGGTCCCCTGGATGGGTTCGAGAGGTCCATCGGGGCCCCAGCCGACTTCGAACGTGTAGGTATTAGAAGATGATGCAGCCCCTCATCCTTCCTCCGGGGAGTGGGGGGGGGGGCTGGGTGACAGTGGGGGTGGGGGATGGAGAGGGGTTGGCTCCGCGTAAGAGTGATCCTTCGCCGGAGTGATCTTTGGTGCGGGCCCCAACAGGTCTACCCAGCACTGGCTTTCGCGCTTGGATTTGCCCCCCCCCCCCCCCACACACACACACACACTCCCGGTGGTTCCCTCCCTAAAGTCGCGCACCGAAGGTCTCTTTTTGCCTGTGGTCACTCTTCCGTGTAGCCGTCGGGAGGAGCATCATGGTGGATCAGCGCTCCTCTCCCGCTTGTGGCCATGCAGCCCTGGGATACAAGTCGTCCTCCTTGAGCATTCCCGAGCAATAGGGCGGCCGCGGCACCCGATGCAACCTCCGGGCCCGCCAGCTCTCATAGGTCCCTACGTTGTTCGTGCCTGACTTGTTCGGAGGCCCTCTCGCTTTTTTCGATCCGGTCTGGAAAGGCCCGGAGTCGTGCACGGACCGCCCTCTGAGGTCGTCGGTAGTCCAGCCCAGATCTGCGAGTGCCAGGGGGGGACACCACCAAGGGGGGGCTGCCACCAGCAGGGCAGCAGCAAGATGCACGACCGTCGGCCCACCTTTCGCGCGGTGATCTCGTCTTCCATGAGACCCCAGGAAGCTGCTGGTTTTGGCTGACCCCCCTGGTAGTGCCTTGGTGGCACCCCGCCTGACCACCTCCGTGGGTTGTCCGCGCGAAGCCCCCACATCCGCTCAAAACTGGCACCCAGACCCCGACATCTAGCACCGAGTCAGAGCCGGGCTAGTTAGCGGAGGGGGGTAAACGACAATGGCGAAACACCTGTTCGAACCTCGTGCTTTGCCTTGCCGATCTGGTCGATTACCTGGACCTCCAGAAGCCCCCCAGAGGCCCCAGAAGAACCAAAACCGTTGGAACATCTCGCGCCTCGATCCTCGATCGCCTTGTCGCTCCGATCGATTGTCCTCTCGTGGATGACGGCGGCGGTGACGACGACGGGGACGACGAGGACGACGTCGATGACCACCCACGGCCGCCTACGATCCTATTCGGAGCGATTCGATTCGATTCGATTCGATTCGGTTCGATTCACCGGCATCGGCTTGGGCCAGCAAGAGCCAGGCGCGGCGATTCGATCTCGATTCGATCTGGGACGATTCGTTGGCGATCCGACCCGCTTCCGAGCCGATCCGATTTCGCGATTCGATCCAGCTGAGGCTTGCGAGCTCGATGATGGCGGCGGCGACGACGACCGCGGCGGCGACGACGACGACGATGCCATTCGATGGATCCGCGATCCAGGGCGGCCGTCGGACGGTCGCGGCGGCGAATGGACCTCCTGCCCAGAGCGCGCCCGCGCGGAGCCCGCCGCAGGCTTCTCCACCGTGTCCAGGACAAGCGCCTGCTGAACGGAGAGAAGAGGGAGGAGGAGGAGGAGGAGGAGGAGGAGGAGGAGGAGGAGGAGGAGGAGGAGGAGGAGGAGGAGGAGGAGAGGAGGAGGAGGGGAGGGAGGGAGGGAGGGAGGGAGGGAGGGAGGGAGGGAGGGAGGGAGGGAGGGAGGCGGAGGAGGCGGAGGAGGCGGAGGAGGCGGAGGAGGAGGAGGAGGAGGAGGAGGAGGAGGAGGAGGAGGAAGAGGAGGAGGTGGAGTTCAGTTCAGTTCAGTTAGCCAGCGGAGGTCCAAGATGATGCAAGCGTCGCATTCTCTCGTGCCTCTGGGCGTAGCATTGCGACAGTTATGGAAATTCACTCTCTGCAAGACGGCCCATGGCCTCTCGGACAGCTGTCTGCGCTGCCCCTTTCAGGGGCGATCTGCCAAAAGGGCGCGCAACCCAGGCAGGTACCCCCATGGGGACTAGCGCGCACCTCGTCCCTCCCGTCCCCCTCCCTTCGTTCCTGCGCCACGGTCAGTGCCATCAGCCCGCCACGGGTGGTGCCGAAGGCGCTCTGCGGCTCAGGGCCAGGAGGCGTCTCCTGCGATTCTCTCGGCCGCTGGCCTTTGCAGCGCCCGAGGCCGCGCCCAGTCGAAGCAGCGTCAGAGGGCGGGACAAAGGCAACAGGGACCGAGGGCAGAGACGGGAAAGCATAAGACGGCCCAGCGGGCGATGAGAGAGATGAAACAACATCGGGAGAGATGAAACAACATGGGAGAGATGAAACAACATCGCGCAATTAACTCGGCGAGCCTCGAGCTAGTCTGGCGCCAGCTCACGCGACCCTGCTCGCGCCCTTCGCCACTGTGACCCGCCGGTGATGCGGGAGACCTCTCTCTCCAATGGCCCCCGCGGGGCTGGCCCCGTCTTCCTCTTCAGGCCGTCCTGCTCCACGAAGTACTTCATGACCACCATCCACATGTCCGCAACCAGCTTCTCTTTCAGGCAGATGGCCAGGCTCAAGACGCCCTGGGTCGAGTCCTTCGCCGCTTTCTTGTACCTGAAGTGGAGCACGTCCATCGCGATGGCCTGAGGAGGCCGCTTCATCACCGCCGTCTCCCAGTACTCCCTCACCAACGCGTACCCCTTCTCGTCCTTGTGGGGGCCATCTGATCCGATCTTGTCCAGCACGCGCTTGATCACCGAGACGTAGACCTGCATATATGGGCCCTGCGAGCCTTGTAGTCTATGGTCTCTCCCTTGCTCTCGCACTCTTTCAGCCTCTGCGACTCGAGGTTGTATGCTGCGCCGGCGACCTTGCACGCCGCCCCAACTGTGTCCTCGCCTTCCTGCACGCAGTAGGTTTCGTAGGTGGCGCTCGACAGCGCTGCGATCTGGCGGGCCTCCGACAGGACCAGCTTTGCCAGGACCACCAACACCGCCCTGACCCTCTTGTCGCCCTTCGTGTCCTCGCCCTGAGCGCGGGAGCTCCACATGTGCTTTGACGCCGATCCCGGGCCCCCCGGCGCCGCCGTCCGCTTCATCCACGCGGGCATAGCCATGTCCGAGTCTTCAAAAGGAGGAGGCGGATGAGAAGGAGGAGAAGGAGGAGGAGGAGGAGGAGGAGGAGGAGGAGGAGGAGGCGGAGGCGGAGGCGGAGGCGGAGGAGGAGGAGGAGGAGGAGGAGGAGGAGTAGGAGGAGGAGGAGGAGGAGGAGGAGGAGGAGGAGGAGAAGGCGGAGGAGGAAGAGGTGGCCGAGGAGAGGTGGAGGAGGCGGAGGAGGAGGCGGATGCTGATGCTGATGCTGATGATGATGAGGATGATGATGTTGATGATGCTGATGATGATGATGACGATGATTGATGATGATGAGATGATGATGATGATGATGATGATGATGATGATGATGATGATGATGATGATGATGATGATGATGATATGATGATGATGATGATGATGATGATGATGATGAGGAGGAGGAGGAGGAGGAGGAGGAGACCGAGGAGGAGTCGGAGGAGGATGTTGAGGGGAGGCGGAGGAGGAGGAGGAGAAGGGATGCGGAGGAGGAAGGAGGAGGCGCGCAGGAGGGGAGGAGGAGGAGGAGAGGAGGAGGAGGAGGAGGAGGGAGGAGGAGGGGGAGGAGGATAAGGTGGCGGAGGAGAGGAGGAAAGGGAGGAGGAGGAGGAGGAGGAGGAGGAGGCGGAAGAGCAGGAGGCCGAGGAGGAGGACGAGGAGGAGGAGGAGGAGGAGGAGGAGGAGGAGGAGGAGGAGGAGGAGGAGGAGCAGGGGGACCAGTGTAACCCCAAAACGCATCAAGGATGTTACCATGAACCCTCCCTCCAAGTTCTCTCGTCATAGGTCCCTACCAGGTTTTGTTGTCACTGCTGGAAATTGCCCGTTGGAAGACAATCGTCTGAAAATCCGAAGTCGTGCCAAAACATTGCTTCTTGGACCTCAACGCCGTGAATCACCTTTGCTGTTGCGTCCTGACGATCCTGCACCGGGCCAGAACGCTATTCTTGGGAGTGCAACGCCGTGAATCAACGTGACAGTTGCGCTCTGACAATCCTCTTTCGTGCCGGAACACCACTCCTTGGACGTCAGCCATCAGAATCCGTTAAATGGATGTGCGCTTTGAACAAGATTGTGCGCGGTGCTATGGCGAGAGCCACAGTTTGAACAAGAGCCGCCTTCCAGATGTGAAGCTCCTGTACGATTTTAACAGTGATGTACGCGGCGCCAAGGCGAGAATCACATTTTGAAAACTTCCCGCCCTCTAATCGTGAAGTTCGTGCAATCTTTTAAGACGAATGTGCGTGGCGCAGAGGCGAGAGCCACATTCTGAAAAGGTGCCGCCTTCCATCCGTGAGGCTCTTGCAAGCTCTTAGGCCGAATGTGTGCGGTGCTTCGGCAGGAGCCAGATTTTGGACAAGAGCCGCTCCCCAGATGGGAAGTGCACGCGCGCTTTGAGCACGACTGTGCGCGGAGCTAAATGCGATAACCACATTTTGAAACATGATGGACCCACGAACCCGGAAAGGGATATAGACATGTGCAGCATGGTCACGTTTTCACGATACCCAATTGGGCGACACCTCACGAAACATCCCACGAGACACCCCGCGAAACATCCCACGAGACACCTCACGAAACATTCCACGAGACACCTCACGAAACATTACACGAGACACCCCGTGAAACATTCCACGAGACACCCCACGAACAGGCAACCACTCAACCAGACACCCCACGAAACATTCCACGGGGGTGCGACTGGGTGTGGTCGTGCTGGGGTGTGGTCGTGCTGGGTGGTCTGGGGTGTGGTCGTGCTGGGGTGTGGTCGTGCTGGGGTGTGGTCGTGCTGGGGGGTGGTCGTGCTGGGGGGTGGTCGTGCTGGGGGGGTGGTCGTGCTGGGGGTGGTCGTGCTGGGGCGTGGTCGTGCTGGGGCGTGGTCGTGCTGGGGCGTGGTCGTGCTGTGGTGAGGTCATGCTGGGTGTGGTCGTGGGGTGGGGTCGTGGTAGGGTGGTGGGTCGTGCTGGGGTGTGGTCGTGCTGGGGTGTGGTCGTGCGTGGGTGCTGGGGCGTGGGTCGTGCTGGGGTGGGGTCGTGCTGGGGGGTGGTCGTGCTGGGGGGTGGTCGTGGTCGTGCTGGGGCGTGGTCGTGCTGGGGTGTGGTCGTGCTGGGTGTGGTCGTGCTGAGGTGGCCCGCACCCTGTGATTTATCGATCGGGATTTCAAAAACAAGCGTTTCGCCTGAGACATCCTCAAATTTTAATCCGCCGGCCTCCTTCGACCTCGATATTTATCAGGGAAAGAATCCGCCGGCCTCCTTCAAGTTGGGCACGGGGGACATTGTTTACATACTAAAAGAGAACCCTGGGCCTATGCCCTTTCCGGGAAAAGAAGCCGCGCTCTACCCGTGAAGCCCACAGAGTTTTAAGACGAACGTGCGCGCGGCGCTCCGGCGAGCACGAGCACCACATATCGAAGAGGAGCCGCCCTGCGTCCGTGGAGCCCTCGCACACTTTTTGAGACGAAGGTGTGTGCGGCTCCGTGCTGCCCGTGGACCAGCACCTGCGTGTTCACCGTGCACCTCTGGCACGCGCACGCGCCTGCAGGAATTGCTGTTCTGACCGCGTCGCCTTCTTTTGCACCTTGCTGCCTTTTCTTTCTCGCCTCCCTCCTCTCCTTCTTTTGCGCCTCTCTCCTCCGCCTGGATCCTTTCTTTTTCGCCTCTCTCCTCTCCTTCTTTTGCGCCTCTATCCTCTCCTTCTTTTTCGCCTCTCTCCTCTCCTTCTTTTGCGCCTCTCTCCTCTGCCCGCATCCTTCGGTGCTTCCGGCGCGTCACGCCCGATGCCTGACCCGTGCCTGCCTCGCTGGTGCCCGCCGACCACAAAGTGCGCGGCGCTCAGGCGAGAGGCACATTTTGAACAACGCCCGCCCTCCGTCTGTGGAGTTGTTGAACACTTTTAAGGAGGCGAATGTTCGCGGCGCAGAGGCGAGAGCCACATTTTGAAATCGGCCGCCGTCCATCCGTGAATCTGTTGCAAGTTTTAAGCTCACGGATCATAATCGGTGAGTGAGCCTCATACGAAATGCCTGGCCCGCCCTAGCGGCACTTCTCGGGGTGCGACATGGAGGATTTCTTTCTCTATAAGGAACAGTGATGGAGGAGGAGGGCAGGATGAGCAGGGCGTTCCAGAAACGGCCTCGCCTCTGGCGCGACCCGTCCTCGTCGGAAGCCCTTGGCGCTCTTGCCCGTTTGGGGGGCGCCGGCGGCGGGTTAGGCCCACCTCTTGGCGAGTGGGCGGGTGGTCCGGTGTGAAAGTGCTGGGCGAGCTGCCTCGCGAGCGTCCGCTGGTTTCTGCGAAGCCCAGGCATGGTGCTGCGCCTTGCGCAGCGTTTGTGGCCCATTCATGTTCCCAGTTGTCAGAGTGTCAGGACGACAGACCCTGACCTGTCATGCCCCTGTCGATTCTCTAAGACGCACGCAGCGTGGTCCAAACGCCGTGCAGTAGTACATCCCCAATTCGGCCTTGCGGGACGCCTCGTTCTGGGGAGCCAGTGCTAGGCCCGTTGTTACGAATGGCGCGCCCGCCCCCGCTTGCTCAACCGCCTAAGGTTTGGGGCTGTGGGTTGTCTCAGCAGGCTTCATAAGCATTTGGCCTCCCATGCGTCTTGAGAAAGTCTTGGCCCTGCGTGCGGGTGATGCTGGTGATGTCAAAGACCTCCAGATTCGCGAAAAGCGCCAAGCGCGCACGCAGAAACTTTCTTTCCGTCTCATTGGCCCAGTGCCAGGGTGTGCGTGTGCGATTGTGTGTGATGAAACAATCGAGCGAGCTAGCGCCACAAGTGTCGCGCCACTTTTGTTTTGACGGGCCTGGACCCTCGTCCGAGATCACGAGGCTCACGACGGCCACGCGCCATTTGTTCCATTTCGTCTGTGGCCAGCGACGGGTGGAGGACGTCCAATAACTATTTGGGGGTGTCCGTTCGCTCACGATCTTGCCTGTTGTTCTTTCCTCGGTTGGTGTAGCAAACGACAGTGTCAACGTATACAGAACTAACCGCCAATTTATCGGTGTTGTATTCGCTGTGTTGGGCAAGCTGTTGGCCAATGCGGTAGCGGTCAGTATGTGCAGGTACCAGGTTGGTGGCGATCAGGGCTTCCCAGAACCGTCCGAGGAGTTGTTTGGATTCTGGATGTCCGTCGAACCCTTGCATGAGCAGCGCCAGTGGGATAACTTTGCCCTGGGTGCTGCCCATTCGTGGTCACGTCTTCCCTCGTTGCATGTGCCGTCAGCGCGACGCGGTACCCCCATCGGTGTCCAAGAGAGGGAGGATGGGAAACTGGATTTCCAGGCGGGCGAGGAGCAGGAGGGGGACAATGTGAATCAGGAGTAACGGGGAAAGGAGGTGCTGGAGGAGGAGACGGCAGGGTGAACGTGGCACGAAGAATAATGAGACCCGATGACAGCGGAGGGCTGTCGGGCGGGATGAAGAAGAGGCATGAGGCACCAGCAACCTTGGGGTGGATGGTGGCACGGGCAGTCTTGGCAAAACCACGGCCCCCGTAGGGCCATCCCGGTGTGGTCTGCCTTCTTCTTTTGGTGCTAACACGGCGGCCTTGGGCAGCCATCGGGGGTGTGGGCCTCACCGACATGGTGGTCAAGCGCGAAGGATGCTCCGGCCCAGGCTGGCCGCGTCTGCCTCCGTTTCTCCATCTTTGAGAGCTTCCGTCGCCCTCCCCGTCGCTGTCTGCTGTATGCGTGCAACCGCTTGTAACTGTCAGCGTCCCTGTGACAGCCGTCTCTCTTGTCTAGTAGGGTCCTTGTGTCGGCGCCTCCGAATCTCTATGCTTGCCTGTGAGTGTCAGTATCCAGCCGCCTCCGGCAAGTCCCGCCACCATTCCAGCCAAGCATTCTGGGTGGCGACTGCTCGAGGTGGCACGGGAGGCCGTCAGGTGAGACACCTCGTATCTCAAGGCTCTGGAGAGCCGCGATGAGGATGATGAGGATGATAAGGATTGTGAGGATGACGATGCTGCTGCTGATGATGCTGCTGATGATGCTGCGGATGATGGTGATGATGATGATGAGGAGGAGGATGAGCAGGAGCAGGAGCAGGAGCAGTAGCAGGAGCAGGAGCAGTAGGAGGAGGAGAAGGAGGAGGAGGAGGAGAAGGAGGAGAAGGAGGAGGAGGAGGAGGAGGAGGAGGAGGAGGAGGAGGAGGAGGAGGAGGAGGAGGAGGAGCAGGAGCAGGAGCAGGATAAGCAGGAGGAGGAGCAGGAGGAGGAGGAGCAGGAGGAGGAAAAGGAGGAGGAGGAGGAGGAGGAGGAGGAGGAGCAGGAGCAGGAGGAGCAGGAGGAGGAGCAGGAGGAGGAGGAGGATGAGGAGGAGGAACAGGGAGGCCGTGACACCTGACACCTTTCGTATTCACTTCTCGAGGAGCTCTCATGGAACTCATGTGGGTCGTCTCGGAGCTGTCTTGGCCTCCTGCGGGGCAGTCTTAGGGGTCCCTTGGGGCCCTCTTGGGGCCCTCTTAAGCCGTCTTGGGGCCCTCTTAGGTTGTCTTGGGGATCTCTTGCCCCGTCTTCGGGCCCTCTTGGCCGTACGGGGCGTGTCGGGGGCCTGTCGTGGGGCCGTCTTGGCGCCGTTTTGGGGCGTCGAAGGGCCTTTTGAGGCCGTCTTGGGTCCCTCCGGACTCCCTCTTGTGCCGTCTTGGATGCACTTTGGGACCCTCTGAAGGGGCAGTCTTGGTGCCATCTTGGAGGCTTCCTGGACCGTCTTGAGCTGACGGACGCCGAAAAGGGGAGCATGCTCATTTTGTTGTAAAGCCATGAAGAACTCAATGATTGTGGCGCCTTCGGACCCTGTTGGGGGTGCTACTTTTAGGCCCTCTTGGAGGCATCAGGGGCCGTCTTGAGACCGTCTTGAATCCATGCTGGGCCGTCTTAATGCCATCTTGGGCCATTTTCGAGGCATCTTGGGCCATCTTGGCTGCTTTGGCTGCCTGCCTGTGGCGTCTCGGAGAACTCGGACGCAGGCCCGTCGTTTTCTACGAGGGATCGTGGCCTCCGGAGCGCGGACCCGTTTTTTTTGTGCAAGGGATCGTATTTTCTGGAAGGGAGGGGGGATTCACGGGAGGGTACGCTACTCGAGGGGGGGATCTTTTGGAAGGTTACGGATCGGAAGTTGGAACACATCCATTACCAGTGGCGGGCTGTTTTTTTGAATCCCAGGACTTCTTGAGGGTCGAGGACGACGCCGGGGTGGTGTGGTGTATACTTGTTTCCCCGATGTCCCGGGGAAGCAGCGACATATATATATATATATATATATATATATATATATATATATATATATACACCAGGGTCCCGCACACACCAGGATCCGATCTCCAGTGCAATTTCCAATTCAAGGCTGGAAGAAGCGTCGGTGTATAGAGTTCGATTCCCTATACGGAAGCCCTACCAGACAGCCCGTGCTATTCTACCACGCCTCAACGTGCCAGCGGGTACGGTGGCGGATTCAAAATCTAACGGAAACTATGCACGGTCGCGGGTTTTCCGCATGCCGCTCGCCTCGTCTCCTTGTGTCTGATCCAGTCTGGCCTATTGCCGTGTTGCTTTGTCTGTCATATCCGCTCTGGCTGTTCTGTTTGTTCTGCCGTTGTCCGTGTCAGTCCTGTCCCTCCTGACAGTTCTGTTTGTTCTGGACGTCCTGTCTGTTCTGCACGGTCTGCCTGCCCTGTTCCTTCTGTCGGTCTTGTCTGTCTCGTCTGTCGTTGAAGCCTTCTTTGTCTTAACCCTTCTGCCCGTCCAGTCCATCTTGCACAACCTGTCCATTCTGCTCGTCCTGTCAGGCCATTGCCCTGTCCTTTCTCGCCTGCCCTGTCAATCTTGTCATGGTTCCTCCAACGGTCCGTCGGCGCATCCCTGCTCCTGCTGCCCCCCCTGCTACTCCTCAACTTCTTCTTCTTCTTCTCCTTCTTCTTCTTCTCCTTCTTCTTCTTCGTCTTCCTCCGCCTCCTCCTCCTCCTCCTCCACCCCTTCCTCTCCCTCCCATCCCCCTTGCATGGCCACGCTGGCTCGAGTCACGTTCTCCATGAGCCCAAGATGAGTGCTTCCCACGAGGAGCCGGTGCAAAAGCCTGCCGACTTCGCTCGACGCCCAGCGCGCGTCTTCTGACTGAGGGCGAGCTCACCTACCACTCAAACAGCTTCCGCGCCGCTATCGGCGAGAAGCTGCGATCAGCTGCACGAATCGGCGAGAAGCCTCGCGCCGCTCTCGGTCAGAAGCCATCGCTGAGCTGCAGGGCGCGGCGAGCAGCAGCTTCGTGGCTGCGTCGGTGCGGCTCCGCGGGCCCCCTGCGGCGAGCATTGGGCCCGACTCCGCCCAGCGAAGAACGGGGCCCTTGCGAGGCTCCTCAGCCGCCAGGAGTGCTGGCCCGCTCAGACTTTCGGAGGCCTAGAGATTGGCACCAAAACCAATACTGGCGGTGTGCCGCGACCGAGGGAAGATGATCCTAATGCCGGTGATGGTGGTAATATTTGAGATTTCTAGGTGGCCGAAAAATTACCACCAGCACCAAAATCTGAGATCATCCTCCGCTGGTGGACGCAGCCCCCGTGTTGGTGCCCATTTCCAAGCCTCCAACGACTCTCGCCCTGGGTCTCCGGCAGGCGCGGGTCCTGCGCGCGGGGCCGATGGCCAAGACCTCGTGGGCCCGCCCAGCGCACGCGTCCCACCCAGAGTGCAGCGGCGTCTCCTGAGCCTTGAAGGCGCGCCCGGTCCATGCGTCCCGCCTCGTGGGCCTGCCCAGCCCTGACATGCGTCACGCCCAGTACATGCGGCGCCTCCTCGTGGCGTCGGGCGTGCGCTGCGGGATCGCTTGCCCTCTGCATGGCGTTGGGCTTTGCGTCGTGGTAGCGGCGCAGAGGCCGGCAGCAGGACCCCCACGTCGTGGTCGCAGGTCACTGTGGTTCAGGCTTGCGTCAACGTCTCCTGGTCCGCGCGCAGATCACGCCGACGGCAGGGCAGGTCTGCCTCGGCGGCGCAGCGGTGCTGAAGCAGCGAGCTCGCCCACGGCAGGCGGCGGGGGATCCGACCTCGGCCCTGCTTCTCACACCAGCAAGCATCGGCGGGGCGTTGGAGGGGGCAGGGGGAGTCTTGGTGGACGAGCAGCGGAGGCGCTGTGAGGTCATGCTGTTCTCCCAGCGCTGCTCGGTAGCTTCGCTCGGGGGTCTGCGAGGCTACATGCTTCACCCTCTGAGGTCGCGAATTGACCAGCAGCCTCTTGGCCGTGGAGGCTGTCCCTCGCGTGGCGGCCCGTCGACGAGCTGCGGGGGCAGGTGCTCACGGCGTTCCAGGCTGTTCCAAGCGTGGCGGCCCGTCGACGAGCACTCCGACTCGGGCTGAATGTCTCGACGGGATTTCCCGCGGAGAGTGGCCCAAGGTTTTCAGCTGAGAAGCGTAGTAGAGGTCGTTTGCAATCTGACTTCGTGTGTAGTTCGTCACGTGGTGTGGGCATGCTCTGACCCCGTCAAGTGGCCATACTCATGCTCATGCTCGGTCTTCGGGTGAGCCTGGCTGACGGGGCGCGCGGTCGCCGCCCTCGTCGGGGGCGGGCCGTACCGAGGCGTGCCGCGCTGCCCCCGACCGGAGCCGCGCGTCCGGCCCGCCGCGCGTCCCGCGGCCCACCTTCCGTCGAGCACTGGCGAGGCGTCCTGGCTCGCCTGAGGGCCCACCAGAGAATGTTCTAAGAACTTGTTGCGGTCTGCACGGAATGCTCTCAGGACAGTTCTGGCCGAGACCGTCCCCCAAATCGGTGTCCTTTCTTGTGCCCGACGCGGGCCCGATGCGGACTCGACGCGGGCCCGATGCGGACTCGACGCGGATCCGGCGTGAACTCGGCGCGGATTCGACACGGATCCGACACGGATCCGACGAGCCTGACATGGATTCGACACGTATTCGACGCGGATAGGGCCGCGACGGGGCAGACCAGGCCCCCCCAAGATACAACATAACGTCGCACGTCCCGCGGTCCGAGGCGGCGCGCAGGGAGTAGGAGGAGGAGGAGGAGGAGGAGGAGGAGGAGGAGGAGGAGGAGGAGGAGGAGGAGGAGGAGGGGCCCGAGTGGGCGGCGCGCTCGTCGAGGCGGGGCCCACCTCTGCGGCGCGCCTCGCCCCCCCCGCGGGGCGGCCCGAGGCCAAGGGCGCCTCCGCGCCCTGCGGCGGCGGCCGCCCCCCCGCGGGGCGCGGTGCGCCACGGGCTGTGGCCGGAGCCGCGAGTGCTGCGCCACGGCCAGCGGGCGAGGCGCCGCCCGGCGCCGTGGAGCCACCTTTGCGTGCGGGGGCCGCTGCGGGTGCCTCCCGGCCAGTGCGTTTCTCCGTCGCGGGCTGCTGCTGATCGGCTGTTGATCAGCCGTGGATCGCCCGCGCCCGACCCTGGGCGTTTGCTGCACGGCCCTGGGCGGTTGGCCAGACAGCTCTGCCCTGTTCCATGCCTTTTTCTGGTGCGCTCACGAAGCGACTTCGCGTGCCGGGGTGATTGGTTACGAGGGCGGATTTTCTGCTCTCTAGTGGATGTCTCCCAGCCAGCGCATCTCTCCGTCTCGGGCTCTGAGCCCCAAAGCAGCACGCGGCCGCACCACGGGACAGGCAGCGCCTGGGTGCCTGGAAGTCCATCCAGCCCCTGGTTGCGCCCGGTGCCGTTCGGAGTTCCCTGTCCGCCTCGACGCTTTCCCTCCGTCCACCACCTCCTCTCTCACGCTCCAGCTCTTCCTCCTCTTGCCCAGACATCCGGCGTCGCAGTTTTTCCGCAGCGTGCTTCCCCAGAGGTCCGGGCCCCTTCCCGGTCCCGGAGAGTGGCTTTTCATCCCGGGTCCTTTCTTGACGGTCTCGGGGCCGGCAAGCCTCCCCCCGTCCGAGAATTGTATTATAGAGTAGCGTTTCGCTAGAGGTCTCTGATAGTGGCGAAACAAGACCACAGAAGAGTGCCACATGGGGGACAGGGAGCCCTAGCACGTTTGCTCCAGTAGCCGTTTCGCCTGAGACTCCCTCATAATTCATCGCTTCAATGCGTGCTGCACGTTTGGTCCAGGCGGCCACGATCACATGCCAAGAACTGGCTAAGGTGCCCTTGGCCGTGCTGTTCCTCAAGGCCAGCTGCGTGCCTGGTCCCGACAGCCACGACTTCTGGTAAAAGACGCACCGAGGCGCACACACGCTCGCTCCTGGTCGCGCTCTCTCGCCCCCGGCCCCGCTGCCCTCGCCCCTGCCTCGCCTCTTCACCCCTGCTGCTGCAGTAGGATTCGTGGCCTTTTTTTTTTTTTTGTTTTTGTTTGTTTTTTTCCCCCGCGGGGACTCTTTCAGTGCCGCGCCGCAGCCGCCGCAGCCCTCGGGGCCGAGCCCGGGGCCTCCCGCCGCCGGCGCCCCCGCCCCGTTGGGGGGCGCAGGTCGGGGGGCCTCCCGTCGAGGATCCTCAGGGCGTGCGCTGGGCCCCAAGCGTCCAGGGGTGGACAGACCTCCTACCCTGACACGTCGATTAAGGCATTGGCCGTGTTCGGTTCGCGACAGAACGTCGCGGCCGTCATTTTTGCGGGTCCAGGTCCGTCGGTTTCGGTCCCAGGCCGTTTTCACTAAGGGGAGGTCTACTAAAGGGAGGTTTGTCCACGGCCGAAGCGTGTGCCCACGCGGCTCGTCGCCGCCGATGGCGAGCAGCCTGCGTCGGCCCTCGTGTCGGGCCGGGCGAAGGGGGGGGATTGGAAAAGGGGGGGGTACGAAATTTGCTGCATGCAGTTGTTTTCGGCCTCACCGAGGGCCCATTCCTCGATACATAGCCGCCTCCGGCGCCGGGAGGCGCCGGGAAAATCAGCTACGTGAGCTGATTCTCAACCCCCCCCTTTGCTATCCCCCCCTTTCGCCCGACCCGACAAGCGTGTGCCCACCCGGCTCGTCTCCGCCGAGGGCGAGCAGCCTGCGTCGGCCCTCGTGGAGCCGACGGCGTCGTATTGGAGGGCCTCAGTGGACAAAGACACGTTGGGGCTAGCATTGAGTCGGGCCTGCCCCTCTACATGGAGCATGCTCAAAAATAGTGAAAATGGTCCAGGGACTATCTTTAAACCGTTTTGGAGCATTTTTAGGATCTTTTTTTGTGGGTGTTCTAATGTGTCGTCCAAGATCGGCCTGTAGGGGGACAGGCCCGACTTGATGCCAGCACATGTTCTGAGGGTCATCGGTCTACAGTCGGGGCGCTACACAAGGAACCCTTTTCGTTGGGGAGGGGCTCCGCGTTCCTTGATTGTTTCGCAGCCTGCCTCAGGCTGTCCTTCTGATTATGTCTTCGATCGGAAATCGAAGTTCAACCTATGGAAAAAAAGGGGCCTCGTTCCTTCTTTAGGGCTCCTTAGGTGCCTTGCCGCACGGGTATAGCCCCCTTGAGGGGAAGCGGTATAGCCCCCTTGAGGGGAAGCGGTATAGCACCCTTGAGGTATAGCCCCTTGAGGTATAGCCCCCTTGAGGTATAGCCCCCTTGAGGGGGAAAACAAAAATTAGGGTTCCTTAGGTCAACGGCCCACCTGTAGGGCCACGGGCCCTCGGCGGCCCGCGGCCGCCCGCGGATCCGCCCGCGGCGGCCGCCCCCCGGGGATGTCGGGCGCCTCGCTCGCGGAGCGGCGCGGCCTGCCCTGGCGGCCGGCGTCGGCGGGCGGCGGCGGCTGCCGCGGCCGCGCGGCGCCGGAGGGGCGCTGGCCCCTGCAGGTCGGGGCCTCCTCCTCCTCCTCCTCCCTCCTCGCCTCCTCCTCCTCCTCCTCCTCCTGGAGTGGCGCTGGCCCCTGCAGGTCGGGGCCTCAGACACTCGACTAGACGTAAGAGCGAGCTTTCGCCGGAGTGACATTTGGTGCGGGCACGGATGGGTCCCCAGATGGCTGGAAGCGAAGCAGGAGCAGCGGCTTGCGCGCCCGGGTTTGGTCCCCCCGCGGCCCCCAAAAAGCCGCGCACCAAAGGTCCCTCTTACCCAGGGTCACTCTTGCGTGTAGCCGAGAGACGGGGGTCGGTGCAAACGGGGGTCAGCCAGGGCGCTGGATCCTGCAGGATCCTGCGAGGACCCCCTCTGAGGCTGACCTGGGTCAGCGAGCCGTTCGTGGCCGCGAGGCGGCCGCGCACACTGGCTGACCCGGGTTTGCGAAGACCTGCGATGGTTTTTTTTTTTTTTTTTTTTTTTTTTTTTTTTTTTTTTTTTTTTTTTTTTTCTGCGTTGCAGCTGTTTGGTTCCCTGCTGACCCGGGTCTGGAGTGACCCGGGTCAGGAGGATCCCCGAGCAGGCCCGGGTGGCGGGCGATGTCGCGGCCGCCATGGTGGCGGAGGTGAGGGCCGAGGTCAGGAGCTCTCAGGGCGCCCGCCGTGCACCTGCCAGAGCGCCCTTAAGGTGGACACCGGCACCAGCATCGGCGGCGTGCCTCCACTGAGGGAGGATGATCCCCACCTCGGTGATTTAACGGGCGAAGAAAGGTGTAAAATAAACTTTTTCGCTGTCGGGGGCGCCTGTCCCTGGGCGGCTGGAAAGTTTATACCCCTACGGTGGTTTCCTAGGTGGCCGGAAGATTACTGCCTGGTGCGGCCAGGCTCGGGGCGTTTCGGGTTTGAGGGCCCGAGCTGTTCGTTCGGGCTGGCGCGCGGGCGCCCTCCAGGCGGGGGAGAGGTGACGCCAGGGCCCCGGGACGGTCCCGGCCAGACTACTGCCAACACCAGAATCCAGGACCATTTTCCCCTTGTGGAGGCAGCCCCCCTGTGTTGGTGTTGGTGCCCATGTCCAAGCCTCCGACGCTGGGCCTCCTGGGCGGGGCCCGAGCAGACGGGGCCGGAGGGTCGCGCCGCAGCGGCGGTGCACCGGCGATGCGGCCCGAGGTGGAGCCCGATCTTCTCCACGCCAGCGTCGCTGACGCAGCGCCGAAGTCGCCGACCTCCCTCCCTCCCTCCCCTCCTCCTCCTCCTCCTCCTCCTCCTCCTCCTCCTCCTCCTCCTCCTCCTCCTCCTCCTCCTCCTCCTCTGCACCGCTGATGCATCGGCGATGCATCGCCACTGCAGTGGCGGTGCGGCGCGAGCCTCCGATCCCATCTGCTCGGACCCCATCTAGGGTCGGGCACGCGCGGAGGGTGGTACTCGGGGGTGGACAGAACCCCCAACAGTGACACGTCGATTAGTGAATTGTCCGTTTTCGGTTCTCGAGAGGGCGCCGTGGCCGTTATTTTTCAGGCTTGCGCCCACCAGGTTTGGGCTTCAGGTCGTTTTCACTAAACCACGTTTTACTAAAGGGGGGTCTGTCCATCCCCGAGGTACGGGGAGGGGGGAAAGGCTTCTTCGAAGCACTCCTGCTCCTTAGCAGGCGCGAGCCTCGTCTACAGACGCAAGGCCGGCGCCTTCTAAGAAGCAGCCCCCTTCTAAGAAGCCTTCCCCTCTACCCCTACCCTTCAGTCGGGCCTGTCCCCCTACAGGGGGATTTTGGACGAAGAATAGAAAATAGTCCAAAAATGCACCAAAATACCCCAACAAATTGTCAAAACATCGTTCCCAGACTATTTTTTGATTCTTTTCGAACATTTCCCCTGTGGGAGGACAGGCCCGACTTAACCCTACCCCGAATCTGCTCGGACCCCATCCAGGAGGCCTCCCGTGCACCACCCGTCCTGGCCAGGCTTCCCGGCGCCCTCCTGGCCGGGGGGCCGGGAGGGCGCACCGGCCCCGATTTCCCGTGGGCCCGCGCAGGGGTGGCGTGCCGCACCGATCCTGGGCCCGGGCTGGGGCTTAGGATGCTCCAGCCTATCGGGGGCGGAAAAGAGGGGGGTGATGACTAGGGTCGGGCCGGGCGAAAGGGGGGGATTGGGAAAGGGGGGGTTACGAAATTTGCTGCATGCAGCTGGTTTCGGCCTCACCGAGGGGCCCATTCCTCGATACATAGCCGCCTCCGGCGCCGGTGGGCGCTGGGAAAATCAGCTACGTGAGCTGATTCTCAAACACCCCCCCTTTGCTATCCCCCCCTTTCGCCCAACCCGATAGGGGGGGGTGAATATCATGGCGTAGGCCATGATATTTCCCCAGATTTCATGGCGCCTCTTCTTGTTTCATCACGTCCCTGGCCCCCCCGCTGGGCCGCGCACGTGTCCCTGGCCATGATCTGCACCCCCCCCTCTTGGACACCCCCCTCTGGGCCGCTCCCGAGCCTACGTTAGCCTTAAGTCGGGCCTGTCCCTATACAGGAGGAAAATTCAAAAATAGTCAAAAAATAGTTTGGGGACTATGTTTAGAGTCTTTGCGACCATCTTGGAGCATTTTTTGAATATTCTTTTGTTTTTCGTCGAAAATCTCCCTGTAGGGGGACACGCCCGACTTAACCTTAGCCTTGATCACCAGACAGAGTTGCGAGCACCAAGAGAGTACCGAAACTGGAGGGCTTTCACGTGTCGGGCCCTGGGAGGCGATACCCGTTCGACACTGTTTCGATACTTCTCTGGGTGCTCGAAATTATTGCCGGGATGTGGTCCTTAAGTACGATGGGAACAGCACAAGCCAGGGCCAGGACTGGTGTTGGCGCATGGCTGGCGTCCTCCCGCAGGAGTACGGTTGTGACCACCGTTGTGCAGGAAGTGGCGGCCGAGATGCAGAGGTCGCTGTCGACCATGTCGCAGTCCCTCGTGGCTCGGTTTCAGCGGGACCTCCGCGAAGAAGGGGCAAAGATCCGCGAGGGCTTCGCCCAGGTGGGTGAGGCACTCGTGTGCCAGTCAACGGAGCAATTGGTCCAGCTCAACCACTCAATTTGCAAGAGTATCGAGGATTGCACTGTAGGTATTGATTCCACCCAGTTGGCGGAGGCCGTTGCCAAATGCCATAATCACGAGGAGATGAGTGCCGTGAAAGCGCAGCTCCTGTCAAAATTTGACCACCTTGACGAGCTGTTCTCCAGGATTGAAGCCTTCGCAGAGGGCAGTGAGCAGCTGCGCGAGCAGATGACATCATTCTGCCAGCAATCGTGGGAGTTTTCTGCCGAGCTCGATGCTTCCATCCGCAGGAGCATGGAAGACTGCAAGGTGCAGGTGGACTGCAGCCAGATGCTGGATGCCATTTCTACCATAGCGTCCGCATTGCCGCCGACGCCAGGCGGGTCTGGGCAAGCGGAGGTCGTGGAGGAGAATGCCGACTGGTCGCCAGCGCAGTGGACGAACCATTCGTCGAGAACCGCCGCCGACAGGACCTCGAGCTTCGATGGCATGCAGCACGGAGTTGGCGGGATGGCGAAGCAGCTGGAGGTGATGCTGGAGCAGAACTACTTTGCTCTGCTGATGGAGATTCGCAAGATGAGCCAGGGCTCTGCAGTGGCGGAGCAGCAATTTCCAGAGGGCCTGGACCGATGGACAAGATTCGCAAGGTTGGTGAGATCTGCAGCCGTTGCCAACAGGTCTGGCACAGGTGCCGCGTGATGGAGTCCCATTTGATTCGATGAACTTGGCAGCTCTGTCAGTCTAAGATAGAGATGGGGCGCCCAAAGGGTCATTGCAGTATGCCGTCGTTCCTGGTTTTCTTCATCCGCAGGCAATGTTGATGTAGCACGCGCCCAGTTCATGTGATACACCAGTTCACGGCAGTCGTGCTGCTCGGGTGCTGACAGAAGTGCCCCTGGTCTCAAGGTGCCCCCAACTATTGGACCGTTCTGGAGCCTAGGGCCGCCAGTCACCAGGCCAAATCAACCATTGCAAACTTTGGAAACATGATCTACCCACGAACCTGGAAAGGACTAGAAATGTAAGGCATGGCAGCGTTTCAAAAACACCAGATTGGGCGACGGGCAAATGCAATGCTGAGTGTATCGATCTTGATGTACCGTGCCGAGGGCTGTGCTGTGCTGCGCCGTGCTGAATTGCGATGTGCCATGCCGCGATTGTTCTTTATAGCGTTGTCGATCGAGTCCTCCTTTGCATCCGAGTCCTGACCGAACTGATCTGGATCTTAAGCTCGAGCTGCCTAAGCACATCGTAATTAGCTGCCCCAGAGCTGCTTGACAGGGGGACATGCCAGGAGGACGCGCCGCGGAACGTCCCAAGGGACGCGCCAGGCGACGCGCCAGGGGACGTGCCATGGGGACGCACCGCGGGAGGTGCCAAGGGGACGCGCTACGGAACATGCCAATGCACGTGCCACGGGACGTGCCGGGGGACGCGCCGCGCGACGTGCCATGGGGACTCGCCACGGGACGCGCCACGGAACGTGCCAGGGAACGTGCCAGGTTGCAATGCTGAGTGTATCGATCTTGATGTACCGTGCCGAGGGCTGTGCTGCGCCTGGGCGACCTGGACACGTGACAACAAGCGTTTCGCTCAATACATTCTCAACAAATCCTCATGCTAGACATTCGCCTCGGCAACCTGGACACGTGCAAACAAGCGTCTTGATCGAGACTTCCTCAACACATCCTCATGCTAGACATCCGCCTGGGCGACCTGGACGCGTGAAGACAAGCGTCTCGCTCGAGACATCCTCAACAAGTCCTCATGCTAGACATTTGCCTGGGCAACCTGGACGCGTGAAACCAAGCGTCGAGACATCCTCAAGATCTGGGCACGTGAAAACAAGCATTTCACTTGAGGGATCCTCTGAATTCTGGTCCCCAGGAGAGGACAAACTATAACACAAAACAAGCGTTTCGCTCGAGACATCCTCAACAGTTTCATCGAAACAAGCGTTTCGCTCTGGACATCCTCAATCTTTGAATTCTTCGGCCCACCCTTCCCTTGTTATTTATCGCAACAGAAATTCGCCGACCCACCTCAAGTCGATTCCGGGGGTAAACCTACTAATAGAGAACCCTGGGCCCGCGCCTTTTCCGGGAAACGATGCCAGCGCGTCAATCCCGCAGTAGGTTATTGCACCCCAGCGTGCAAGGTACGATTACCAGTGTTCTTAATTCTGTGAGTGTACTATCTGAGCCAGCAGTCAACGTGGAATCCAAGCAGTAGGCTCTTCCAGACGCTTCGCGGAACCCCAGCCGCCCATCCAGATACGATGCCCAGTCGAGTTGCCTTAATTAGGGATGTGGACGAGCATGCAGTGTAATAAAGGGCTGGGGAAGCCGTCATACCCTAAGAGGGGAAGGCTGGAGGAGGAATCGGATGATGATGCTGATGATGAGGAGGATGATAATGATGACGATGATGACGATGATGACGATGCTGCTGCTGATGATGCTGCTGCTGCTGATGATGATGATGATGCTGATGATGATCCTTGTCATTTATCGCAGAAGAAATTCGCCGACCCACCTCAAGTCGATTCCGGGGGTAAACCTACTAATAGAGAACCCTGGGCCCGCGCCTTTTCCGGGAAAAGATGCCAGCGCGGCAATCCTGCAGTAGGTTATTGCACCCCAGCGTGCAAGGTACGATTACCAGTGTTCTTAATTCTGCGAGTGTACTATCTAAGCCAGCAGTCAACGTGGAATCCAAGCAGTAGGCTCTTCCAGACGCTTCGCGGAACCCCAGCCGCCCATCCAGAAACGATGCCAAGGCGAGTTGCCTTAATTAGGGATGTGGACGAGCATGCAGTGCAATAAAGGGCTGGGGAAGCCGTCATACCCTAAGAGGGGAAGGCTGGAGGAGGAATCGGATGATGATGCTGATGATGAGGAGGATGATAATGATGACGATGATGACGATGATGACGATGCTGCTGCTGATGATGCTGCTGCTGATGATGATGATGATGCTGATGATGATTCTGACTATGGTGATGATGATGCTGATGCTGATTATGATGATGCTGATGCTGATGCTGATGCTGCATCCCTTGTCATTTATCGCAGAAGAAATTCGCCGACCCACCTCAAGTCGATTCCGGGGGTAAACCTACTAATAGAGAACCCTGGGCCCGCGCCTTTTCCGGGAAAAGATGCCAGCGCGGCAATCCTGCAGTAGGCTGGATGAAGAATCGGATGATGATGCTGCTGCTGATGCTGCTGCTGATGATGATGATGCTGATGATGATGATGCTGATGATGATGATGATGATGATGATGATGATTCTGACTATGGTGATGATGCTGCTGATGCTGATGCTGCTGATGATGCTGATGCTGATGCTGATGATGCTGCTGATGATGATGCTGATGATGAGGATTATGATCCTGATGCTGTTGATAATGATGAGGATGCTGTTGATCTTGATGATGATGATGATGATGATGCTGATGCTGATGCTGATGCTGATGCTGCTGCTGCTGATGATGATGATGAGGATGATGATCCTGATGCTGCTGCTGCTGATGATGATGATGATGTTGATCTTGACGATGATGATGATGATGCTGATGATGATGATGATGATCCTGATGCTGCTGATGATGATGATGATGATGATGATGTTGATCTTGACGACGATGATGATGATGATGATGATGATGCTGATGATGATGATGATGATGATGATGATGATGATGATGATGATGATGCTGATGATGATGATGATGATGATTGTGATGATGATGATGATGTGCTGGATTATGATGATGCTGCTGCTGCTGATGCTGATGCTGTGATGTGCTGCTGTGATGATGCTGTTGATGATGTTGATGATGCTGCTGCCTGCTGTTGATGGTCTGATGATGATGGGGTTTGATGTGATGATGTGATGCTGATTTAATGATGATGATGTGTTGATTGATGATGATGTGATGATGATGATGATGATGATGATGTGATGTATGATGATGATGATGATGTTGATGATGCTGATGATGATGATGATGATGATGTTGATGATGATGATGATGATGATGATGGTTGGTTGGGGTTGGTGGTGGTGATGCTGATATGATGACGAGGAGGAGGAGGAGGAGGTAGGTGGGAGGAGGAGGAGGACGGAGGATGTTGAGGTGGAGGAGGAGGAGGAGGGCGGAGGGGGAGGAGGAGGCGTGAGGAGAAGGTGGAGGAGGAGGAGAGGAGGAGTAGGAGGACGAGGAGGAGGATGAGGATGAGGAGGACGGAGGTGGAGGAGGAGGAGGAGGAGGAGGAGGAGGAGGAGGAGGAGGAGGAGGAGGAGGAGGAGGAGGAGGAGGAGGAAGGGGGAGGGGGAGGGAGTGACGGGAGGAGGGAGGAAGAGGAACAGGCGGGTGAAGAAGAGGAAGAGTTGGAGGAGAGGGCGAGCAGAATGATCAGAGGCCTCTTGGATGCCTCTCGGAGTCTATTCGGATGTCTCTTGAGAGCGTCATGGGGGCGTCTTGGGGCGTCTTGGGGGCCTCTTGGCGGCAACGGGAGCCTCTTGGAGCGTCTTGGGTGCCTCGGGGGAGCCCCTTGGGGCCTCTCGTGGTTCTCTTTGAAGCCTCTTGGGGGCCCCTTGGGGGCCTCTTGGGGCCTCTTGGGGCCTTCTGGGCGCCTCTCGGGGCCCTCTTGGGCCACTGTTGGGATCCTTGTGGACCATCTTGGGGCCATCTGGGAGGAGATCGGTCAAAGAAGTAGAGGTATCGATTAGCCTTGCCGCTCACGGAGGCCAAACTATGAGCAAAGCCTGGAATCGAAGTGAAATCAATGATTTTTGCATTCTAGCCGATGCCAAGATGCATGCTCCAAATAAGCGCGGGGGGCCCCGTCCAGATCCAGGGGTCGGGGGTAGGGGGAGGGGTCAAGCTACCCACTCAGCCCATAAGCCGTTTCGATAAGTACCACCCGAGTTTCAGCAGGTCGCCCAGGAGCGCTACGCATGCCATGTGCGCAAAGTGGTCGTGGGGCGCCCTCGCATGCTCTGGACTTGGAGGCGCCGTGTATTATGTGTTGCTGTTGTTGCTGTTGTTTTTGCTGTTGTTGTTGTTGCTGCTGCTGCTGTTGTTAATTTGGTTGAATTCTCATTCTCGAAGAAAAAATATTGTTGACCACTCCTCACCGGTGCATTCTGTTTTTCTCAATCAAAGTGTGCCCCTCGACGTTCGCACCCTGTTTTTTGACAGGGAAAGTCTTCCTGCTTGAACTGGCCACCTGGCCCCCCAGTTTACAACAACAACCACAACGGCTCCCGCTTGAGGCTTCCTCCAAATTTACTCAGGACCCCCGTTCCCGCCCGAGACTTCCTCACAATATACTCAGGATCGGTGCTCCCGCCTGTGACTTCCTCGCAATTTAATCAGGACCCCCGCTCCCATCTGAGACTTCCTCGCAATTTACTCAGGAACGCCGCTCCCGCTTGAGACTTCTTCGCAATTGAATCAAGACTTCCTCGCAATTTAATCAAGACCCCCGCTCCCGCCAGAGAACCTTTCACATTTTATTCAGGAATTGCGCTCTCGCCTTTGACTTCCATGCAATTTATGCAGAAATCGCGCTTTCGACGCTCAGGAAACACGCTGCGCCAAGGACGCCGTCACAGTTTACTTAGGAATCGCGCTCTCGCCATACTCAGGGATCCCGCTTGAATGTCCCACCCGCCCGACCCGCCGGTCAGGGGATCGCCCGCCCGTCGTGGGCTCCCGCCCGAGACTTCCTTCAGGAACGGCGCTTTCGCCTAGGACTTCCTCGAACGTTCACGCTCTTGCCTTCCTGCTCATCCTCCCTCTCCCTCCCTCCTCCCTCCTCTCCTCCTTTCTCTCTCCCTCCTCTCTTCCCTCATCCTTATGCCTCTCTGCCCTATCCCCTCTCCCTCCTCTCCCTCCTCCCTTCTCTCTCCCCTCTCCTGCCTCTTCTCTCCCTCTTTCTTTCCCTCTCTCCCCTCTCTCTTTCTCTCTTTCTCTTCCTCTTTTTTTTTTTTTTCTTCTCTCTCTCTCTCTGTGCCTCTAATCAACCGCCCCCCTCTTCGCTCTTTCTCTCCTGGCGTTTTCCCTCATCCTTCGTCCCTCCCCTCCCTTCCTCCCGCTCTCCCTCGTTCTCCCCCTCGTGTTTTTGCAGGGCCCACACCAAGTCCATTGGCGGGCACATGTGCGTCCGCCCGTTCAGGTTCGCCTGTTCAGGTTTGCCTGCCTGTCTAAGCCCGCTGCCCCCCGCAAAAAGAAAACATCCCCCCAAAGGGGGTGTGATCGAAGACAAAAATGGCGGGTATCGAGGGTGTGGGGAACTCGTTTTGAATGACACACGGGCAAATAAGAGCGAACAGTCTTATAATGATTGTTGTTGTTGTTGTTGTTGTTGTTGTTGTTGTTGTTGTTGCTGCTGCTGTTGTTGTTGTTGTTGTTGTGGAGTTCTCATTTCGGAAGAACAATTATTGTTGGTCCCCCCCACCTGTGCATACTGCTTTTTCTCAATCAAAATGTGCCTCTCGACGCTCGCGCCCTGTTTTATGATAGGGAAAGTCCTCCTGCTCAAACTGGGCCCCTGGCCCCGGGGTTACAACAACAACGGCTCCCGCTTGAGACTTCCTTACAATTTAGCCAGGACCCCCGCTCCCGCCCGAGACTTCCTCGCATTGTATTTAGGAATCGCGCTCTCGCTTGGGACTTCCGTAGAATGTATACAGGAATCGCTCTCCCGGCGCTCTGGAGTCGCGCTCTCGCTGGAAACTTGCTTGCAACTTACTGAAAATGGCCTTGCGTTGGAATGTCCTGCAATTTGCCCAAGCGCCGCGCCCCCGACACCCAGGCACCCAGGAGTCGCGCCCGTTGTGGCCCCATGTGCATGCCCTTCGTGGCCCCGCTGTCGCCATTTGTGTCCCCCTCACTGTCCTACGTGGCCCAGTTGCTACCCTCAGTGGCCCCATAGTTGCCTTCTGTGGCCCCGCATTATCTGCACTTCGTGGCCCCCGCTCGTTCGCGCTCTTCGTGGCCCATACGCATTCCTTTCGTGTCCCGCTGTCGCCTTTCTTCGTGGATACTTCGTGCCCTTCGTGGCCCTGCTGTCGTTTCTCTCTCGCTCTCGCTTTCGCTCGTTCAGTCGCCACCGTCGTCGTGTCGCCGTCCTCTTCGACGTCGTCGTCGTCGTCGTCGCCATCGTCGTCGTCGTCGTCGTCGTCGTCGTTGTCGTCGTGGTCGGTCCCCTGTCCGTCCCTCTTGGGGTCGGGTCGACGGTCCGCGGCCGCCCCGCCGATCAGCGTCGCCACTGGCCAAGCCGACGGTCCGCGGCCGCCCCACCGCTTGCCGGGGCCCGGCCTGCAGGAAGAAAGGTATACCCCCCAAAAGGGGTTCGATCGAAGACGAAGAGGGCGGGTATCGAGGGTTTGGGAAATACGCATTATTGGACACTCGAGCATATGAGGGCGAACAGTCTTAAAATGATTGTTGTTGGTGGTGTTGTTGTTGTTGGTGTTGTTGTTGACATTATTTATTCTAACATTATTTATTCTAAAGAATAATTATTGTTGGGGCCCCTGGTGCGCGACCCCCTCGCCGCGCCTAGGCCGCAGCTACATTTTCATCATTTTCGTGAGGAAGCCTCAGGTAATACGATGTCATCAAGATCCGGTTGTTTTGTTCCCCCCCGCTGTCCCTTGCAAAAAACACTTTAAAATGAAATTTCTTGTTCTAAAATAACCAAACTTCAAGAATCCCTTGCAAAAAATAAGGTAAAGTGGACATTCGCGCGCGCAAGACGAAATCCTTCCAAAACCTTAGTGTTCGTAGCGATTTCAACATAAAAACATCAAAAAACCTATGTTTTTTTTTAAAAAAAAAAGTGTCACAATTTCATCCCGCGCGCTCTTGCGGATTTGCAGGAAACCCAACTTTTTTAAACATTTCTGTCAAACGGGCTTTTGAGATCAACTTCTTCACGTGCTTCGAACTTCTCCAACAACGGTTGCGCACCTGCCAGGGCCATCATCCCTGTCAAATAATACCATGCGGGACACATTCGTTTTTTCTTTCCGTGCGCACGCCGAAATCTTCAAAAACCATTGGGTTTCGTAGGAATTTAAGCACCGCGCAACATAAAATCATTTTTCGCACCGTAGGCCCTTCAAATCGTCGTCGTCGTATACTAAGCTAGTTTCCACAAGATGTTACCACAAGAAGTCATTGTAACCATGCGCCAGTGTAGTAGCCAAGGTCGTCCGCAGGCCACGAAGTGAAGTGTCCGAACGTCATAGGGCGGGAAGCTGGGTGTGGGTGGTGGCGAAGAGTCGTTTTGAAATGTGGTAGAGCTTGAACCGGCCCCCCCACAAAGTGGGGGTATTGCCCGCCTCCTATGAAAACCCTGGCTCTGGTGAGAACGGTGTGTCCCCACGTGCTAGTAATTGTTGTTGTTGTTGTTGTTGTTGTTGTTGTTGTTGTTGTTGTTGTTGTTGTTGTTGTTGTTGTTGAACATTATCTATTCTAAAGAATAATTATTGTTGGGCCCCCTGGTGCGCGCCCCCCCTGCGCCGCCTAGGCCGCAGCTACATTTTCATCATTTTCGTGAGGAAGCCTCAGAAAAGAGGGTGTGTACAGGATCCGGTTGTTTTGTTGTAATCCGCTTTCCCTTGCAAAAAACAATAGAAAATGACATTTCTTGTTCTAATTTAATCAAATTTCAAGAATCCCTTGCAAAAAATAAGGTAAAGTGGACATTCGCGCGCGCAAGACGAAATCCTTCCAAAAGCTTAGTGTTCGGAACGATTTTAACATAAAACATCAAAAAACCAATGGTTTTTCAACAAAAAAATGTCAAAATCTCATCCCGCGCGCTCTTGCGGATTCGTAGGAAACCCAACACTTTTTATACATTTCTGTCAAACGGGCTTTTGCGAGCAACTTTTTCGAACTTCTGCGACAACGGTTGCGCACCTGCCAGGGCCATCATCCCTGTCAAATAATACCATGCGGGACACATTCGTTTTTTCTTCGCGCGCGCACGCCGCAATCTCCAAAAACTATTGGGTTCTTAAGAATTTTAGCACCGCGCATCATAAAATCACACGAATCGCACCGTAGGTCCTCGAAAAACACCTGCACGACTTTTCAAAATTTCCACCCGCGCGCGCTGTCCGAATCCTAAAAAAAACCAATGGTTTTCCAACATTTATGTTACATGAGCTCGCGCGAGCTACTTTCGCACGCTCTTGCAACGGGGTTCGCGCGCCTGCCAGGGGCCACAATCCCTTGCGGTTGCGCCATAGGTTGCGCCCTCGGATGTTCTGTGGAAGGCTTAACAACTTCTGTGGGTTAACAAGGCTTAAGAACTTCTGTGGGTGTACGAACGTAGGCTTCACAACTTCTGTGGGTGTGTACTCCACGCCAGTGTAGTAGCCACGGTCGTCCGCAGGCCACGAAGTGAAGTGTCCGACCGTCATAGGGCGGGAAGCTGGGTGTGGGTGGTGGCGAAGAGACGTGTGGATATTTGGTAGAGCTTGCACTGCCCCCCCACAAAGTGGGGGTATTGGCTGGCGTCGCATGAGAACCCTGGCACTGGTGAGAACACTGAGCGTTCGGGTAAAGTGATTGTTGTTGTTGTTGTTGTTGCTGTTCTGGTTCTTGTTCTTGTTCTTGTTCTTGCTCTTGTTCTTGTTGTTGCCGTTATTCTGGTTTTCGTTGTTGCTGTTGTTGTTGTTGCTGCTGCTGACCCTTAATTATTGAACACGTGTTATTGTTGGACTCCTTAGATCTGCCCTGGCGCTCTCGCCTAGACGCCGGCTGCATTTCCTATGAAATCGGCGCTCACGCTCAGGCGTTTCGGGGTTTCGCCAAACCGGCTCCCCAACAACAGCAACAACAACAACGCTCTGGCTCGATACTTCCTCCTGTTTTACTCAGGCCTGGTGCTCTTGCTCGCCGCATATAGCCAGCCTTACCACCAAACCAACGCTCTGGCTCGATACATCTTCGCCTTTTACGCAGGATCGGCGGTCTCGCCTCGGCGCCGAAAGCTCGCTTTCCGACCACATCAGCGCTCCGGCTCGATACTTCGTCGCCTGTTACGCAGGATCGGCGCTGTTGCCTCGGCGCCGCAAACGACCCACCATGTTACAACAACGGCGTTCCCGCTCGGTACTTCTTGGAACGCGTTTCTTTATTGCTTGGGGCATGACGGGCGTCTTGGCCCCGGCCCCCTCCCTTTATGACGTAACGCTCCCTCCCCAGCCAGCGCGTTCCGGGCGCCGTGCGCATCGTGATCCGCATAGGTGTCCGCATTGGAGTCTGGCCCGCACTCGTCGTCGTCGTCGTCGTCGTCGTCGTCGTCGCCGCCGTCGTCGTCGTCGTCGTCGTCGTCGTCGTCGTCGTCGTCGTTGTCGCTCGTCCTTCGTTGGTCGTCGCTCATCGTCGTCGTGCGCGCGGACGCAGCGGGAGCCGGTTTTTCCCAACCATCCTGTGGTGTTGGGTCCTCGTTTTGAAGAGACAGCGCTCCGCGTCCCTCCCTCCCTCCCGCCTCCTCCTTCTGCTCCTCCTCCCTCCTCCTCCTCCCTCCTCCCCCTCCTCCCTTCTCCCAGTCCTTGCCCCTGCCTTCATCATGTCTCTGTTTTAACACACCCCGCACACGTTTCGTGGCCCTATAGGAAGCTCCACCTAAGGCCCCAACGGCGCAGCTCGCATGGCGCCGCCGCCACATTTTGGCACACCCCTCACATTTTCGTGGCCCCGCAGGGAGCTTCACGTGAGGCCCCAGTGGCGCAGCTCGCATGGCGCCGCCGCCCCATTTTGGCACACCCCTCACATCTTCGTGGCCCCGTAGGGAGCTCCACGTGAGGCCCCAGTGGCGCAGCTCGCATGGCTCCGCCGCCCCATTTTGGCACACCCCTCACACGCTTCGTGGCCCCATAGGGAGCTCCACCTAAGGTCCCAGTGGCGCAGCTCGCATGGCGCCGCCGCCCCATTTTGGCACACCCCTCACACGCTTCGTGGCCCCATAGGGAGCTCCACCTAAGGTCCCAGTGGCGCAGCTCGCATGGCGCCGCCGCCACATTTTGGCAAACCCCTCACACGTTTCGTGGCCGCATAGGGAGCTCCACCTAAATGCCCCTGTCGTGCAATTCGCAAGTGTGCGTCACCCCCTTGTCGGTACACCCCTCACACGTTTCGTGGCCTCATAAGGAGCTCCACCACCGAAGGCGCCAATGGCAGTGCTCAGATGTGGGCATCACCCCCGTTTCGGCACACCCTGGACGTGTTTCGTGGCCCCATAGGGGGCTCCACCTAATGCCCCAATGGCAGTGCTCACATGTGGGCGTCGCCCCCGTTGTGGCCCACCCTCACACGTTTCGTGGCCCCATACGGAGCTCCACCAAATACGGTTTTCACAACTGCGCTATTCACAGTTGCATATGGTTGGGTCCTTCGCCAGGATAATTTTATTCCGGGCCGATGACGGCAATCATTTGGGGGGCTGGAGGGGGCCGATGACGTCACGTTTCGCGCCAGCGGCGTCTGGGAATGCTTAGGAATGACCGTGGACGGGTAGCACCAGTATGTCGGTGGCGATCTGCACCACAACGCCTGTGTACACGACGGTGCCTGCGTGCACCACAGCGCCTGTGTACACCACACCGCGTACACCACAGCAGCCGCGTGCAACACAGCGCCAGTAGTAGTAGTAGTAGTAGTAGTAGTAGTAGTAGTAGTAGTAGTAGTAGTAGTAGTAGTAGTCGTAGCAGTAGTAGTAGTAGTAGTAGTAGTAGTGGCAGTAGAAGTAGTATCAGTATTAGTATTAGTAGTAGTGGTAGTTTTAGTAGTAGTAGTAGTAGTAGTAGTAGTAGTAGTAGTCGTTAGTAGTAGTAGTAGTAGTAGTAGTAGTAGTAGTAGCAGCAGTAGTAGAAGTAGAGTAGAAGTAGAAGTAGAAGTAGAAGTAGAAGTAGAAGTAGAAGTTAGAAGTAGAAGTAGAAGGAGTGTTAGTAGTAGTAGTAGTAGTGTAGTAGTTGCTAGTAGTAGTGTCGTAGTTTGTAGTAGTAGTAGTAGTAGTAGTAGTAGTGGTAGTAGTAGTATTAGTAGTTGTTAGTAGTAGTAGTAGTAGTAGTAGTAGTAGTAGTAGTAGTGGTAGTAGTAATAGTAGTAGTAGTAGTAGTAGTAGTAGTAGTAGTAGTAGTAGTGGTGGTAGTAGTTAGTAGTAGTAGTAGTAGTAGTAGTAGTAGTAGTAGTAGTAGTAGTAGTAGTAGTAGTAGTAGTAGTAGTAGTAGTAGTAGTAGTAGTAGTAGTAGTAGTAGTAGTAGTAGTAGTAGTAGTAGTAGTAGTCGTAGTTTAGTAGTAGTAGTTTAGTAGTCGTAGTTTAGTAGTAGTAGTAATAGTAGTAGTAGTAGTAGTAGTAGTAGTAGTAGTAGTAGTAGTAGAAGTAGTAGTAGTAGTAGTAGTAGTAGTTAGTTAGTAGTAGTAGTAGTAGTAGTAGTGGTGGTTGTGGTGGTGGTGGTGGTGGTGGTGGTGGTGGTGGTGGTAGTATTAGTAGTAGTATTATTAGTAGTAGTAGTAGTAGTAGTAGTAGTAGTAGTAGTAGTAGTGGTGGTGGTGGTGGTGGTGGTGGTGGTGGTGGTGGTAGTAGTAGTAGTAGTAGTAGTAGTAGGTAGTAGTAGAAGAAGAAGAGTCGACTAGTATCATTAATCGTAATATGGTAGCAAGCGCGGGGAGCAGAGCGGGAACGATCGACTCTGGCCCACACGGAATTCGAGACAGATTTTTATAGGATTCAAGCCGCAGGCCATTGAGCGACGGTCGACTGCGGCCCACCGGGGACCATGGGGCACCAATCACAGGGCACCGAGCGGGAATTGCTCACCGCGGTCTGCGCATCCAGGCCTTTGAAAGCCGACCAACAACCTTAGAGTGCAGGCGCTGTTTGGGGAACGCGCACGCGTGCACAAGTTTGGGAACCCGTGGCCGCCCCCTCCGGGGCTCGCCCTGGCGACTTGGAGGGGGCCGCTGTAGGACCTCACCGGCAGCCCTGCAGGACACGGTGGGCCAGGGCCACTTCGATCAGCGCCCAAGCTGCTGCCGGTGCGCGGGCGCAGCCTCTTCCCGATGCGGAGTGCGCTGCCGCGTTGCGCCACGTCGTGGCAGACAGGTGTTTCGGAGGGAAGAAAAAGAATGCCTCAGTCTGTCGAGACATGGCCGTCGGGGGGCGCCGAGGCACCACCGGCTGCTGCTGCTGCTGCTGCTGCTGCTGCTCACCGTCCTCCCTCCCCCTCTGGCCCCCCCGTCCCCGCTTTCTTCTCCCCCCTCCTGCTCTCTCCTCTCCCTCTTCTCCTTCTCGGCCCTCCTCTCCTCCTCCTCCTCCTCCTCCTCCTCCTCCTTCTCCTCCTCTCCCCCTTCCTCCTTTCTCCTCTCTCCTCTCTCTTCCCTCCTGCCTTTCTTACAACTCGAGCAGGATGCCTGGTTGCCGTTGGGGCTCCAGCGCTGGCGCCACAGCGTCCCCTTTGAAGAGGAGAGAGGGTCCGCACATTGCATTGCCGGCGTGCCACTTGTCTCACCGGATCCAACCCCCGCAGTTTTATCAGGAGGGGAAACGTGATCGACCCACGAACCCGGAAAGGAACATAGAAATGCAACGCATGGCAACGTTTTCAAAGACACCTGATTGGGTGACGGGCAAGTGCAATGCTGATTGTATCGATCTTGATGTACCGTGCCGAGGGCTGTACTGTGCTGCACCGTGCTGAATTGCGATGTGCCATGCCGCGGTTGTGCTCTATAGCGTCGTGGATCGAGTCTTCCTTTGCATCCGAGTCCTGACCGAACTGATCTGGATCTGAAGCTCGAGCTGCCTGAACACATAGTAGATGCCCCAGAGCTAATTGACAGGGGGACATGCCAGGAGGACGCGCCGCGAAACGTCCCAAGGGACGCGACACAGGCGACGTGCCAAGGGACGTGTGCTGGCGAGGTCTTCTCGCAACGTAGGGGACGTAGCAAAGGGGAAGCGTCACGGGAACCTATCATCAAAATTCCTGCGCGGCGGGTCGCGGCACGCGCGTTCGTTACATCCTTGGTTTATTCCTGCGAGCGGGAACCGAAATTTGACAAAAGAGCCTTTCGCCTGAGACATCCTCTAGAAATTCTGTGAATTCTGGCCCCACGAAGCCCCCCTCGAGACATCCCCACATTTTACAAAACCAGCGTTTGCTCGAAGGACATCCTCCACAAATTTTTGAGAAACATGCGTTTCGTCGTGAACATGCCTGCAAAAAAAATTTTTAAGAAATCCTGCATATTAGTCACTGCGTGGTGAGCTCCCTTATTGTGCTTTCTACTCGCTGGGAAAATGTCAAAGGCCGGGGGATTGGTATAGGCGCATATGTGCTTTCGAATATTAACGGGCTTCAGTTGTGACGGTCTGGACATCAATCTAACTGCGAATGAATTGGATTGTGAATGAGCCTCAGTAGTACGAGCGCGTCTCTGTGCATGAGCCTGGGGCCCCCTGGGGCCTCCTGAAACCTACTGGGGCTTCCTGGGGTCTCCAGGAGCCTCTTGGGACCTCCAGGGACCTCCTAGGAAGGTTTCGTGCCCCAGGAGAGGCGCAATCTATAGCAACAGACGTACATAAAGCATTGCGGATTAGAGCCACAGGAGAAGGGCAATCTATAGGAACACGCGTAAAACACCAAGGACTCGTGCCCCAGGAGAGGCCCAATACATAGGAACATGAGTTAAACATTTAGGATTGTGTACACAGGAGAAGGACCATCTATAGAAACATACGTAGAACATCAAATAATCGTGCTCCAGGTGAGGCCCAATCGATAGGAGCATACGTAAAACACATGGGATTGGAGCCACTCCTGTTGCCTTCTGAGGCCTCCTGCTCCTGGGGCCTCTCGGGGCATCCTGTTGCCTGGGCCTCCTGGCGCTTCCTGTGGCCTCCTGGGGCCTCCTGTGGAGGCTGTGGTTTCCTGTGGCCGTCTGGAGGCTTTACTGGGGCCTCATTGGAGCCTTTGGGTCATGCCTGTGGGACTTTCTTGAGTCTTTCTGTGGCCTCCTGTGCCTCCTGGGAACTCTTGTGTGTTTCAATGAGGCCTCCTGAGCCTGTTGGAGCTTCCTGTGGCATCCTGAGAAGAATCTGCGCCCACGAGCCTGGCCACCAAAACAGGCAAACCGATCGAGACATCCTCAAAATCTGGCCCACCTGGGGGGTGAAAATGAGCGCCTCGCTCGAGACATCCTCCAAATCTGCTCCAAAAGCGAAGGATGTTGGGCCCAGAAACAAGCAAACCGCCTGAGACATCCCCACAAAATGGCCGCGAACGAGCCCGTGCAAACACCCCTGGCGGCTCCCCTTAGGGGTTGCTGAAACCAGCGCCCCGCCTGAGACATCCTCACAATCTGCTCTCCAAGCGAAGGATGTTTGGCCCAGAAACAAGCAAACCGCCTGAGACATCCCCACAAAATGGCCGCGAACGAGCCCGTGCAACCACCCCTGGCGGCTCCCCTTAGGGGTGCTGATAAACCAGCGCCACCGCCTGAGACTTTCTCTCACAATCTGCACTCCATGCGAAGGGATGTTGGAGCCCAGTAAGATATCTGGCAAACCGCCTTAGGAATGCCCACAACATAGCCCGCGAACGAGCCCGTGCAACCACCCCTGGCGGATCCCCTTAGGGTTGCTGAAACCAGCGCCCCGCTTGAGACATCCTCCAAATCTGATGTGTGTTGAGTAAGTCTGAGTATGAGTAGGTCTGAGTATGAGTATGCCTGAGTATGAGTAAGTCTGTGTATGAGTAAGTCTGTGTACGAGTAAGTCTGGGTATGAGTAGGTCTGTGTATGAGAAAGTCTGTGTATGTGTACGTCTGGGTATGAGTAAGTCTGAGTATGACTAATACTGTGTATGAGTAAGTCTGGGTATGAGTGAGTCTGTGTATGAGTACGGCTGGGTGTGAGTATGTCTGTGTATGAGTAAGTCTGTGTATGAGTATGTCTGAGTGTGAGTAAGTCTGAGTATGAGTAGGTCTGAGTATGAGTAAGTCTGAGTATGAGTAAGTTCGTGAGTCTGAGGGAGGTTGAGGAGGGAAACGGGAGGAGGAAGAGGCACTAGGAGGCGTCCAATAATAACAAGAACAAACCATCTTAGGATATGTGGGAACAAGCGAATTAGTGGGAACATCTCTAATTTCTGCGCGAGGGGAGCGGCCGCGGAGACATCCTTTGAATTTCTGCGAGCGGGGACTCTACAACGCAAAAGAAGCAATTTTCGCTGAGACTCCTTCTGAATTCTGGCCCCCCGTTGCCCCGCTCGTGACGACGCCCGTCGGGGCTTATACACAGCGTTTCGCTCGAGAATCCTCAGACAATTATGGAAAACAAGCGTTTCGCTCGAGACATCCTGCCCAAATTCTAAGAAATCCGGACAAAGCAAGCGAATTAGTCGAGACATCCTCGAAATTCCTGCGCGCGGGACGCGGCCCGCGCGAGACATCCTTGGAATTCCTGTGAGCGGGACACGAAAAGAAGCATTTCGCCTGATACATCCTCTGAATTCTGGCCCCCCACGAAGCCCCTGCTCAAATTTTGCAAAACCAGCGTTTCGCTCGAGCCATCCTCAACAAATTATGAATTGCGCTATGTCAGCGCTCCCAGGGCCACGATCCCTCGTAAGGGCTCCTGGGCCCTCCTGGGTCTTCCTTGGACCTCTTGGGCCTCTCCTGGAGCCTCCTGGGCCCTCCTGGGCGAAGTCAAGGTCCGAAAACACATGGGACTTGCCACATTTCTGAAATTCGGTGCCACCCCTGACGCAGGTCGGCGGGGTCAGGATCCGAAAACACATGGGATTTGCCACATTTCTGGAATTCCGTGCCACCCCTCACGCAGATCGGCGGGGTCAGGGTCCAAAAACACATGGGATTTGCCACATTTCTGGAATTCCGCGCCACCCCTCACGCAGATCGGCGGGGTCAGGGTCCAAAAACACATGGGATTTGATACATTTCTGGTATTCCGTGCCACACCTCATGCAGATCGGCGGGGTCAGGGTCAAAAAACACATGGGATTTCTGCTATTTCCGAACTTATGCAACTTCAAGAATCCAAAACTCCGTTCCCAGCGCCGTTCCGGAGGCCGCGGTACCTCGTTATTTATCGAGCGAACGCGTTTACCTCGTTTTTTTTATCGTTTAAAGTCGATGTCGGAAAATAAGTGGACTTCACCTGTGATATATCGAGGTTTCCTTAAAGGCAGTAAAATTCCAAGAGCACGATCTGCGTGAGGGGTGGCGAAAAATGGCCTTCGTCCTCACAATTGAAATCCGCCGGCCCCCTTCGACCTCGTAATTTATCGCACAAGAATTCCGCCGGCCCCCTTCAAGTAAAAACCGGGGGGAAGACCATCTAAAAGAGAACCCTGGGCTCGAGCCCTTTCCGGGAAAAACACACAGACACAATTAATCGTCGATCCCCAGGAAATATGGGAACATATGGGAAGTGGCGGGGAAGACGAAAACCTAGAAAGTATGAGAAAATATGGGGAGTCCTTTTATTTGTGTGTATTTATTTGTGTGTCCGAGGGCCCCTTCATTTTAGTTGGTAGAAAGCTGGGAGCGATCCCAGATCGCGATCCACGATGGATGTGGATGCGGACGCACATCCGCATGTCTCTCGCCCTCCGCCTCGGTACCAGCCTCCGTGCCCTGAGCAGCTTGTGCGTGTGGCTGTTCTGCATCCTCTCGGGGACTTGGCCCAACGCACCCGCAGGCGCGATGAGACAACCGAGAGACAGCAAGTGCCCCTGTGAGTGCACCGTCGCGGGGGAGACAGAAGGCCCAGTGCAGGGAGGTTCCAGACCACGGAGGCATTGCGATGCCTCCCAAGGCGGCGCCCAAGACGGCGTTCCAGATCGTCGCGCCACTAGTGCACGGTGACAGCCCAGAGCACTCGTGCCCCCGTGTCACGGTGCACCAGCTCGCTGGACTTCACTACCTGGCCAGGACGCCGTTGTCCCGCGACGCGAGCAGCGCAGGCCGACAGCAGCGCGCTTACAGGCTCAGCGAAGGAAATCAGGAGTGCTGCTGGAACTCCACGTGCAACTTGTGTGCAACTTTGGATTGGACGAAGCTGCTGTGGCTGCTCAGTTTGAACCTTTGGCTGGCGAGCCCTTGAACAGCCCAGCTGCTTTTCTTGCGAGCGCCCGGCGCACTTTACCCCGGACTGTTCGTCAGCCCGACAAGTTCGATTCGAATTTGCACAAGAGCAACATGAATAATTATAATGACGATAAGAAATATCGACGCGATTGATCGAGCGGCGACCACCAGTGCAAGTGCGACAGCGACTGCCGACTAATGGGCCGCAGCGCGGACGAGAGCACCGCGTGCCCTATTCATGTGTTGCTCCGTACTGACCTTTTCGCACCCGCGCGAACCAATTGCACCATCCCAGTCGCGCGTGCGTCACCGGCGCGGGTCGCGCGCCTGAGCCCCACGCGTGATCCAGGCAGCTTTGCCTCCAACGCCTCCAACCAGTCACCAGCGTAGGAGTCAGGCCCAACCGTGGTGGCCTCCGAGCGGGCCTCGGACCCAGCGCTGGCGTCCAAGCCGCCCCCAGTGGTCACCTGCTTGACGTCGTCGCCGACGGGCTTCTCGACGCCCTTCTCCTCCGAGCCACCCGCTCCCAGCCATCGCAGCGCCTGCTCGAGCGTCTTCTCGCGAGGCCGGGGTAGCGGAGGAGACTGGCGGCAGTGTCCAGCCCCCTCCACGCTCGCTCGAGGTGCGGGGGCACCTTCCGCCCTCGGCAGCGGAGCTTCTCCGGGCCCTTCGCCAGTGCGCCCTCGCCGAGGGCGGCAACCAGCTCGGCGCCACCGCCGCTCAAGCGCTGAGCACTGGCGCCAAGGTGCGGGTGGAACGCACCCGTCTCCGCCAGGGCTCAAGGGGTCCAAAGACACAAATAAATATACAAATAACGAGATTCCCCATCTTTTCGCATATTTTCTGGGTTTGTGTCTTCCCCCCCACTTCCCATATTTTCTAATATTTTCCCGGGAATCGACGAGTAATTGCGTCTGTGTGGTTTTTCCCCTCCTGGAGGGCTTCCGTGTCGTCCACGGCGGCAGGCGTCGTCGCCGCCACCGAGGCCATCCGGAGCTCTTGCGCGTGAGCTCCGCGGCGCCCGCCACCGTGGGCGCCGTGGCCGAGGCCGCTCCGTGCCGAGCGCTCGGCCGCCGGGCACACGTCTCGCGACCGCCGCGCCAGGCGCCCCGCCGCGGGCGCCACCGAATTCAGGGCCGTGGCCAACTCCACTCGAGCCAAGGGCTACGCAGGAAGGGCGTGGCTGGGCAGGAGGAGGGGAGGAGGAGGGAGGTGGAGTGTGGAGGAGGAGGAGGAGGAGGAGGTGGAGGGCGGAGGAGGAGGTGGAGGAGGAGGGGGAGGAGGAGAAGCAGGAGGGGGAGGAGGAGGAGGAGGAGGAGGAGGAGGAGGAGTTGAGGAGGAGGTGGGACGGCCGGGGCCGGCGGCGGCGGCGGCGGCGGCGGCGGCGGCGGCGGCGGCAGGCAGGAGGTCGCAGGGGGGCCGTCCGGGGCCGCGCCCTGCGCAGGACCACCCGTGACTCGCGCGCCGGGAGGCTGCTCTCGGCGAGGCTTCATGGCAGGTCGGGGGGCTGCAACCTCTCCTGCGGGTTTCGCAGCAAAGAGGGGGGTCGCCACACCAAAGATTTCGTAGCAAAGATTCCGGCGGATTTCGCTGCAACCTTCAGGGAACGCCCATGGACTTCCCCACAGATCCTGGCAAGGCGGATCCTGGGCCCAGGATCGGTAGGCTGGTCAGCTGCCGTCCCCCGAGACGCATCCCCCTCCTGCTTCTCCTCCTCCTCCCTCCGTCTCTCTCTACCTCCCCCCTTGTCTGTTGCGTCCCCGAGAGCATCCCCTCCCTGTCTCCTCTTCCTCCCTCCTCTCCATCTCTCACGTCATCATGTCTCCTCCATCCTTCCTTACAAGCAAGTCTGGCGCGTGGCATGCGCGGCGTGAATTTCGAGCAAGGTGGGGGGATACTGCTCCCCATCTCCCCTTCCTCTTCTGTCTATTCCTACTTATCCTCTTTCTATGGGAATCTTCGTGCAGCACGACCCTGTCGGCAGGGAGTCCCAGATTTTCGCTTAATGTCCTGTTTTGAGACTGCAGACTTGCTGTTTCCTTAACTACGCGAGGGAAGGGGCTGTACTTTCAAAACCGTGGCTTTTTGCTCCAGAATCTCCGCGCTACCAACTCGTCTTGAGCATTCTCCCCCCCTTTTTTTTTTTTTTTTTTTTCCCGGGGTTGTGGGGCTAGGCATCGCGAGGGTGGTCTGCTCTCGCCCTCCTCTTCCCTGCGCGTCCTCCGCCGTGCCCGCGGAGGCCTCAGGGGGTGCCCCGGAGGCCGCCGGAGATGCGTGGAGACCCGGGGAGAGCCCCGCGAACTTGCAGGAACGTCCAAGAACGTGGCTCCCCAAGCCTAGATCTTCGAGAGAGCGTCTTCTCTGAACGTGTGCGCTGGGAGGAAGTCACGGGGGGGGGGCTGCGAACCCCTCCCCGAAAGTCCAGACGACGAGGACGAGAACGAGACGAAGATGAGGACGAGGATGAGAACGAGGACGAGGACGAGAACGAGGACAAGGACGATTACCAGAACGACGACGACGACGACGACGACGAGTACGACGACGTCGACGACGACGACGAAGCCGACAACGACGACGACGAGGGCGAGGACGAGGGCGATGACGACGAGGGCGACGACGACCAGGACGAGGACGAGGACGAGGACGAGGACGGCGACGACGACCAGGACGTGGACGAGGACAAAGACGAGGACGAGGACGACGACGACGAAGACGACGAGGATGAGGACGACAACCACGACGAGGGGGACGATTTGGGCGACCATGACGACGAGGGCGACGACGATGACAACGAGGGCGACGACGACGACGACGAGGACGAGGACGACGACATCGACAACATCGATGACGACGACGACGACGACGACGACGACGACGACGACGACGACGACGACGACGACGACGACGACGACGACGACGACGACGACGTGTTCGGCCCGCCCGACCGACTTGCCCAGGACGACATGTACCCCCTATCCTGAACCCCCCCTTACCGTTCTCCCCTCCCCCCCCGCGTCGCTGGCAAACGACGAGGACGAGGACGAGAAAGAGGACGAGAACGAGTGCGAGCACGAGGACGAGGGCGAGAACGAGGACGCTCGCCCGACTGACTAGCCCAAGACGACGACGCCCGTCGCCACGAACGACGACGACGCCTTCTCGACGTCGTCGTTGTCGTCGTCGGTGTCCTTTGCCGACGGCGGGTTCTCGCCAGGGAGGGGGGGGGAGAGGAGGGGGGAGTTTTTTCATTCGGTGGGGGGTGGGAGGTCCTGGTTCCAGAGGGTGGGCGGGTTGGACTTTGTACCAGTGACGCGTGCACAGAAGTCGCTCTCTGAGGTCTTCGACCCCTCCCTCCCTCTCCTCCGTCAGAACTTTTTGTGTGTCTCGCAGTTCCGCTGCACGTTCGTGTTTTCCATCGTACCGGATCCAGAAGGCCATGGCCTCCCCCATCTGGTCCGGACGATTGTCCCCAGAGGTGGTTCGATCGTTCGTTCCTCACCCCTCGCTCCCCGACGAGGCGTTCCAGACACCCCCCCAAACGGCCAGACGTCGGGGGACCGCCCTGGAGCTCCTGTCCAGACCGCTTTGTTTATTCAACATGATGGACCCACGAACCCGGAAAGGGATATAGACATGTGGAGCTTGGACACGTTTTCATGATACCCAACTGGGCAACACCTCACGAAACATCCCACGAGACACCTCACGAAACAGCCCACGAGACACCTCACGAAACATTCCACGAGACACCTCACGAAACATTTCACGAGACACCCCGCGAAACATTCCACGAGACACCCCACGAAACATTTCACGACGACAGGCAACCACTCAACCAAGGCGGTGTGGTCGTGCTGGGGAGTGGTCGTGCTGGGGTGTGGTCGTGCTGGGGGGTGGTCGTGCTGGGGGGTGGGCGTGCTGGGGGGGTGGTCGTGCTGGGGGGTGGTCGTGCTGGGGCGTGGTCGTGCTGGGGCGTGGTCGTGCTGGGGCGTGGTCGTGCTGGGGCGTGGTCGTGCTGGGGCGTGGTCGTGCTGGGGTGGGGTCGTGCTGTGGTAAGGTCGTGCTGGGGTGTGGTCGTGCTGGGGTGTGGTCTTGCTGGGGTGGGGTCGTGCTGGGGTGTGGTCATGCTGGGGTGGGGTCGTGCTGGGGTGTGGTCGTGCTGGGGTGTGGTCGTGCTAGGGTGGGGTCGTGCTGGGGTGGGGTCGTGCTGGGGTGTGGTCGTGATGGGGTGTGGTCGTGCTGGGGTGTGGTCGTGCTGGGGCGTGGTCGTGCTGGGGTGGGGTCGTGCTGGGGTGGGGGCGTGCTGGGGTGTGGTCGTGCTGGGGTGGTCCGCGCCCTGTGATTTATCGATCGGGTCGTGCTGGGGTGTGGTCGTGCTGGGATGTCGGTCGTGCTGGGGGGTGGTGTTGTGGTGGTAGTGCTGGGGTGTGGTCGTGCTGGGGAGTGGTCGTGCTGGGGTGTGGTCGTGCTGGGGGGTGGTCGTGCTGGGGGGTGGTCGTGGGGGGGGGTGGTCGTGCTGGGGGGTGGTCGTGCTGGGGCGTGGTCGTGCTGGGGCGTGGTCGTGCTGGGGCGTGGTCGTGCTGGAGTGTGGTCGTGCTGTGGTGAGGTCGTGCTGGGGTGTGGTCGTGCTGGGGTGTGGTCTTGCTGGGGTAGGGTCGTGCTGGGGTCTGGTCGTGCTGGGGTGTGGTCGTGCTGGGGTATGGTCGTGCTGGGGTGGTGTCGTGCTGGGGTGGGGTCGTGCTGGGGTGTGGTCGTGCTGGGGTGTGGTCGTGCTGGGGTATGGTCGTGCTAGGGTGGGGTCGTGCATTTCGCTCGAGACATCCTGCCAAAATTCCAGGAAATCGTACAAAAACAAACGAATTAGTCGAGACATCATCGAAATTCCTTCGCGCGGGGCGCTTTTCCGCGTCGCGGTCGGCTCTGCAAAACAAGCGTTTCGCTCGAGACATCCTCGGCAAACTCTGCGGAGCAAGCGTTTCGCTCGAGACATCCTCAACTCTGCAAAACCAGCGTTTCGCTCGAGACATCCTCAAGAAATTCTGAAAAACAAGCGTTTCGCTCGAGACATCCTCAAATTTTAATTCGCCGGCCTCCTTCGACCTCGTTATTTATCAGGGAAAAAATTCGCCGGCCTCCCTCAAGTTGGCACCGGGGGACAGGTTTACCTACTAAAAGAGAACCCTGGGCCCCCGCCCTTTCCGGGAAAAAGGCTTGCAATAGGAATCGTATAGGGCGGGGGCGGGGGGCAGAACGAGAAAGGAAAACCTGTATTCAAGCCCGCCCCTTATGCAGTATTTGAATCATCGCTAGTAGTTGCCGCTGCGCCTAGTAGTAGTAAGACTATGTGTTTTGCTTCTTCGGGGGGTGCTTCATATAGCTTCGACTGCGGCGACCGCATTGCCAGACTAACGGTTGCGACGTCTGCCAACATTCTTTGCTTCAGATATCATTGCTTCTACAGTGTCTTTTTTATCAACCATTCCGAGTGTCACTCCCATTCGTACGACTATCCTTCTCATTGTTAGTATCAACGCCACTACGACTTTGCTGCTCTTGTTGCTGCGTACCATTCAGTTTCTACCGGGTAGTACTACTACTGCGAAGAACGGCCACCATTACTACAAGTAAGAACTACTAGACATTATTCGTCCTGTTTCAATTTGTATCGTAGAGCGACCACGGCCACGCGTGCTGCCTTTCAGGCTGCTAGGGCCTCATGACCGCAAGGGCGCTAGTCGCACAAAGTATTACTGTACTTTTAAGTAGTAGTGGTCGTACTACTACAGTGTGCCTCCGAAAGCTTGGTTCTATTCTAGATTCGTACTACAGTACGACTACCATCACTATTGCTACTGCTACTACTACTACTACTACTACTACTAGTATTACTATTACTACTACTACTACTACTACTACTACTACTACTACTACTACTACTACTAGTACTACTACTACTACTACTACTACTACGACTACGATTACTACTACTACTAATTACTACTACTACTACTACTAACTACTACTACGATTACTATACTACTGCTACTACTACTACTTAGCTACTACTTCTACTACTACTTTACCACTGCTAATAGTACTATACTACTTACTACCACTACTACTATTACTACACTTCTACCACTACTACTACTACTACCACCCATACTACTACTACTACTACTATTGTACTATTACTTTGCTAGTACACTACTACTACTTATAAAAAACTACTACGACTACGTCTTAACGACTACGTTTCCTATACTTATACTTATTACTACTACTACGATATACTACTACTACTACTACCCTGCTAATACTTACTACTACTACTATTATTACTTCCTTTACTACTACTACTGACACTACTACTACTCTTCTACCCCTCCACCACTACTATACTACTATTGACGACTACTACTACGACTACTATACGACTACTACTTCTACTACTATTACTACTACTTCTTACTATTACTACTACTATTATTACTACTTTACTACTACTACGACTACTGCGATACTACCCCACCACCACCACCACTACTACCACTTACTAACTACTACTACTAATACTTACTACTACTTACTACTACTACTTACTACTACTACGACTGCGACTACTACTACTACTACTTCTACTACTACTACGACGGCTACTACTTTTACTACTACTACTACTACTACGACGACTACTACTACTACTACTACGACTACTACTACTACTACTACTACTACTACCTCTACTACTACTACTACTACTACTACTACTATCAC
>CAUYUJ010014741.1:150998-165998 GCA_963575745.1 Prorocentrum cordatum | reverse complement strand
CCTCCTTCGACCTCGTTATTTATCAGGGAAAAAATTCGCCGGCCTCCTTCAAGTTGGCACCGGGGGACAGGTTTACCCACTAAAAGAGAACCCTGGGCCCAGGCCCTTTCCGGGAAAAAATGCGCGCGGCGCTGAAGCGAGGCCCATAGTTTGACAGCGACCCGCCCTCAATTCGTGAAGCCCTTACATAATGTTCACAGCGAGAGTGCGCGGCGTTGAGGCGAGGCCCACATTTTGAAAACGAGCCGCCTTCCATCCGCGAAGCTCCTGCAGTTATTGGTACGACTAGGCGCGGCGCTCGGCGAGGCCCACATGTTGAAAGCGACCCGGCCTCAATCCGTCAAGCCCGTGCAACGTTTTCAAACGAAGCGGGCGCCAAATGTTGAAGGCGCGCCGCCCTCAATTCGTGAAGCTCGTGCAAATTGTTATAGCGAGTATTCGCGGCGCCACGGCGAGAGCTACATTATGAAACTGAACCGCCTTCGATCCGTGAAACCCGCGCACAGTTCTGATTACCAATGTGCGCGGCGCTAAGCCGAGGGCTATATTACGAAAGCGAGCCGCCCCCATTCCGTGAAACGCGTGCAATTTTCACAGCGAGTATGCGCGGCGCGAAGGCGAGAGTTAGAGAGTTTAAAGCGCCGCCGTTGCTCTTGTGAAACTCGTGCGCGTATAAGAAACAACAGCAACAAACACGAATGCGCGCGGCGCTAAGGCGAGAGCTATATTTGGAAACCGAGCCGCCCTCAATCGGTGAAGCTCGTGAATTTGTTATAGCGAGTGTGCGCGGCGCGACGGCGAGAGCCAAGTTTTTTTTTTAAGACGAGCCGCCTTCAGTCCATGCAGTTCGTGAACACCTTTGGAAAACGAATGCGCGCGGAGCCAAGGCGAGAGCTATAGTTTGAAACCGTGCCGTCCTTAGCCCGTGATCTTCGTGCAATTGTTTTGTAGCGAATTCGTGCGGGGCCAATCTGAAAACTAGATGTTGAAAACAAGCATGTTTATTGGTTGTTTGGCGCGGTGCTAAAGTTATCGTTTGGCTACAAGCGCCCCCTGGGATTTTCTTCTGTGCGGTGGATAACGTGGGGTGTTCTTAAATATTGTTTGAGGCTCACTCCACTCTCTCCCCTCCTCCTCCTCTCTCTCTCTCTCTCCCCTCTCTCTCTCCACCCTTCCATTTCATCCTCCTCCCCCCTCTCTTTCCAGCTCCTCGGTTTCTGCCTTGCCCCATCGGCGCGGCTGGTTTACCGAGAGATAGCGTGTTCCTTCATTCAGCCGTATCCCGAGCTCCTCTGCGCCCAGCCGCCCTGGCCCTTCAAGTGGGCCGTCCAGGCGTGGATGAGTTGCGTGTTTCGTTTTACTGATCGGTTCGAGCTTACTTCCGCCGTTGGAGACGGCACAGGTGTGATCATGTTCCTGGGGGTGGTCAGGCTGGAGCTTGTGGAGCAGACTTTCCACACCAGGAACGTCCAGCCGGCCACAATCGAACAGGTCGTTTATGATGTTCGAGAGTCCAGAGTCTAGATGACAGTCAGCATGAGACCACAGATTTGAACTGCCATGCTCGCGACAGGCAACGCCGAACGTGATGGCCCCGTCGCAGGAGCGATCGAGTCCGACGCAGTGAACGCGTACACCCGCTCGACAGGCAGGACGGGATCGAATCCGAGAGTTCGGAGTTCGGAGCTGTCATGTGGGGCGCGTTGGGGGGCTCGATCACTGGGGCGGGTTCTCCGCGTCGCCGTCGACGGGCTGCCCGCGTTTCTGTCGCGGGGTTGCCAGCCGCGCGTTGGACGATCGACAGAAGAAAAGGATCCTTTTGAGACAGGCTCGCCAAGTTCGGCTGGCAGCTAGCGTGCGTTCGGCAGATGTCAAGTACGCTGAGCAGCCAGACGGGGATCGCGCACTGGATTTGAGGCTGCCGCGGGGAATTCGCGAACTCGATCGCGCCGCACTGAACTTCACGCGGGATCACGGTGCAGAGGGCGAACGTCTTCTGCAAACATTGGCCAGTCTCGCCGAGAGCCAGTCTTTCTTGTATGTGTACTAAGATTTCACAAATGTTGCGCTGGTCTTCTGTTGTTTCTGTTTTTCTGATCTGTTTGCGGTCACGGCTGTGCCGCCGCTTCCGTGGAATACCGCGGAGTTATGATAATTGTTGTTTGCCCTGCGCAGCGGAACGATATAATCGCGAACAGCGGTGCCCCTGCAGATCAGCGCGGGGTTGTTTCGCGCCCGTTGCCGAGCAAGGGAGACCATCTCCGAGATCCAGAATATAAAGCTTCGAACGGTGAGAGTAACGAAAATGGACGCTCGGCGCCTTCGCGCTCGTACGACGGCTGAACACGTATACGGGCGCCTCGGGGGCCAAGGAGGTCAGCGCATCAGCGGCAGTTGCTGGATTTGTGGACGAGCCCGACATTAGGTGCCATGTGACGTGTGAGTCCTATGTCTACTTTCGGGTCATGTTACTTGTCGGCCACGTGAACGTCTATACGGAAAAGTGCTCCAGGGATTGCGCAATGTCCTCCATTTTACGCTTCGCCCTGGCTCGGCCCCGTGACATGAACCCCAGGGCACCCAACATGGCCAGCACCCGTTGCAACGATTTCCAGAACAGCCACATTTGGCATATCGTGTGCACGCTTGGGTCTGGCACGCTCTCCGTGGGACCACCAGCAAGCCTAGCCGATCCTCCCACCTCTGATCTAAGCCCGCGGCTGGATCCCTCTGACAGAGCACGAGCCGACCCTCAGACGGCTCAGACCCTCGAGAAGGATGACTTCCGTGACTTGGCTACAGCGAACAAGCACCATTTCGACTGTCGAAATTTCGAAGATCCTGAGCTTTCGCGACCCTAGAACGCAGGCTCCCATGGCCCGTTTTGGGTAGCCTTACTTCAAAGGCGAAGAAGCGCGCGGCGTGCCCTGACCCTCGACCACGCGGACAGGGATTGGCAGTGGCTTGACGGGAACATGATGGACCCACGAACCCGGAAAGGGATATAGACATGTGCAGCATGGTCACGTTTTCACGATATCCAACTGGGCGACACCTCACGAAACATCCCACGAGACACCCCGCGAAACATCCTAGGAGACACCTCACGAAACAACCCACGAGACCCTCCGAAACATTCCAACGAGACACCCCGTTGAAACATTCACACGAGAAATCAGCACACCCCACGAACAGGCAAACCACTCAACCAGCACCCCCGAAACATTCCACGGGGGTGCGACTGGGTGGTGGTCGTGCTGGGGTGTGTGTTCGTGCTGAGTATGGTCGTGGTTGGGGTGTGGTTCGTGCTGTGGGTGTGGTCGTGCTGGGTGTGGTCGTGCTGGGGTGTGGTCGTGCTTGGGTGGTGGTCGTGCTGGGGGGTGGTCGTGCTGGGGCGTGGTCGTGCTGGGGCGTGGTCGTGCTGGGGCGTGGTCGTGCTGGGGTGGGGTCGTGCTGTGGTGAGGTCGTGCTGGGGTGTGGTCGTGCTGGGGTGTGGTCTTGCTGGGGTGGGGTCGTGCTGGGGTGTGGTCGTGCTGGGGTGTGGTCGTGCTGGGGTGTGGTCGTGCTGTGGTGGGGTCGTGCTGGGGTGGGGTCGTGCTGGGGTGTGGTCGTGCTGGGGTGTGGTCGTGCTGGGGTGTGGTCGTGCTAGGGTGGGGTAGTGCTGGGGTGGGGTCGTGCTGGGGTGTGGTCGTGCTGGGGTGTGGTCGTGCTGGGGTTTGGTCGTGCTAGGGTGGTGTCGTGCTGGGTGGGGTCCCGTGCTGGGGTGGGGTCGTGCTGGGGTGTGGTCGTGCTGGGTGGTCCGCACCCTGTGGAGTTATCGGGGATCGGGTCGTGCTGGGGTGTGTCGTGGCTGGGGTGTGGTCGTGCTGGGGAGTGGTCGTGCTGGGGTGTGGTCGTGCTGGGGGGTGGTCGTGCTGGGGCGTGGTCGTGCTGGGGGGGGGGTCGTGCTGGGGGGTGGTCGTGCTGGGGCGTGGTCGTGCTGGGGCGTGGTCGTGCTGGGGCGTGGTCGTGCTGGGGCGTGGTCGTGGTGTGGTGAGGTCGTGCTGGGGTGTGGTCGTGCTGGGGTGTGGTCTTGCTGGGGTAGGGTCGTGCTGGGGTCGGGTCGTGCTGGGGTGTGGTCGTGCTGGGGTATGGTCGTGCTGGGGTGGGGTCGTGCTGGGGTGGGGTCGTGCTGGGGTCTGGTCGTGCTGTGGGGTGGTCGTGCTGGGGTATGGTCGTGCTACGGTGCTGGGTGGGGGTCGTGCATTTCGCTCGAGACATTCCTGCCAACATTCCGGAAATCCGTGCATAAACAAAGGAAATTTTTGTAGTCGAGACATCATCGAAATTCCTTCGCTGCGGGGGCGCTTTTTTTTCCCGCGTCGCCGGTCGGCTCTGCAAAACAAGCGTTTCGCTCGAGACATCCTCGGCAAACTCTGCGGAGCAAGCGTTTCGCTCGAGACATCCTCAACACACTAAAAAGTGTCCCGCACCCTGTGATTTATCGATCGGGATTTCAAAAACAAGCGTTTCGCTCGAGACATCCTCAAATTTTAATTCGCCGGCCTCAAAAACAAGCGTTTCGCTCGAGACATCCTCAAATTTTAATTCTCGGGCTCGTTATTTATCAGGGAAAAATTCGCCGGCCTCCTTCGACCTCGTTATTTATCAGGGAAAAAATTCGCCGGCCTCCTTCAAGCAGGCACCGGGGGACTAGGTTTACCTACTAAAAGAGAACCCTGGGCCGGAGCCCTTTCCGGGAAAAAGGCTCGGGCGCAGCCGCTGGCGTCTTGGGGCCACAAATTGTCCAAACTGCTGCGAGAGACCTTCGCGGGACCGCGGCCTTTTTTTTGGCTTGGCGGGCTAGTTCCGCGCCGGCCAATTGCGCTGCAGGTATCGTCGCCGCCTGGACACATTGACCGTCGGGGACTACACGCGCGGGAGGCAGAAGCGCGATCGCCGCCTGGCCATAACGCGTGCCATGCCCCCCCAGTCCACAACGCGCCGCCCCCGCCGCCCCGCGCGTCCCCGACGCTGCCGCGGAACGTCTGGCACCGCAGTCTGTCGCGGTTGGGGGCGGAGGCGTTGCGGCATGCCCCCCGCCCATGTAACGCCCGTTGATGGGCTTGGTTTCCACCACCACTACCATAGGTTTGAGGGAGAGGTCCTCCTCCTCCTCTTCCTTCTCTTCCTTCTCCTTCTCCGACATATGGTAGTGGTGGTGGAAATCAGTCCCATCACCCGTTGCCGCCGCGAATAACAGATATCATGAATGTGGCTTACGGCGCTGACCTGCACGCCGCAGGGCGCGCCGCTCCACGGCCGCCCGGGCGCAAGCGCCGCCCGCGACACGTTGAATCGCTGCTTGTCCGTGGCAGCCAGCGGTTGCAGACATGGAGCTTGTCGCACCGAGTTGATGCGTGGCCACCGCTTGGCCACGCCGTCACCCGTCTCTCTCGAAGAGATGCCGTCGCGGCGGCCCACGGGGGGGTCGCCCCCCTCGTCGCAGCCCGCCATAACACTGTTCTCTGCACGCTCGCAAGCTGCTTGTTTTTTGTGCGATCCTTGTATCGACCCGCGGCGACCCCGCCGCCAGCGTTCAACGTCGAACGCCGCCGGTGACCCAGACTCGATCGATGCTGAACGATCTGACGTTTCGGAAACGGCCGATCGTTCAAGGTTGAACGTTCTCCGCGGTGTCAGGAACGATCCTCGAAGTCGGCACGACACGAACCCGAGGCACAGGCCTCGGGAAAAAGTAGCGAACACTCGTGCCACATTCATGACTCAACGCCTCCCACTCCCCACAAGGTCCGGAGTTGGCGGTGGCTTCCGAGGAGTCACACTTCGCCTGCAGTCTCTCCTCCGCGCGCGCCAGCTCTGAATTCGGAGGACAGGGGGAGTGTCCATTCACTGTTCCCCTTTGCCGCACGTCCCCCCTCTGCCAACATTCAGGAGGGGAACATGATGGACCCACGAACCCGGAAAGGGATATAGACATGTGGAGCATGGGCACGTTTTCACGATACCCAACGGGGCAACACCTCACGAAACATCCCACGAGACACCTCACGAAACATCCCACGCGAGACACCTCACGAAACATTCCACGAGACACCCCGCGAAACATTCCACGAGACACCCCACGAAACATTCCACGACGACAGGCAACCACTCAACCCAGGCGGTGTGGTCGTGCTGGGGAGTGGTCGTGCTGGGGTGTGGTCGTGCTGGGGGGTGGTCGTGCTGGGGTGTGGTCGTGCTGGGGGGGTGGTCGTGCTGGGGGGTGTTGTGCTGGTCGTGGTTCGTGCTGGGGCGTTGTCGTCTGGGGCGTGGTCGGTGGGCTGGGGTTGGTCGTGCTGTGGTGAGGGTCGTGCGGGGGGGTGGTCGTGCCTGGGGTGTGGGTCTTGCTAGGGTGGCGTCGTGCCTTGGGTGGGTTCGCGCTGGGTGTGGTCGTGCTGGGGGTGTGGTCAGTGCTGGGGTGTGTCGCTGTGCTGGGGTGGTCGTGCTGGGGTGTGGTCGTGCTGGTGGGTGGTCGTGCTGGGGTGTGGTCGTGCTGGGGCGTGGTCGTGCTGGGGCGTGGTCGTGCTGGGGTGTGGTCGTGCTGTGGTGAGGTCGTGCTGGGGCGTGGTCGTGCTGGGGCGTGGTCGTGCTGGGGCGTGGTCGTGCTGTGGTGCGGTCGTGCTGGGGTGTGGTCGTGCTGGGGTGTGGTCTTGCTGGGGTAGGGTCGTGCTGGGGTCGGGTCGTGCTGGGGTGTGGTCGTGCTGGGGTATGGTCGTGCTGGGGTATGGTCGTGCTGGGGTTGGGTCGTGCTGGGGTGGGGTCGTGCTGGGGTCTGGTCGTGCTGGGGTGTGGTCGTGCTGGGGTATGGTCGTGCTAGGGTAGGGTCGTGCATTTCGCTCGAGACATCCTGCCAAAATTCCAGGAAATCGTACAAAAACAAACGAATTAGTCGAGACATCATCGAAATTCCTTCGCGCGGGGCGCTTTTCCGCGTCGCGGTCGGCTCTGCAAAACAAGCGTTTCGCTCGAGACATCCTCGGCAAACTCTGCGGATCAAGCGTTTCGCTCGAGACATCCTCAACACACGAAAAAGTGGCCCGCACCCTGTGATTTATCGATCGGGATTTCAAAAACAAGCGTTTCGCTCGAGACATCCTCAAATTTTAATTCGCCGGCCTCCTTCGACCTCGTTATTTATCAAGGAAAAAATTCGCCGGCCTCCTTCAAGTTGGCACCGGGGGACAGGTTTACCCACTAAAGAGAACCCTGGCCTGAGCCCTTTCCGGAAAACATGCCCCCGAACCCGGAAAGGGATATAGACAATGTGGAGCATGGGCACGTTTTCACGATTACCCAACGGGGCAACACCTCACGAAACATCCCGGACCTCACTAAACATGATCCCACGAGACACCGTCACGAAACATTCCCGCGAGACACCTCACGAAACATTCCACGAGACACCCCGCGAAACATTCCACGAGACACCCCACGAAACATTCCACGACGACAGGCAACCACTCAACCAATGCGGTGTGGTCGTGCTGGGGAGTGGTCGTGCTGGGGAGTGGTCGTGCTGGGGGGTGGTCGTGCTGGGGCGTGGTCGTGCTGGGGGGGTGGTCGTGCTGGGGGGTGGTTGTGCTGGGGCGTGGTCGTGCTGGGGCGTGGTCGTGCTGGGGCGTGGTCGTGCTGGGGTGTGGTCGTGCTGTGGTGATGTCGTGCTGGGGTGTGGTCGTGCTGGGGTGTGTCTGGCCTAGGGTGGGGGTCGTGTTGGGGTGGGGTCGTGCTGGTGTGTGGTCGTGCTGGGGTGTGGTCGTGCTGGGGTGTGGTCGTGCTGGGGTGTGGTCGTGCTGGGGTGTGGTCGTGCTGGGGAGTGGTCGTGCTGGGGTGTGGTCGTGCTGGGGGGTGGTCGTGCTGGGGGGTGGTCGTGCTGGTGGGGTGGTCGTGCTGGGGGGTGGTCGTGCTGGGGCGTGGTCGTGCTGGGGCGTGGTCGTGCTGGGGCGTGGTCGTGCTGGGGTGGGGTCGTGCTGGGGTGTGGTCGTGCGGGGGTGTGGTCGTGCTGGGGTGTGGTCGTGCTGGGGTAGGGTCGTGCTGGGGTCGGGTCGTGCTGGGGTGTGGTCGTGCTGGGGTATGGTCGTGCTGGGGTGGGGTCGTGCTGGGGTGGGGTCGTGATGGGGTCTGGTCGTGCTTGGGTGTGGTCGTGCTGGGGTATGGTCGTGCTAGGGTGGGGTCGTGCATTTCGCTTCGAGACATCCTGCCAAATTCCAGGAAATCGGGAGAAAAACATGATGGGACCCACGAAGCCCGGAAGGTGCTTGATAGCATGTGGCAGCATGGTCACGTTTTTCACGATACCCCCAAACTGGGGTCGACACCTCACGTGGGGAGGGTACGAAACATGCCGCACGAGACACCCCCGCGAAACATCCCAGGAGACACCTCAACGAACAACCCACGAGACACTCACGAACTTCCACGAGACACCCCGCGAAACATTCCACGAGACACCCCACGAAACATTCCACGACGACAGGCAACCACTCAACCAAGGCGGTGTGGTCGTGCTGGGGAGTGGTCGTGCTGGGGTGTGGTCGTGCTGGGGGGTGGTCGTGCTGGGGTGTGGTCGTGCGGAGTTTATGGTCGTGTTGGGGGTGGTCGTGCTCGGGGTTTGGTCGTGCTGGGGGGTGGTCGTGGGGGGGGGTGTCGTGCTAGGGGGGTCGTGCCTGGGGGTGGTCGTGCTGGGGCGTGGTCGTGCTGGGGCGTGGTCTGCTGGGGCGTGGTCGTGCTGGGAATGTGGTCGTGCTGTGGTGAGGTCGTGCTGGGGTGTGGTCGTGCTGGGGTGTGGTCTCGTGCTGGGGTGGGGTCGTGCTGGGGTGTGGTCGTGCTGGGGTGTGGTCGTGCTGGGGGGTGGTCGTGCTGGGTGTGGTCGTGCTGGGGTGGGGTCGTGCTGGGGTGTGGTCGTGCTGGGGTGTGGTCGTGCTGGGGTGGTCGTGCTAGGGTGGGGTCGTGCTGGGGTGTGGTCGTGCTGGGGTGTGGTCGTGCTGGGGTGTGGTCGTGCTGGGGTGTGGTCGTGCTGGGGTGTGGTCGTGCTGGGGTGGGGTCGTGCTGGTGTGGTCGTGCTGAGGTTGGGTGCTGTGGTCGTGCTGGGGCGTGGTCGTGCGGTGGGGTCGTGCATTTCGCTCGAGACATCCTGCCAAAATTCCAGGAAATCGTACAAAAACAAACGAATTAGTCGAGACATCATCGAAATTCCTTCGCGCGGGGCGCTTTTCCGCGTCGCGGTCGGCTCTGCAAAACCAGCGTTTCGCTCGAGACATCCTCAGCAAATTCTGAAAACAAGCGTTTCGCTCGAGACATCCCCAACTCTGCAAAACCAGCGTTTCGCTCGAGACATCCTCAAGAAATTCTGAAAAACAAGCGTTTCGCTCGAGACATCCTCAAATTTTAATTCGCCGGCCTCAAAAACAAGCGTTTCGCTCGAGACATCCTCAAATTTTTAATTCTCGGGCTCGTTATTTATCAGGGAAAAATTCGCCGGCCTCCTTCGACCTCGTTATTTATCAGGGAAAAAATTCGCCGGCCTCCTTCAAGCAGGCACCGGGGGACTAGGTTTACCTACTAAAAGAGAACCCTGGGCCGGAGCCCTTTCCGGGAAAAAACACACAGACACAATTAATCGTCGATCCCCCGGAAAATATGGGAAAATATGGGAAGTGGTGGGGAAGACAAAAACCCAGAAAATATGGGAAAATATGGGGAATCCTTTTATTTGTGTGTATTTATTTGTGTGTCCCAGTTTCCCTTTAAACATCGAGCTGCTCGGCGTCCGCCTGCCATGCTCTGCGCGGCTTCGCCCTCGGGGCCGGGCCGCCGGGGCACGCGGGACGGGCGGGCAGCGCAGGACGGGCGGGCAGGTCGTCTGGGCTCCCAGGATGCGGCAGGCTCGTGCCGAGTCGACTCGGCGACGACCCAAGGGCGCCCTCGAGGGCGCGAAGTTATTCGCGCTTCGCAGTTCGCGAGTCGGCTCCGTTCCTCCTCATCCTCCTCTTCTCCCCTGGGAGGCGGCGCGAGAGCGCGAAGTTATTCGCACTTCGCGCTTCGCGCAGCGCGAAGCGCGAAGTTGGGAGCCCTTGACGACCGCGCCGCCGGCGCTCAAGGCTGAACTCGGACGGGGCGGGGACGAGGAGGAATCCGTTCCAGAGCGGTCCAGGGCGCTCGGCAGAGCGTTCTCCGGAATGCCCTGAGACGGCCGCGGCGCCCGAGGCATCATCTTTCGGAGCCGCCGGATCACCCGATTTTATCTTCGTCCTGGCTTCGTCGTCAGCGTCTGAACGCCACCAGTGGCCATTCGGCCTACACTGAACGATCTGCGTTTGTGGAGAGCCACGATCGTTCAAGGGTTAACGAACCACGCGGGGTCAGACGCCAACACCGAGGTCGTCACGGCACGAACCTGCTCTGCCCCAGCCTGCCTGGCGGGGGACAACGTCTGAGGACGAACGCAGCGGGCGAAGCTGAAACGCAGGGGGCTGAGTTGCAGCAGCAGCACCAGCGGGGGGGCAGGGAGGCGTCGGGTACACCCCAGGCGATGCTCAAGAAAACTTACGTTTTCGGCCAGAGTCTCGATGATTCTTAATGTTTCAATGTAAATCCTAAGATTTCAATAGAAATGCTGGGTGTGTACTCAGATTCTGAGACCATGAATTTCTTAACCCATGGTTTCTTAAGCATTTCGCAGGGTGTAGATCGGGGCAGGAGGGAGGCGGGGGAGCAGGAGTCACCGAGCGCGCTCCACTGCTTGCAAGGTGCCTGCTCGCAAGCGTCATAAACGAGCGTTGTTCGATGCAGTGGAGCCTGCGCGCCTCGACGCAAGGGATCCAGGCCATTTGCGAGTACACCTTAGGCGATGCTTAAGAAAACTCAAGTTTTCGGCCAGAGTCTCGATCATTCTTGATGTTTCAATGTAAATCCTAAGTTTTTAATGGAAATGTTGGGTTTTAATTCAAGTTCTGAGACTATGAGTTTCTTAACCCATGATTTCTTAAGCATTTCGCAGGGTGTAGCCGCTTTGCGAGTGGGGGAACGCGCTTGGTCAAGGACGGGGAGCAGACGTTGGCACAGCCCTAAAACTCGGAGCTCCGCGCGGGTGCCTTGGACCAGCGCCGTGGATCCCCCCTCCCTGGCGCGCGGGGCTCGCCAGGGGCGGCGGCGCCTCTGGCGCCGCGGGGGGGGGGGCCCGGCGCCGATCCGAGGAATCCTTGCGCGGACCTCCGAGTCTTCCGGTTCCTTTGCCTTTGGTCGGTGTCGTGGGGGAGGCATCCTTCGGCTCGCCAGCCCTGCCTTCGTTGAGACTCGTCACCCAGTCGAGGGGACGCCGGAAACCCAGAAATTGTGCGAACATACGGAGGATCCTGTTATTCGTGTTTGTTTATTCGTGTGTCCCAGGGCCCTTTCATGTGGACAGTCTCGTCGGCGGGCGGGCTGTCGGCCGCGGCCGCAGCGCTGCGTGCCGCGGGTGGAGGGCTTGCCACCCGCCGGCAGGCGACGGGTGACAGGGCGCACGCGGCGGGCCCCTCCACGGGAGCGTGCGGCGGGGAAGCGTGGCATCGAGCAGTGGCGAAGCGTCCTGGCCTGCCTGGGGCCGAAGAAGGAGAAGCCACATAAGCATAAACGTTGATGTGGTTTCCACACAGACGTAAAACCTATACCATCAACATTTTCACATAACAGACACCACATAAACATACGCATCGCTGCGACCGCGGCGACAAGGTCGGGCGGCGTCCAGGAACGGTGCACACGGGCAACGGCTTGAATTCGCGCACAGGAGAACGGAGGGGCGAAAAGAGACAAGACAAGCAAGGCCTGCCTGTAGGCGAAGGAGGAGAAACCACAGAAACATAAACTTTTGGCGCTCCGCACGGATTTCTTGGATCCGCGCCTGGGCCCCCTGGCGGCGCCAGAGGCGCCGCCCTTGGCGCGCTCCGCGCGCCAGGGAGGGTGCTCCAGCGCGGATCCAAGGAATCCGCACGGAGTGCCAAAGCTTATGTTTATGTTTTTGTTTCTTCTTCTAGTCCTGGCTTGCCTGTAGGCCCACCAAATAATATTATAAGAACTGTTGGTGGTCTGCACGAGAGGCTCTTAGAACATCTCTGGATGAGACCGTCGTGTTTTAACACGTCGGGCTTCTGTTCTGAGAACTGTGTTGTTGTTGTTGTTCGAACAAGTTGGGGTTCTAGTAACATCTCGTGGTAGGCTTCCAGGAATGCCAGGACGGTCGGCTCCTGCTCAATGGAAGGCATCGGGGATGGGTGGCTCGGGCGCGCAGGAGCGTCCGGACAATGTCGGCTTCAGCTCGAGGAAGGAAGAGCGGCGCAAGCATAGGCTTTCGACGCTCCGCGCGGATTTCTTGGATCTGCGAGGGCCCCCCCTTGGGGCGCCTCCGGCGCCGCCCCTGGCGCGCTCCGCGCGACAGGGAGGGGGGAGGGGTCAGCGCAGATCCAAGAATGCCGCGCTGAGAGTCAAAGGTGTATGTTTCAGCCGTTTTTGGTCCCTCGACCATCGACCAGGGCGTTGTCATGTTCACGTGGTGAGCGGTGTACGCGTACACGCGGAAGGGGGTGTGAGCCCGCGCGGCTGGGCATGGGGCGCGCCAGCGTCGCCGCGCGCGCCTGTGAAAATTACGCGGCGGCGAGGGGCCAGCTGTGGTTTGCCCGTCGTTCCTTCCACCCTTGTCCGCTCCTCTGCGCTTGCCTCCCCCCCCCGCCTCCCCGGGCCCTCTCCCCCTCCACCCCACGCTTCCCTTCTTCTCCCTCCCCCCTTTCCCCCATCACATGCTCTTTTGGCATCCAACCTGGATCGCCCCCCACCCCCCCACCCCTTTCTCGGGGGTGGACAGACCTCCTACCCTGACACGTCGATTAGCGAATTGGCCGTTTTCGGTTCGCGAGAGGGCATCGCGGCCGTCATTTTTGCGGGTCCAGGTCCGTCGGTTTCGGTCCCAGCCCGTTTTCATTAAAGGGTGGTTTACTAAAGGGAGGTTTGTCCACCGCCGAATCCCCCATCACCTGCTTTTTGCTGGCCTCCAACCTGGATCGCCCCGCCCCCCCCCTTTCATCATCCTCCCACCCCTCCGGCGCCCTCTCTTGGCTCCGCGCCCTCCGTTCGGAGGGGCCGAAGGGGCTGGGGGTACCTGCGGCGGCACGCGCTCGAGCGATGAGAGGTTCGGTCATTTGCCGACGTCTTTTCTTCTTTTTCCCCCGCTCCTGCACGCTGTGCTTCGCAAACTGCTCCAAAACGTTCCCTCCCGCGCCCTCGCCCGTCGAAGTGTTCCCATCCGCCAGTGTGCTCTTGCCCCTCGAAGCCGGCCGCTCGCTCCGCCTGCCTTCCTGGGGCAGGCGGCGCGGGCGGCCAGCTTCGAGGAGGCCAGCGCGTTTTTGGCGCGCCTGCCGCCCCGTCTTGGGTCGCCACTCGGCGACGGGAGAATCGATTCTTGTGCGTGCCTCCTGGGAACAGGAGGAGGGGGTCGCAGTAGCAGCGGCGGTGACTGAAGCGGCGGGGGCCACAGCTCGGCCACGCGCAGAGAGGGGGTATGGGAAGGGGGGAAGGCTTCTCAGGAGCACCCCCGCTTCTTGGAAGGCGCGGGCCTGGTCTGTAGATGTAAGGCTGGCGCCGTCTCAGAAGCAGCCTCTTTCTAAGAAGCCTTTCCCCCTCAGCCTGCCCACTTGTGCGCACCGCCAAGCAGCAGTCATCGCTCGTGTCTTTGTTTGGCGCGACGGCATCTGCTGAGTCCTTGGGCAGCGGGGTCTCCGCTGCTTGAGGCCAGCGGCCAAGTGGGGGTGGTGCCGGTGGCCGTGTCTCGGGGTGACATCTCGAGGCACCTCGCAACGGCGGCGCAGATGTGACGCCTGGGGCGGGTCTGTACCGCCGTTCATGTTGCGAGGTCCGGCTGCATGTGAATTCACGCAGGCACTTTGGGCACCTCCCTTCGGGTTGTGTCGCCCGGGTGTTCTGTCCGGGCAAAAACAAACAACGGCCTCTGCTCCGATGGCGTCCACCGTCCCGGACGTGTTGCTCTGCGCGTCGTTCTCCTTGCTTCGGAGGCGCCCAAGAGGAGGGCGATGCTTGGAGGGTAGATCTCATGGCCGTGGCCATGATATCGCCCCATCTTTCATTGCCGCTCTTCTTTCAATCCGTCCCGGTCCCCCCTCGTTTTCGCGCACGCCTCGGGCCATGATTTTGCCACCCCCTCTATTGGACGCCCTCCGTTTGGACGCCCCTCGATTGTTAGCAGCCTTCGTGTTCACAGCAGACATCTTCGCGTCACTCGCGCCGGTGTCAGAGGAGATAATGGAGGAAGAGTGGGAGGAGGAGGAAGATGAGGAGGAGGAAGAGGAGGAGGAGGAGGAAGAGGAGGAGGAGGAGGAGGAGGCGGATGAGTTGGAGGAGGAGGAGGAGGAAGAGGAGGAGGAGGAGGAGGAGGACGAGAACGAGGAGGAGGAGGAGGAGGAGGAGGAGGAGGCGGTGGAGATGCAGCCTGGCGGGTTGTACGACGCGCTCCGTGCCGCCTTCTGCTGGGAGGAGGAGGCGAAGGCCATGCAGCGGGCGGCAACCGGCCGAAGGGGCCGCTTCCTCCTCGCACGCAGGGCGCCCGAAGAAAAGGAGCAGGCCCACAATCAGAAGGGAAAGAAACACACAGACACAATTAATCGTCGATTCCCCCGAAAATATGGGAAAAGTATGGGAAGTGGGGGGGAAGACAAAAACCCAGAAAATATGGGAACATATGGGGAATCTTTTTATTTGTGTGTATTTATTTGTATGTCCCAGGGCCCCTTCAAGGGCGCCCGAAGAAAAGGAGCAGGCCCAGGCGCCTGCGGTTGCCGAAGCTCTGGGCACAACAACGAACCACAACCACAACCGAACTGATGTTTCGCGAGGGCCCCTCCTGGGGAGAACCCGCCGACCTGGGCACGAGCACTCTGGCTGTGGCTGTGGCCGATTTGGCCGTCCTGGGAC
>CAUYUJ010014741.1:123498-145998 GCA_963575745.1 Prorocentrum cordatum | reverse complement strand
GGGTGGTCGTGCTGGGGGCGTGGTCGTGCTGGGGCGTGGTCGTGCTGGGGCGTGGTCGTGCTGGGGTGTGGTCGTGCTGTGGTCGTGCTGTGGTGAGGTCGTGCTGGGGTGTGGTCGTGCTGGGGTGTGGTCTTGCTGGGGTGGGGTCGTGCTGGGGTGTGGTCGTGCTGGGGTGGGGTCGTGCTGGGGTGTGGTCGTGCTGGGGTGTGGTCGTGCTGGGGAGTGGTCGTGCTGGGGTGTGGTCGTGCTGGGGGGTGGTCGTGCTGGGGGGTGGTCGTGCTGGGGGGGTGGTCGTGCTGGGGGGTGGTCGTGCTGGGGCGTGGTCGTGCTGGGGCGTGGTCGTGCTGGGGCGTGGTCGTGCTGGGGTGTGGTCGTGCTGTGGTGAGGTCGTGCTGGGGTGTGGTCGTGCTGGGGTGTGGTCTTGCTGGGGTAGGGTCGTGCTGGGGTCGGGTCGTGCTGGGGTGTGGTCGTGCTGGGGTATGGTCGTGCTGGGGTGGGGTCGTGCTGGGGTGGGGTCGTGCTGGGGTCTGGTCGTGCTGGGGTGTGGTCGTGCTGGGGTATGGTCGTGCATGGAAACAAGCGTTTCGCTCAAGACATCCTCAAATTTTAATTCGCCGGCTCGTTATTTATCATGGAAAAAATTCGCCGGCAATTCGCCGGCTCGTTATTTACCAGGGAAAAAATTCGCCGGCAATTCGCCGGCTCGTTATTTATCAGGGAAAAAATTCGCCGGCCTCCTTCAAGCAGGCACCGGGGGACAGGTTTACCTAGTACAAAGAGAACCCTGGGCCGGAGCCCTTTCCGGGAAAAAGTAGATTATCAGGAAAAACTACATTTTTTAAGAGTTTTCGCGCATCTCGTTATGTCGCATGAAACGCAAGGAATCCTTGAGATTAATGCCAGCCGCTTTTGAAAACTCGGCGTCCTCTTGGGGGTTTTCTTGGGCTGCTGCGGGCCCCCCGGCTTCCTCCTCGTTCTCATTGTTCTTTCCTCCTCCTCCTCTTCTCCGCCTCCTCCTCCTCCTCCTCTTCATCCTCCTCTCCTCATCATCATCATCATCATCATCATCATCATCATCATCATCATCATCATCATCATCATTCTCATCATCATCATCATCATCAGCATCATCATCATCCCCCTCCTCCTCCTCCTCCTCCACATCGTTCTCCTTCTTCTCCTCTTCCTCCTTCTCCTCTTCCTCCTCCCACTCCTCATCCTCCTCTTCCTCTCGGAGGAGGGCACCGTGAGCCAGCGCGAGTTTTCAACGGATCGGCGCGGCGAAATCATGGTGACTGGGGACGCGCGACGGCTCGCAAGAGAAGCGCCCCCGCGCGCTCCGGCGGACCCCGCGGGCGCAATACCCCGAATGGAGGAAGACCGGACTGACCCTGCGGGTGCAATGCCCGGCGAAAGAAGGAGAGGCAAATGAAAGGCCGGCTGAGCCTGAGGGTGCAATATCGGGCGGGATAGAACGACGACGGGGGGCTGACCCTGAGGGTGCAATGCCCAGCCTCCGGCGGACCCCGCGGGCGCAATGCCCCGAATGGAGGAAGACCGGGCTGACCCTGCGGGTGCAATGCCCGGCGAAAGAAGGAGAGGCAAATGAAAGGCCGGCTGAGCCTGAGGGTGCAATATCGGGCAGGGAAAGAACGACGACGGGGGGCTGACCCTGAGGGTGCAATGCCCAGCGAAAGGAGCGGAGAGGCGAAGGAATGGCCGGCTGACCCGGAGGGTGCAATGCCGGGCAAGGCAAAAAGCGAGGACGGGGGCCGACCCTGAGGGCGCGATGCCCAGCAGCGAAGGGGGCGCGGTGCCGACGGAAAAATACGAGGGCTGGCCCTGACGGCGAAGCGCCCCCGCGGGCGGCAGCCACGGCGCGCGCCCAGCAGGTAGACGGCGTCGTGGCGCGCGTGATTGGCCCCCTTTGCACTAGGGTCGACCGAGCCTACGAATCGCCAGACTCCTACTTGGTCTCCTGGACGCACCGGACTTTCGTAGGCGTCTCAGTGATCAACTCCTTGGCCGACCGCTTTCCCGCGAGCGACGTCTTCTTGGACACCAACAGTTCGCGACAGCCCTGGAGCTCCTCCTTGAAAGTGCTGCGAACGTCCGGCATGTCCTTGCACGAGAAAATGTTCTCGGCCACGAGCGTCCACGCGAGGTTGGATCCCTGCGGGCGGCCGACGACGAGGTAGTCCACGTCTTCCTCGTCCATGAGCGACGCGCCCGCCCGACTCTTGGGCACCAGCATCTCCAGGCGGAACGGGGCGGGGTCGTCGGCGCCGTCCGCGACAGTGGACACGACCTCCTCGTGCGTGATCTCTTCCATGTCGCCGAGGTCCGCGCGCGTCGGCTCACCCCGGGCGCGCGCCAGGACCATGACGTACTCGGCGACGCAGCCGGTCTGCTTGCACTTGGCGGTGGACAACGTGTCCGTCAGGTCCGTCGCGAGGTTGGAGACCGGAAGGACGGCGCCCGCTCCGTGGTCTGCGACGAGCGACAACACTTGCTTGAGGGCGGGCCGCCGGGGGGCGCCCCAGGGCACCATCAGCGCTGGCGTCACCTTCAATATGGCGAAGTTGCACTCCGCGCGAGCGTCGTCCGACCGGCTCTGCTTGGCCTGCGATAGCCTGGCCACCTTCTCACGGTTGGCGCCGAGGACGACGTCGCATCGGACCTGGAAGCACATGCCTGCGACAGTGCGCTGCTCTATCAACTGCTGCAACTCGTCGAGGTTCGCGACGCCGGCGAGCGCGACCAGGCTGTTCTCGTCCGCCAAGATGTCGTCCATGCCGCCCGTGAAATCCCCCAGGGTCACAGAGCTCAAAGCGGATTTGTTTGTGTCTGGCTCTGGCCGGTGCTTCATGAAATGCTTGCAGTTGCCCTCCGGGTTGATCTTGGTGCGGCAGTGCTTGCACTTCGTGTACACGGGGTCGGGGTTGGAGACGCCCGTGAGCCACGCGCCGTGCACCTCTACCTGCACCTCGGCGGGCAGTGGCCGGCCCCCGGAGACGGGCGACTGGGTGGATGCCTCCATCACGGCGTTCGGCGGGCTTGCTGCGTCGGCACTTTCCGTCCACGAGAGGGAGCAGGTCTTCAATGTGCGCAGGCAAGTCTTGTACAAACCCTGCTTCGCGCTCTGCATGCGCACCACCGCGCCGCTCGGGGCCCACACCGCAGACATGCGTTCGCCCACCGTGGCGCTCAGGGCTCTCAGCTCCTCGGCCTTCTGGTGGCGCGGCTGCAAATGCGCCCAAGCACATGCGTTCTGGGAATCCTTGAAGAACTCGGCAGTCAGGTGGACCTGGCCGGACTCCTTCCTCACGACGCGCGCGTTCTCCACCTGCAACACGACGGGGTCTGCCTCTTCCTCAACGTCTCCCAGGCCGTGGGCCTCCTTCACCATGTCGTAGAACGTGTCGCCCCACAGCTCCACGAGAATGGACTTGCCGCTCTCCTCGTCCTTCAGCCAGACCTCGACCTTTTTGATCGACGCCACTGCCCTCTGCTCCACCACGCGGCCCACGACGTCTACTCGATCCCCGTCGTTGCACATCCCCACGTCGCGCAGGCCCCCGCGAGGAGCCACGGGCCCCGAAGGTAGCTGGGAGGCGTCGGCGCCCGCCAGGGCAACGCAGCGCATGTTGGACTTCGGGTTCAGGTTGATCACGCGGCCGCCGCTGTAGTACGAGCTGCTCTTCACCGTCACGTTGCTGAATGTCCCCGCCTTGCCCGGGAGGTACAGGCGCGCCTTCATCAACACGTCCTGGGTAGACTGGCCAGTGAGCTCGAACCAAATGGGTGCACCAGTGTGGTCAAGGAAACGCCCCACGCCCTTCGCGAAATGCTGCACTTGCTTCGCCTCGAAGAACACGCACTTCAGTCGAGCGGTGTACCCCGGGGCTGGCCTGTTGAGCGGGAACGCGGCAATGGACTTCTGCAAGGCCATCAGCACGCGGAGGGTGCAATGCCCGGCGGCGAGCAGGAAAGGATAACGGTGAGACCGGCTGACCCTGAGGGTGCAATGCCGGAGAAGGAAACGCCAGGGGGCGGGGGCTGACCCTGGGGGTGCACTGCCCAGCGGAGAGGAGGAGAGGCGAACGGGAGTACGGCTGACCCGGAGGATGCAATGCCGGCGCAGGGGCCAAGAGCCAAAATGGTCACGACATGTTCAATACAATATTAAAGCAAGCGACGATTGCAATACGCCCCAGCACCCGGGAAGGACCTCTTGGGGGCCGCCTTGGGGTGGCATTCCTAAGGAGCTGTCGCCGTGTATGTCTATCCCCGATGCTGGAGCCAACCAAACAACCGGCCGCTCCAGTTTTCAATGCGTACAATCACAATCGTGCAAAATACATGGGGAAATCCATATCCAGAGCAGAAGCCCTCCGACACGAAAAAGTAGATTATCAGGAAAAAGCTACTTTTGGAGAGTTTTCGCGCATCTCGTTATGTCGCATGAAACGCAAGGAATCCTTGAGATGAATGCCAGCCGCTTTTGAAAACTCGGCGTCCTCTTGGGGGTTTTCTTGGGCTGCTGCGGGCCCCCCGGCTTCCTCCTCGTTCTCATTGTTCTCTCCTCCTCCTCCTCTTCTTTGCCTCCTCCTCCTCCTCCTCGTCCTCCTCATCATCATCATCATCATCATCATCATCATCATCATCATCATCATCATCATCATCATCATCATCATCATCATTCTCATCATCATCATCATCATCATCAGCATCATCATCATCCCCCTCCTCCTCCTCCTCCTCCACATCGTTCTCCTTCTTCTCCTCTTCCTCCTCCTCCTCTTCCTCCTCCCACTCCTCTTCCTCCTCTTCCTCTCGGAGGAGGGCACCGTGAGACAACCCTCCTTATCCCCGCCTGGAACCCTCGAATGGAATGGATAATCTGCGATCCTTCGCGCGGGCGACGACGAAGACGGGGTTCGAGAGATCAAGGGGGGAAGATTGCAGGTCCCGCCGCGCTGTCGGGCCAGCCTCCCAGATCTGCGCGGCGAAAGCAGGAGCGGCAGAGCCGGGCGAAAGACGCGGGGGCGAGGGCTGACCCTGAGGGTGCAATGCCCAAGCCTGCGCCGCGCGGAGAGGAGGAGATGCGAACGGAAAAATCGGCTGACCCTGGGGGTGCAATGCCGAGCAGGATGAGAGCGAGAAGCGCGGCCCGGGGCGCATCCGGCTCCCAGTGCACTCCAGCTCCCGCCAAGCAGAGCATCATCATCATCATCATCATCATCATCATCATCATCATCATTCTCATCATCATCATCATCATCATCAGCATCATCATCATCCCCCTCCTCCTCCTCCTCCTCCACATCGTTATCCTTCTTCTCCTCTTCCTCCTCCTCCTCTTCCTCCTCCCACTCCTCTTCCTCCTCTTCCTCTCGGAGGAGGGCACCGTGAGACAACCCTCCTTATCCCCGCCTGGAACCCTCGAATGGGGTGGATAATCTGCGATCCTTCGCGCGGGCGACGACGAAGACGGGGTTCGAGAGATCAAGGGGGAAGATTGCATTTCCCGCCGCGCTGTCGGGCCAGCCTCCCAGATCTGCGCGGCGAAAGCAGGAGCGGCAGAGCCGGGCGAAAGACGCGGGGGCGAGGGCTGACCCTGAGGGTGCAATGCCCAAGCCTGCGCCGCGCGGAGAGGAGGAGATGCGAACGGAAAAATCGGCTGACCCTGGGGGTGCAATGCCGAGCAGGATGAGAGCGAGAAGCGCGGCCCGGGGCGCATCCGGCTCCCAGTGCACTCCAGCTCCCGCCAAGCAGCAGCATCATCATCATCATCATCATCATCATCATCATCATTCTCATCATCATCATCATCATCATCATCAGCATCATCATCATCCCCCTCCTCCTCCTCCTCCTCCACATCGTTCTCCTTCTTCTCCTCTTCCTCCTCCTCCTCTTCCTCCTCCCACTCCTCTTCCTCCTCTTCCTCTCGGAGGAGGGCACCGTGAGACAACCCTCCTTATCCCCGCCTGGAACCCTCGAATGGGGTGGATAATCTGCGATCCTTCGCGCGGGCGACGACGAAGACGGGGTTCGAGAGATCAAGGGGGGAAGATTGCATTTCCCGCCGCGCTGTCGGGCCAGCCTCCCAGATCTGCGCGGCGAAAGCAGGAGCGGCAGAGCCGGGCGAAAGACGCGGGGGCGAGGGCTGACCCTGAGGGTGCAATGCCCAAGCCTGCGCCGCGCGGAGAGGAGGAGATGCGAACGGAAAAATCGGCTGACCCTGGGGGTGCAATGCCGAGCAGGATGAGAGCGAGAAGCGCGGCCCGGGGCGCATCCGGCTCCCAGTGCACTCCAGCTCCCGCCAAGCAGAGCAGGGACAGACGAGGCCTGACCCTGGCGGTGAAATGCCGCGCAGCACAGAGCCGACCCTAAAAGCGCAACGCCTGGCGCGGTAGAAGGAAGACAAGGGCTGACCCTGAGGGTGCAATGCTCAGCGGAAAAAACGAGGCGGAACGAGAAAACCGGCCGACCCCGGGGGCGCAATGCCGCGGTCAGCGGTGGACTCTGTAGGCACACCAGTCGGAGATCTCCCTCATCCGGTCGAGCTCGCTCCCGGCCCTGTCCGCGGCGCCCATCTGCGCCGAGCCAACGTGGCCGAGGAGGTCCTGCACCTCGCTGGCTTCAAGGGCGAAGACCGCCGAGTGCAAGGAGTCGCAAAGCCAGGCGGCGTCGCCGTCTCGAACGGCCTCTGGAGGTCGAACGAGCGCGATCCAATGTCGAGGGCATGGCTGGTGCAGAATGACACCCAAGGCGTGGTTGCCGTTGAAGACAGCCAGACAGCTGTCGGAGTCCCCCACGGCGAGGATGGCGTCCTGGTGGTCCGCGCCCTGCAACAAATCGAAATGGCACCCGCGCTCTGCGAGGTTCTGACGCAACCCCCCGTCGTCGAAATCCCCTTCGGGATAGAGTCCGTCTCCCGCGCTCTGCCGGAACTCCTCGGCCGACAGCTGCGGCATGCCCGCGTGGCCCAGGCAATGGTTCACCGCGAAGAAACCGCACGTGAGGCCCAGCTGGGTGCCGGACGCGGGGTCGACCTCGCCCATGAGAGGATTGTTGAACCACGCGGGCGCGCTCCTTCGTCGGCCGATGGCGCGGCCGAGCAAGGAACAGTGCCAGCCGCCGGCGCTGGCCGAGGGCGCCGACGGCAGGGTCGAAGAGGCTGGCGCCGCGCCAGGAGGCGCGCAGGCCCGCTCGCCCTCGTCCCCGGCGCCCTCGCCGCGCGACCGCTTCCGCCGCAGCGGAGCGCCCCCGGGCTCGTCGGGCGGCGCGGTCGGCCGGACCGTCTTCGAGCGCAGTTCCTCGCGCGGCCTCTTGCCCCAGAGTCTCCTCCGCGGGGCCGCGTCGGGCTTCGCCTCGGCCGAGGCGCTTGCGACGGGCCGGGCGCAGGCGGCGCCCGCCCTGATCCAGTCCTCGGCAATATACAAGAATCTGCCCTGGCGGTCGGGGTCCAGCGGGCACTCCGGCACGTCCTCCCAGGCCGGCGCCCCCAGCTCCTTCTGCGCGCGCAGCATCCTGCGCGAAGTCCTCCTGCTGAGCGTCGCAGCCGCGCCCAAGAACTCGACGAGGTAGTCCGGCGGCCCTTGCTCGAGGATCGACCAGTCCAGATCGCCGGTGCTCTCGTCGAGCGGGAAGTTCTGCAGCAGCATCCACTCCAGCTTCCTGGCTCTTCCAAGGATCATCCAGACGTGCTGGAAGTACTCCCCCCGGCGATCCTCGCCCTGCATCGTGCCAGGCCGAAAGAGGTCGACGACGAAACCTTTGGGCTGGCCCTCGGGCCCGCGGATAGTGCGGCCCTGGATGCTCTGGAAAGTGAGCTGGTCCTCGGGCGCCCAACTGAGCTGCGTGCGCGCGACCTGCAGCCCCTTCTTCTGCTTGCTCTTGACGACGAACTGCTTGGCCCGAGGCGCGCCCGGGTGATTCACCGTCTGCGCGCGCGCGACGGGCAACTCCCACTCGTCCTGCACAGGCTCCAGATGGAACACGCCCCGCTTGCCCAGGCCAGTGTAGTCCACCTGGTCGAGATCTGCAAACGCCCGCGTCGCGTCGCACTGCCGACGCGAACTGATATGGATCGCAAGCTCGCGCTGCCTGAACACGCGAGCAGCCCGAGCTCAAGATCCGATTCAGTTCTGGATTCCAAAGAAGGGCCTCGGTCCCGCGAGAGGGCCCAGCCCCCTTCCCTCGCCCCCCGCAGTCGCGGCCCCCCTGAAGTTCGGCGCGGTCGTTTGCAGAGCTCGCCAAGGGGCCCACCGTGCTTCCGTCCCAGCGAATCTCGAGATGCACGGGGAGATAATCGCAAACAACGAATCCTCGCTGCCAGCAAGGGTGATTCGGCGAGGGCCGTTCAGAACCGCCGCCGAGATTCTCCCCGAAGCCGAATCGCTCCCGCGGGTGAAAGCGGATGCCCACGACCTCGCCCGTGGCCTCCTGCACCAGCTCCGGCCCCATGACCTTCTTCGTGAGCCGCCCTCGCATGCCCAAGTAGGCCGCGCACATGCCCGGCAGGCCGTTGCTCTTGGAGAGGTTCATGAACTTCAGCGCCTCGAGGTACATGTCTCGGTCCTGGTGGTGCTTGAAGCGGTCCACGGCCTGGAAATAATAGACGAGCTGCCCGCGCGCCCCCGAATGCGCCGCGCTGAAGCCGTGGCGACGAAGATCCGGCCGGCCGTCCTCCCCGTTGAGCAAGGCCCTGGGGCCAGGGCAGACCCTCGCGGAGGCGAGCACGTGGAGCTGCTGCAGGCGCGCGACCTGCTCCCACTGGATCGCCGCGCGAGCGCCGAAGGCGAAGAAGCCCCGAACGCCCTCCAGTTCGTAGTCCATGGACATCCTCGGGTCGTCGGGGCCCCGCTGGACGCGATCTCTGATCTTCGCGCGCAAGTCGTCAGGCACTCTCGCCCCGCCCGGAGTGCGCATGACCTCGAAAAGCAGCGGTAGGTCCTCGTCGAGAAAGCGGTGCGTGCCAGTGAAGACGACCACGTCGGAGGCCATCTTCCTGAAGACCTTCCAGCCGTCTTCGTCCTCGTCCGTGATCTTCCGCGGCACGCCGGGGACGCGCGCGCGGGCCAGCAGGGCTTCCAGCAGCGTGTGGCTGCAGACCGGGTTGATCTGCATGAAGTCGCCCATGATGGCCTGCACGGGGACCTGGCCGAAGGGCTCTTCGATGGCCCTCGCCACGCACAGCCGCAGCAAGTCCTTGCGGCCGAAAGTCGCGCGGCGACTCAGGCCCGCAAGGAGCGGGGGGGACGCCAGGCCGATCTCGTCGGCGAGGAGGAGCACAAGGTACTCCCACTCGGCCTCCAACTTCTTCTTCGCCCTGGTGTTGGGTTTCAATTTACTCGCCGCGAGAGACTGCTTCCGCGTCAGCTTCGCCGCCGCGTGCATGGTCTTGCCGCCGAGGATGCGGGCGGCGCTGTTGGCCGCGGCCACGAGCTTCAGCCCCCTGTGCCCGAAGAAACGCACGACCACCTTGTTGACCACCTCGGTCATGCAATACGTCTTCCCCGAGCCCCCCGGGCCGTGCAGGAAGACGCGGCGGACCTGCACGTCTCTCGAGGCCGCTGCGAGGCCCGCGGCCGTGGACAAGCTGTCCAAGCCGTCCGTCTCGAGGGCCTTCTGCCACAGTTGTTGTATCGGTTGAAGGAGGAAGAGCGTCACCAGGTACTGCTCCTTGCTCTTCCAGACCCCAGACTCGGCGATGAGGGTCAGCGCCGCCTGCAGCGGGGAGATCGGCACATCCTCCGGGCCGAGGCGCCTCGACGGCGCGGGCGCGTCGGAGAAGGCCGCCGCGGCGACGGGCAGATCCGCGCCCGCGGCCTCCAGATTGTCGTCCTGGGCGGCCCTCTGTTCGCGGATCGCGTCCTGGTTCTTTTTGGCGGTCTGCACGTCAGCAGGAGTCATCGCCGCCAGCCGAGGGGCGCGCTCGGGCACGGCGCAGGGCTGCCGAACGCAGGCGTAAGCGCGGCGTTGCAACTGCAAGAACGTTTCCATCAAGGCTTTCTTGTGCGCTCCCACGCGACTGCTCTTAGCCGCCTGGGCCGCCGCCGTCCGGTGCACGACGTCGTCGAACTCGTCCTCTGCCAGCCTCCAGCGAGGTCTCATGCCCTCCTTGTCCTCTCGCGCGTCTGCCACTTCCTGGCGCTCCTCCGCGGAGGAATCTTCACCTGGCAGAGCCTCGTCCAGGCCGAAGGCCCCGTCATCGTCGGAGCGATCTCCGCCGAGCTCCTCCTCCGCCACCGCGTCGCTGGGCCCCCTTGCCGGCTTCGGCAGCCCGCGGGCCTCGGCCATGTACTCCAGGCGGGCGGCCACCTCCACGTGCCGAACAGCGAAGAACATCTCGGGGGTCAGCTGGTCGTCGTGAACTCCAGGACAGGCGCAGGCGATCGACTCGCCCTCGAGGGCCGCCCGCTCGTCGAGCCGAGCGCGCTCCTCCTCCGAGCCGGCGACCCCCAGGCGCCGCCCGTCGTCGCCGCGGACGTCGCCCGCGAAGCGCAGCACGGCCCAGGCGAGGTCCACCGGGAGGGCCATGCGCCAGCACACCGCTCCGCGCGACGGCCGCTGCAGATCGGCGCCTGCGACGGGGGTCGGGATCTCGCGGCGGCGGCACCACGTGCCGTCCAAACCAGGATCCGTCGCATGGCGGCCGCCGCAGAGCAACGGCAGGAAACTCTCGTGGACCGGGCCCCCGCGCACGGTGCCGGGGAGATGCCAGTAACGGATGGCGGTTGTGTCGTGCAGCACGGGGCATTGCCGCGAGCGCTGCAGGGCCTGGTCGGCCCGCTTCGCCAGGACGAGCTGCTCGGCGCGATACGCGCGCCAAGGTCCCAGGAAGGAGAGAGGGGCGCGACCCCTGGCTCGCCCCCCCTCCCTGCTGCGGGACGCGCAGCAGAAGTGCTGGGCGAAGTGCACCTGGCGACAGCTGTCCGGCCCCGGGCACGCATGCGGCCTCAACAACACCTGCTTGAAACAGGCGTTCGTCTCCGGGTCCTTCTCTTCGGTCGGCATCGTGAAGCCGGAGATGTACGGCGCGGCCGGCGCGGCCCGCAGCTGCTGGACGTAGTCGGCATGCTTCCCGTAGTGGCCGGCGAAAGCGTACTCGTCTGGCGCCAGGGCGTTCGGGTCCCCGGGCACGACGCGCACCCACATGCCGTAGTCGTAATACGACATGGAGGCCAGGGGAGTCTTCGCCGCTCGACCCGACGCGCCGAACTCGGCGGAGCCGCGGTGCAAGTAGTCGTCGTAGTAGCTGTTGCTCTTCAGGCGGACCCCCGCGTTTCTCTGCTGCGGCTCGTCCGTGGCCTCCTCGGCCAAGAAAGGGCCGCGCTCCCCGCGCGCCGCGAAGAGATCGTCTGTGGGCGCGCCGCCCGCGGCCGCGACCTGCGTGGAGGCAGCAGAACCGAGCTCGGCGGCGACGCTGGCCGGCGGCGGCGCCGGGCGCGCAGCTGACCCTGCGGGTGCAATCGCTGCGGGGCGCCTCCGCGGCCCAGCCGGACTCTCGCCGCGTGTGCCCAGCGGCGACGCATGATTGCGCGGTGCCTCTGGGATGTCTGAAGCCTCGTCGGCGGCGTCGCCGTCGGCGCTCTCGTCGCGCTCCTCGGGCTCGCTGTCACAATCGTCCGGGTCAGTGGCCTGGCTGTCCACTTCCGCGGCGTCGAGGAGCACCGTGGCCTCGTGCAGCTGCTCGCGCTCGTCGAACCCCTGCCGAATTCGTCGGCTCTCGAAGGCCAGCCACATGGCGTTCTTCATCATCAACTGCCAGGTGGAGTGGGACCGCAGCACCTCGCGTCGGGTGAGCATCTGCATGACCATGAGGCAGTTCCCCTTCACGATGGCCTGGTTGGCAGCGGTGGCCTGTCGGATCAAGCGCCGCCGAGCCTCGTCCTGGACCTGAGGCAGGTCGAGCTTCAGATCCGAATCAGTTCGTTGAGGCGTCGCCCCTGGCGTTCGAAATCAGCGCGAGCTGATCTGGACGTGAACGTTGAAATGCCGAGGCGCAGAGCAACAAATAGCCACGCATCCAAGGAGAGCCAGGTTCCCGTCAGGAACTTGCGCGCCCGGGCAGCTCGAGCTTAAGATCCAAATCAGTTCGTACAGAGGTTGCCCATGACGGCCGGCAGCGTCGCGAACTGATTTGGATTTTCAGCTCGAACTCCCTGGGCCCGCAGATTGCAATAGGGAGCCCGGCCCCGCGCCGTCTCGAGGCGCAGAGAACCGCGCGAAATCAAAACGTGCGTTCTCGACATTTAATCTTCACGTCCGCACGGGGGGCGGGCGGGCAGCGCCTTGAAACCTGCGCAGCTGGTGAGAGTCAGGCTTCCGATATCAGCGCGAACCGATTCGGGTCTTAAGCTCGAGCTCCCCGCCCCCTCGATTTTCTGCAAAATTCCCAACGCCCTCCGACCTTGCTCAGCGCGGGCCCCCTCGCCGACGGCTTCGGCACCGGCGCTGCCCCCTCCGCCTCCGCCGCTGCCGCCGCCTCTTCCTCGGTGCGGAGCCGCTCCTCCAGGCGCCGAATGCCGTCGCGAACCGCGACCAGGAGCGGCGCGCAGGTCATGTTCGGCTTCGTGGAGTAGTCGCAAGCGTAGAACATGGCCTGAACGGACTGCCTCATAATGTTGACGGTCAGTGCTTTGATACTGCGCCTGAAGCGCTCGGCCGGGCCCAACCTCAGATACGCCGCCCTGCGAGCGGCTCGCTGTTGCCGGAGCCTCATCTCCGCCTCCTCATATTCCAGCTCTGGTTTGTTGGCCCTCTTGCGGGCGGCCGCAAGCTTCTGCATGTTCGCGGCGAAGCTTGCCTCGAACTTCTCGTCCTCCTCCGCCTCGAGCGAGGCCTCGTCGTCCGCCGAGAGGGGCGGGTCGCGCAGCCCGTCCCGCGTCTGGACATTAAATCCGTCAATGAAAGTGCGCATCATACTCTGGAAGTCCACGTTGCAGTTCAGCGCCGTCTGGGCCACGCCGTTGGAGCTGCCTTCCATCGGGTTCCAGCGAATGGGCATGACCAGACCCTGCTTCCCATGGTCTGGATCGACGTTGACGACCGGGCCGAGTTTGCGCCCGGGGCGCAGGGGCACGGGCGCGCCGTCCTCGTCCAGGGGGAACATGTCGGGCTCCGGTTCCCCTGGCCCCCGCGGCAGCACGAGGTCTTTGCCGGTCCGCGCCAAGGTCACCAGCTTCTTGGAGCGCTTCTGCTGCGCCGAGGAGTCCCCGCCGTCGCCGACGCGGAGCCAGAGCTTGACGAAGTGGCAGAAGTTGAAGCGGCAGTGCCGCGCGAAGCGCATGGACTTCTCGACAACGTACTTGAAGCACGTGTCCTTGTGCTGGTGCATCTGGCCCACGGCGATGTCCTGGCGGTAATCCTCGGCGTAGCGCGCGGCCCAGGCCGCCGCCTCCGCGCTCCGGCCCGCCGCGGTCTCCAGGTCGTCGCCCGTGGTCGGGCGCAGCAGCCTGTAGTGCTCGAGGCGACAGAGCTGGGCGCCCGTCTGGGGCACCATGTATTCGCTCATGGGTCGCGCCTCGGGCGCCAAGGACATCCGATGCCGTCGGAGGTGGTGGTCCTCGAACGGGGGCTCTGTGGCCAAGAAGACGCGCCGTTTCTCCGGCTCTTCCACGTCGTGCTCCAGCTCCCCATCCATGCGGCAATCCCGCTGCAGTTTCTCGGAGAAGGGCGTGTTCCTGGGCTCGGGCGCCCGGTCGGGGTCGTCGGTGAGGAGCAGCGGGAGCACGGCCGCTGAGTCCAGCTGCATGGACTGCACTGCGGCCAAGGTCTTCTCCTGCCACACGCGGAGCCGCTGCCGGATCTCCTCGGTCTCCCTGTTGAGCACGCACCGGAGCCACTGCTCGGACTGCGCGTGCACGAACCACAGGAGGATGTGCGGGTGGATGGACAGCCGGGCCTGCTCCTCGATGGGCCCGTGCAGCGCCGCCAACATGAGGAAGGCTCCGCCGGTGCACGAAGTGGCGAAGCCATCGGGGAAAGCCGCCCCGTCGCAACGGCCGTTGTGGCGCAGTCGGGCGTCCCAGGGGCCGGTGCCCAGCACGTGCTCGCAGAAAAGCTGCATGCTAAAGATGAAGAAGCGGGCCTGGGCCACCGGGTCCTGCGCCACGATCTGGAGCATCTTCCGCGCGGAGGGCATGTCCGGGGCTTCCGCGAGGAGGTCCACGGCGCGGGTCTCGCAGCCCCCCGCCGCGTGCAGGGCAAGCAAGATGGGGCTCCGCACGTCCGCGACGTTCGGAGTCAGAAAGCCACCGGCGCCGCCGAACATGAGGGCGAAGCCGTTCTGCTCGTGGCGCAATTTCGCGCGCGCGCCGTCCGAGCCGAGAACTTCTGAGGTGAACACCATGAGCTCGGAGAGCGCGTCTTTGACGTCCTGGTCCACGGCGGGGGACCGCATCGCGTCCTTCAGGGACGCATTCGGCCCTAGGCTCTGCACGGCGGCATCGAGCTTCTCCGTGGAAGCCGCGCAGATCTTCTCAAGGCGCTCCTGGAAGCCCGTTCTGTGCACGTGGCCCCTGGCCCTGCGGATCTGCTCGATGCGGCGCCCGGCGTCGTAGTAGCAGCAAATGAGATCGCGGTCGGCCCCCCAGCGCGGCTGCTCGGGCGCGACGTAGCGCCGGCACGCCTCTCTGCACTGCTGGCAGGCGCAGGAGCCGCCGGAGGGGCGAGACTGCCCGGTCGCGCCGGGCCCGTCCGCGGCGGTCTCGACCCACGCCTTGCAAGCGGCGGCCGCGGCCAAATCTTCGGGCGTGACCTGGTACACCAGCTCCTCGCGGAGCAAGTGCATTGACGTGCACTGATGGAACGACATGGGCGCAGTCCTGGACAAGCCGAACACGCCGTCGCCGTACGGGAACTTGTCGGGGAAGCACATGGACCAGAGCTCGGGGCTGTACATCGAGAGCGGCTGTGTGGCAGTGCCCTGGGCATACCCTTCCATCGCGCCTCCGGGAGCCGCCGCCCGTTGGCCCGTCTCCTCCAGGGCCGTCACCGTCTTGTGGTGGTGGTGGATCCTGTCCGCCAAGCCGCGATCCAGCATGCCTCTGGCGCTGACCTGAAGCTGCTTGATGAGGCGCCGGCGCGGGTAGCCCATGCCGGAGGCCTCCTCGCGCATGGAATCCTGCAGAGCCTCGAGCTCACCGTGCACCTTGCGGATCGCCTGGAGCTCGTCGAGGTCGCCGCCGGTCGCGGCATCGGCGCAGAAAGACATCGCCGGGAGCGCCTCGGCGGGGAAGTCCGGGTCGGGCAGCGCGGCGTTGAGATCGTTCTCCCCCTCCTCTTCCTCTGCCTCGTGCTCGGACACGCACTCCTCCCCGTCCACCCTGACGACTTGCTCGTCGGCCCCGGCGCAGGCGTCGGCGGGGCCCTCCAGCCGGTGCTTCAGCTGCTCGGAGACCTCAATGGGGATTGCGATGCTTCGCACGGCTTCGGGGACGGCGCCGGCGTCGCTCATGACGGCGTCTGCCCTGTCCTGGTTGCAGGTCATGTCGTTGTACGAGACCGAATGGGAGGTCAGGAAGCTGGCGGCCCCCATGTATTCGCCCTTGCGCACGTTGGCCCACCGGGCCTTGCTGAGGTCGTCCACGTCGGCCCCTGCCAGGGCAATGACGACGGACTCAGCGAGGAATCGCTGCGCCTCGGCAGGGGGGGCGGGCAGCTCGGCGCTGCGCAGGAGATCCACCTTGCGAGACGTCTCCAGGCGCGCCGCCTGGGCCACGCGCGCCAGCAACGGCAGAAATCGCCCTCCCCTGGAATCCAACATCTGACCGGCTCGTCGGAACCTGCCCCGGACTCTGATCTCCCCGCGCCCCTGAAACATCCCCCGGACATCCCCCGCACGCGCCCCTGAAACATCCCCCCGGAACCTCTCCCCGCGCCCCTGAAACATCCGGGGGAGGTTCCGACGGAGTTCCGACGACGTGCTGGCGCGCGCCCCCAGCAGCGCAGCTGGAGACCGCCCCAAACCTTCGCCTGCGGGAAACAGATAAAGTTCCCAACGAGCCCCCCCTGCCGTTCGTCTCGAGGCCTCTCTTCTCGGGCTCGGCGATGATCTTGTTCACGCACACGCGGCCCCTGGCTAGCGATCGCAGCTCCATGTCCCGCAACGGCTCGCCGCCAGGCCGGAGAGGAAAAGGGACTCGGCCGATCCAGTTGTCGTTCGCCAGGGCGTACATTGGCATTTTCACTGCCGGCGCGCCCTCCAAGGTCTTGCCGCAATCGAAACACACTTTCACCAGCGGGGCCCGCCCGTGCTCGTCGAGGCTAAGGCAGGGCAACCTGCGAACGTGCAGCAGCCACCGCCACTCGGGCCTGCGCGGGTGCGGCACGCTGGAGGCCCACAGCTCGTGCCGCGGGATCAGCGGCCACCTCGCGGCATAGCGCTCCACGGAGAGGAGCGCGTGGACTTTCGCGGCGGCCTCGGGCTGCACCGCGAAGCGAGCCCGGCGCGGCGGGGCCGCGTCCTCGGCGGGCGGCGGCTCCAGGTGCCCCCGGGGGTGACGCGCAGGCGCGTCCGCCGGCACGCCTTCCGCGCCGTGCCCCTGGGCGCCGTCCGCCGCGGGATCGCCGGCGCCCGCTGCCAGCTCGGGGTCCACGAGCTCCACGAACAAGTCCGCGTCGAAGAGGTCCTCCAGCCAGAAAGAGCGCGCGCAGACAACGCAGCCGCTCAGGGCGCGGCAAGTGGTCGGGGCGGTCTGCTGGCTCTCGAAGTGCCCGGCCCACGCACCCCCCGGTCGGCTCTGCGTCTGGTTCTCCGCGAATCGTCCGAGCGCGCGGCGCTGCTCAGCGCCCCGGACCTCGAAGGGGCCCTCCAGCTGTTCGTCCGCAAGGATTCTCTTTCGGACCTCTTCCTCCACTCGCCGCGGCGCCAGCAAGCCCCGCTCGGCCTCGGGCAGGTTCACGTGCTCCTCGCGCCAGTGCTCCTGCAACAACTGCTTCGTGGCGAAGTCCTGGCCGCAAAGATAGCACGGGCACGGCTGGCAGCAGACGGGCTCTCTGGGCCATTCGCACCGGCTGCCGAGAATAGCGCTGCCAGGGATATACGCCTCGGCCTGGCGCACCGTGCCCCACAACACGTTGGCCGGGACCGCCGTCTCCCACGCGGCCAGGTCCCCGGGCGAGAGCTGCCGGCGCAGCAGATGGCCGCGCTCGCCCCTGACATCCTCCAGCCGTGCGCGGCGCAGGACCTTCAAAGCTTCGAGTAGAAGGCGATCGGGATCGTCGGCCCTCCTGGTCGAGGGCCTCACGTTCAGGTGGCCATGCTCCTCGTAGTGGGCCTGCAACTGCTGGCGCAGAGGGTCCGCCTGCCAGGTGGGCCGCTGCGCCTCCGGGATCCTGTCGAGCAGCTCCTGCCACCGCGCCACGTCGCCCGGCAAGAGCTGCTCGCCAGTGGAGGCGCTGGCGTACCTTCGGGCCATCGCGCTGTGCAAATAGCGGCGCGCCCAGAGGTCGTCGCCGCCGAGGTCTGCTGCCTCGGCGGGCCAGCCTCCGCGCCGCTGGAGGCACTCGCCCACCACGCGCAGGCGCAGATCCTCCGGACAAGATCTGACTAGCAGCTCATCCCGCAGCGCGTCGACACCTTGCTGCCTCTGGATATCCCTCTGCGTCGCGCGCATACCCCAGACCTTCGCCTCGTGCAACGCGGCCATGGAGCTCCACGTGCGCCTGCGCATCGCCTCCCTGCGATCGGCGTCCATGGCGGTCGCCGTGCCCGGGGCCCGCTGTCGGGTCAGTCGCACGGCCTCCAGGACGTCTTCCACGACCTGCATTTGCTTCCTCTTGCGGGTAGGGACGTTGAAGACACTCGCCGCCTCCCCCAACCAGTCGTCATCGAGCGCTATCCCCGCCTCGATCTGTCTCAGCCGTTCCGAGCGCCGGGCACTCTCCAGGTCGTAGCGACTGCGCGTCAGGCGCCATCGCAAGTCATCCGTGGCCAGAGAAATCAGCAGGTCCTTACACGCGTCCTCGTTGCGCTGGTTGCAGTAGAAGTAGTCTCTACATTCCACCTGCGGCCCTTCGTCCGCGGCGGCCGTACTCTTCGTGCGGCCGCGCTTGCCCCTGACTCCCGCGAGGCCCCAAAAATCAGCAGCGTAGCGGGAAGCGGCGAAGTCGGACGCCGCAGGGCGCTTCCCGCGCCAGCATGGCGCCCGGCGAAGCCGCCCGGCTGACCCTGGGAGTGTAATCGCCAGACGGCCCCGGGGCGTCGCCGCCGAGGTCTGCTGCCTCGGCGGGCCAGCCTCCGCGCCGCTGGAGGCACTCGCCCACCACGCGCAGGCGCAGATCCTCCGAACTAGATCTGACTAGCAGCTCATCCCTCAGCGCGTCGACACCTTGCGGCCTCTGGATATCCCTCTGCGTCGCCTCCTTGCGATCGGCGTCCATGGCGGTCGCCGTGCCCGGAGCCCGCTGTCGGGTCTGTCGCACGGCCTCCAGGACGTCTTCCACGACCTGCATTTGCTTCCTCTTGCGGGTAGGGACGTTGAAGACACTCGCCGCCTCCCCCAACCAGTCGTCATCGAGGGCTATCCCCGCCTCGATCTGTCTCAGCCGTTCCGAGCGCCGGGCACTCTCCAGGTCGTAGCGGCTGCGCGTCAGGCGCCCTCGCAAGTCATCCGTGGCCAGAGAAATCAGCAGGTCCTTACACGCGTCCTCGTTGCGCTGGTTGCAGTAGAAGTAATCTCTACATTCCACCTGCGGCCCTTCGTCCGCGGCGGCCGTCCTCTTCGTGCGGCCGCGCTTGCCCCTGCCTCCCGCGAGGCCCCAAAAATCAGCAGCGTAGCGGGAAGCGGCGAAGTCGGACGCCGCAGAGCGCTTCCGCGCCAGCATGGCGCCCGGCGAAGCCGCCCGGCTGACCCTGGGGGTGTAATCGCCAGACGGCCCCGGGGCGTCGCCGCCGAGATCTGCTGCCTCGGCGGGCCAGCCTCCGCGCCGCTGGAGGCACTCGCCCACCACGCGCAGGCGCAGATCCTCCGAACTAGATCTGACTAGCAGCTCATCCCTCAGCGCGTCTACACCTTGCGGCCTCTGGATATCCCTCTGCGTCGCCTCCCTGCGATCGGCGTCCATGGCGGTCGCCGTGCCCGGGGCCCGCTGTCGGGTCTGTCGCACGGCCTCCAGGACGTCTTCCACGACCTGCATTTGCTTCCTCTTGCGGGTAGGGACGTTGAAGGCACTCGCCGCCTCCTCCAACCAGTCGTCAGCGAGCGCTATCCCCGCCTCGATCTGTCTCAGCCGTTCCGAGCGCCGGGCACTCTCCAGGTCGTAGCGGCTGCGCGTCAGGCGCCCTCGCAAGTCATCCGTGGCCAGAGAAATCAGCAGGTCCTTACACGCGTCCTCGTTGCGCTGGTTGCAGTTGGAGTAATCTCTACATTCCACCTGCGGCCCTTCGTCCGCGGCGGCCGTCCTCTTCCTGCGGCCGCGCTTGCCCCTGCCTCCCGCGAGGCCCCAAACATCCGCAGCGTAACGGGAAGCGGCGAAGTCGGACGCCGCAGGGCGCTTCCGCGCCAGCATTGCGCCAAAATGGCTACGACATGTTCAATACAATATTAAGAGAGGGTGGACATGGGCTGACCCTGAGGGTGCACTGCCCGGCGGAAGGGAGGAAAGGCGAACGGGGGAGCCGGCTGACCCTGAGGGTGCAATGCTGGGACAAGAAAAGACCGAGAACGAGGGCTGACCCGGAGGGTGCAATGCCCGGCGGCGAGAAGGCAAGACAAGAGAACTCAAGAGGCCCCCAAGATCGCCCCAAGACGACCCAAGACGGCCCCACGACGACCCAAGAGGCCCCCAAGACGGCCCAGGAGGCCCCGAGGACGGCTCCAAGAGGGAGCCCATACGAAGGACCCGAAGGCGTCGGGTTCGTTCAGGGTCGGCGGCACCGGCCGCAGATTTTTGAGCCAAGAACCTCCCAAGAGGCCGCCGAACTACCCCCGAGAGGCTCCCGAGAGCGCTCGTCGTCGTCGTCGTTCAGGGTCGGCGGCACCGGCCGCAAGGCCTCTCGAACAACTGTTCGTCGCAAATGCACAAAGATATTTGAGCCAAGAGCCAAAGTGGCTACGACATGTTCAATACAATATTAAGAGAGGGTGGACATGAGCTGACCCTGAGGGTGCACTGCCCGGCGGAGAGGAGGAGAGGCGAACGGGGGGCCGGCTGACCCTGAGGTTGCAATGCCGGGGCAGGAAAAGACCGAGGACGAGGGCTGACCCCGAGGGTGCAATGCCCGGCGGCGAGCAGGAAAAGATAACGGTGAGACCGGCTGACCCTGAGGGTGCAATGCCGGGGAAGGAAACGCCCTCCGTGAACAATTTCTGGCGCTCCAACACAGCCCAAGGAACCCCCAAGATCGCCCCAAGACGACCCAAGACGGCCCCACGAGGACCCAAGAGGCCCCCAAGACGGCCCAGGGACCCCGAGGACGGCTCCAAGAGGGAGCCCATACGTGGGACCCGAACAAACATATCCAGCCCTCCGCCAGAAGGGCGCCCAGGAAGCCCCAACGAGGCTCCGAAGAGACCCCGAGAGCCTCCCAAGAGGCCGCCGAACTACCCCCGAGAGCTCCCGAGAGCGCTCGTCGTCGTCGTCGTTCAGGGTCGGCGGCACCGGCCGCAAGGCCTCTCCAACAACAGTTCGTCGCAAATGCGCAAAGATATTTGAGCCAAGAGCCAAAATGGCTACGACATGTTCAATACAATATTAAAGCAAGCGACGATTGCAATACGCCCCAGCACCCTGGAAGGACCTCTTGGGGGCCGCCTTGGGGTGGAATTCCTAAGGAGCTGTCGCCGTGTATGTCTATCCCCGATGCGGGAGCCAACCAAACAACCGGCCGCTCCAGTTTTCAATGCGTACAGCCACAATCGTGCAAAATACATGACGAAATCCAATATCCGCCAGAGCAGTTTTCAGCATCTCCGACACGAAACAATCGTGCAAAATACATGACGAAATCCATATCCAGAGCAGAAGCTCTCCGACACGAAAAAGTGAATGATCGAGAAAAAGCTACTTTTGGAGAGTTTTCGCGCATCTCGTTATGTCGCATGAAACGCAAGGAATCCTGGAGATTAATGCCAGCCGCTCTTGAAAACTCGGCGTCCTCTTGGGTGTTTTCTTGGGCTGCTGCGGGCCCTCCTCCTGCTGACCCTGAGGGTGCACTGCCCGGCGGAAGGGAGGAGAGGCGAACGGGGGAGCCGGCTGACCCTGAGGGTGCAATGCTGGGACAAGACAAGACCGAGAACGAGGGCTGACCCGGAGGGTGCAATGCCCGGCGGCGAGCAGGAAAGGATAACGGTGAGACCGGATGACCCTGAAGGTGTGTAATGCCGGGGAAGGAAACGTGCGGGGGCGGGGGCTGACCCTGGGGGTGCACTGCCCAGCGGAGAGAAGGAAAAGGCGAACGGGAGCACGGCGGGGCGCGGAGCAAAGAGGCAAGCTCGGATCTGCCGCAAGCGCCTGCACAGCGCCCTCCGTGAACAATTTCTGGCGCTCCAACACAGCCCAAGGAACCCCCAAGATCGCCCCGAGACAACCCAAGACGGCCCCACGACGACCCAAGAGGCTCCCAAGACGGCCCAGGAGGCCCCGAGGACGGCACCAAGCGGGAGCCCATACGTGGGACCCGAACGAACATATCCAGCTCTCCGCCAGAAGGGCGACCAGGAAGCCCCAACGAGGCTCCCAAGAGACCCCAAGAACCTCCCAAGAGGCCGCCGAACTACCCCCGAGAGGCTCCCGAGAGCGCTCGTCGTCGTCGTCGTTCAGGGTCGGCGGCACCGGCCGCAAGGCCTCTCGAACAACTGTTCGTCGCAAATGCACAAAGATATTTGAGCCAAGAGCCAAAGTGGCTACGACATGTTCAATACAATATTAAGAGAGGGTGGACATGAGCTGACCCTGAGGGTGCACTGCCCGGCGGAGAGGAGGAGAGGCGAACGGGGGGGCCGGCTGACCCTGAGGGTGCAATGCCGGGGCAGGAAAAGACCGAGGACGAGGGCTGACCCGGAGGGTGCAAGCAGGAAAGGATAACGGTGAGACCGGCTGACCCTGAGGGTGCAATGCCGGGGAAGGAAACGCCCTCCTTGGACAATTTCTGGCGCTCCAAGACAGCCCAAGAGGCCCCCAAGATCGCCCCAAGACAACCCAAGACGGCCCCACGAGGACCCAAGAGGCCCCGAAGACGGCCCAGGAGGCCCCGAGGACGGCTCCAAGAGGGAGCCCATACGTGGGACCCGAACGAACATATCCAGCCCTCCGCCAGAAGGGCGCCCAGGAAGCCCCAACGAGGCTCCCAAGAGCCCCCAAGAGCCTCCCAAGAGGCCGCCGAACTACCCCCGAGAGGCTCCCGAGAGCGCTCGTCGTCGTCGTCGTTCAGGGTCGGCGGCACCGGCCGCAAAGCCTCTCCAACAACAGTTCGTCGCAAATGCACAAAGATATTTGAGCCAAGAGCCAAAATGGCTACGACATGTTCAATACAATATTAAA